>VWZN01009201.1:84119-128505 GCA_013396955.1 Regulus satrapa | reverse complement strand
TTTTTTTTTTTGCAGCTCTAGAGGTTTGGACTTCTCTATAAATTTTAAAGAGAAAGATTTGTTGCATTTATTTGATAGAAAGATTAGAGTTATAAAGCTAAAGAGGTATGAATTCTTAGGATTTGCAACATATTTACAAGTTTTGGAAGCACCTTACACTTTTTTCTACATTTTCCCCGACAATTCTGGATTTATCAAGAAACACTGCCTAGACCTTCTGGCAGACACAAGGACTGAGTTTATGACTGCTGCCATATCAACTTGGCAATTTACTCTGCATTTCCAAGACTCACGTTTACTGCAGCAACAATTTCCTGGGAGTTTCCTGCATCTGTGGAGGGAGAAGGGGAGGCGACAGACAACTTCTTGTGGGAGGCACAGTCTAGTTCCTTCTCCATACAGCTCTCATTTTACTGAAACAGATTAATTGCTTGAGCTTGTGCTCACCTTTTTCCAAGCTGTCTATCAGCTGCCAGTCTTAGACCATATCCCACCACCTCCCATTTTTAATGAAGACTTGTATTTTCCTGTGAGAACAGAAATGGAAACAGCAACTGAAACCTCAGAAGTTGCCACACAGCAAATTTTTCTGGCAGCTCTGTTCACATGGGAATTTTCAAGGAGCCTTTAATAGTCTTAAATCCAGAAATATTCCCATGAATTTGTGATTTTCATCCGCAATGGTCAACAGTTTCCATGAATTGCAGTGTAGGAGTAAGTCTGTCCAGAGGAAGATCACCGCCTGCTTTCCCAAACCTTTGAAGGAATAAATGAAAGAGCTGCCTCTGAGGAGGGTTTCTGTCTCTGCTTGTTTCCAACAAGAAGAAATCCTATCCCGCTGTCTCGGTTAGGACGACACTTCCCCTTTTTCGATGTCCATTCCCGACAAGGATGAAAAAGTCAGCAGAAAACCACAGCTGGATGCTGGCTTGATCCAGAATCGTTGACTGGGTGGAAGGAAGAAAGAACCAAGAGGGGAGAGGGAAACATCTGGGCAAGAGAGAGCAGGATTTAGGGACACAGGGAAGTGTGGAGAAAGAAAACAAATTGCACAAGGAAAAGCGGATGGAGCTCCAGCAAGAAGTGAGTAGAATGATGTGGTGGGGGCAGAACCAAGCTGCCAGAGCAGCTGAAAAGTGACAGCTGAATGAAAGAGCAATGCAGGAAGAAATGACAGATTTACAGTCTTAATTACAAGCCATGAGCAGGATCTTCTTTCCTAGAGAGCAGGCGAAATGGCTGGACACGCATGGACACATTTGCCTCGTAATCCCCAAGCAGGCGGAACAACAGCAGGATGCGTTTGCTCATTTCCTTCTCACATCCTGGATTTTAAGGCTGATCTCTGAGTATCTGAAGGCGGTAATAGCGTAATGACAAGACTGAGGACGCCCAAATGACAATTTCGGTTTATATTATTAAAACACCTGTGTGCCAGCTGCTGTTCCGACAAGCCCTCAAATGTTCCAGCTGGAAATGTTTCTGATCCAGGAAAGACTGAGGTGCTTGGGGAAAAGGGAATTTCTCTTAGTTGGGAAAAAAATGTATTTCAAAGTTTTAGAACCATAAGCTGTCATTTTGGCCAGGGTTTTATGGGATCCCGGGGTCCAGAAAAGATCCATTATAAAAGACAAACTGGGGACATCTGATACAGTGAAGTGGAAAGGTTCACATTTTTGTTGAATAAAAAAAACCTTTCCTTCATAACTGAACATTGAGTTTTGAAAAAATTTTTATGTGTACAGGAAAAATCTATTGTATCCCACATGGGAATACCCTTAAGTCAAGAGAGTGAACACTGATATTTCTGAATGACATTTCACTATTCCCCACCTTCTGTTAAACAAGATTAACATCAAGCTAGGGAATTTCACTTACTTGCATCAGAAAACCTCATTCACATACCAAGATGTCAGAGCACATCAGGAAACCCTGAATTGCGCAAAGCCACAAGTAGCCTACTGTGCATTATATTTTTACTGTGATGAATTAATACATAGTGGTTTTCTCTATTTGTTTCCTGTTCAGTATTGTCTTTTTAGAAAAATTATTCACTTGTTTGCTTACATTACTGGTGGGAATGATCATACTCAACAGAATCCGAAGAGCAATAATAAGACAGAGCATGAAGTCAGGCAGCACTGCAATCCTCTAGCAGCTCTACTTCTTTCGTTTGGCTGCAATAAATAAGGAGGTCCTCAATGTGGAATTGTACCACTGTTTCTATGGTGATATGTCACATACATATTGGCTCTTTGTGGCATTTGCAACCTTCTGAGGATTCAGTTTAACCTAAGCTGGTAGGGGTAGATGACTGGAAATGCTTTTGGCAAAGGTGACTGGCTGTGACTGGCTGTAGTTAAGTGCTGGTGTGCACAAAGCTTTTGGAAACAAAGAAATGTGGTTCATCACTAGATGGTGTGGGACTTTTCCTCCTTTACTGTATCAGCATTTGGTTTTATATTGCAATTTGATTTATGCTTTGGTATTTCTAACATTAGGAATTACTTAAGCAAGGTGTTTCAAAGGAAGATGTCACCTTCACCACTGTGTCTTGTACTAGAAGGTAGTTACAGTAAGATGAGGTGGAAAAATTTTCTAAGAAGATTTCTGCCTACAGTGTCTCTAAGAATGACTTTGTGAGAGTTCATGCTTGTCCTTTCCTGTATTACATATAAAACTTTCTGTCAGGGAGTGTGAATGACATTGAGTCAGAAAGACACTTTTAACAAGGGACTGCACATTGCTGGTTTTATAGCATCATTTGTCAAAGCTGAAGCACAATTTAAGCATGATGACTTCACATTAATTCGAGATTTCTGAGTCCCTTGAAATCCCTTTTTTTTTTCCTCAAAATATTATAAAAAAAAAAGAAGTAGGAAAAGAAGTAAAAGCATCCCCCTGTTATAATAGTGTGAGGAGCGCACTTCCATCTTTACATGCTGAAAAAAAATATTCTTAACATCTTTAGGTAGCCCGAGCTCATTTCCCAGCAATCAAGTTCATATTTATCAGGAAAGCCTATGGATTTTCTGGTCATGGTAGGGGGAGATGCCACATTCCTGAGAAGTGTGGAAGAATTGTGATGGTTCCTAGTTGAGTGACAGATACCCTGCCTCAGTGTCAGAAGTGTAGGCTTGGAAAGCAGAGATGAGTCCCACAGCTCTTGACTTATCCTCTGATCAACAAGGATATTTACAGAGACATCACCCAAACACACCAACCTAATCCTAAAATCACTTCAATAAATTGTTCCTCCTTTCATACCAGAATTTCAAAGGTCACTTCTAGCCTGTCCTTCATCTATGCAGGAGAATAAAGCACATCAGGCAAAGTCTTCAAAGCATAGTGGCATTTCCTGCCAGCCATGGCCAAATCATCTGGCCATGTGGGTGTTCTCCAACCAAATGTCCACTCTGGCACTACCAGACCACTCAGCTGTTGGAAAGTGGATAAGCAGCTAGAAAACTGCTTTACACATGCAATCAACATTCATAACAATACTTTCCTTGCTATTATTTCTGCTGCATCTAATCCACAAAAAAAATCTGGTCCATCCACTCACTGCATTTTACTTTTAGTGAAGTCTGTAGGCTAAGGGCTGCTTTTGCTTCTCACGTGTTCAATCCACACAGCAAAATGGGGTTCCTGTTTTGATAAAAGCTACTGATGGTTACAAATAATAGCAAAAATAAACTGCTGCTACTATTTTACATGACCTATTTCCAGATAGGAAATGGTCTATCATAGCATAACTGAGAAGATAACCCATTATTAACTCCTGTCTCCAAAACTTCCAAGAAGACTGATTATATGGTTCACCCTGAAACACTGCAATTTCACTAGCATATTTGTTTAAAGCAATTATAATCTATACAGTACTTCATAGGTCTTGGAATACAATAACTTTAAATGGAGTAAATAGCTTACATGTCCTGATCTCAATTGAAATATAACACTATTATATCTTCAGAGGTTACCAACAAATCTCTTTCTCCTGGGTAAACAAAGAAAATCATGAGGAGAGAAAAAGAAAATATTTTGAAAACTTGTGAGTCCAGTTGTTCTCTGCCAACAGCTATGCAGACACTGGGGCTGACTTGTTGCCAGAGTCAGCACACTAGTTAGAGCTCTCACATTCTGCAGGCAGCAGCTTGATGATAAAAAAGGAAAAATCTTTCCCTTCTTGCTGCCTTCAGCAGATGACTCCAGCCTAGAAGGGAGTCAGCCCAAATGTTTGCAACAGCAATTTGTTGAGTTTTTGCTCATTAAAAACTTTGCCAGAGCTTTACTCCATGACCCGAGCAGCTGGCTGACTGAGTGCCTCTTCCCGGACTGAGGAGGCTGAGCCAGGGAGGCACTGCTCTCTCAGCCTCGTGTCCTAAATGGGCAAAAGGAGGGCTTTCCACCTCTCAGCCAGACAAGGCTATGATAGAGAACTGCTGAGTGGCTTACAGGCAACAGGGACCACCTGGGGAACAAGAGGTGCTGTTCCACCAGCACAGCACATGGATCATCCCTCAGGTACAGGCAGCAGGTATCGTAGTGTAGCACCCTGGTCTGTGTTTAGAGCACACTGGAGACAAAGCAATAGCTTAGAGAGGTAGAGTTAGATTTTTGTCCTGTACTCTCTCCTGCACTAGGGCACTGCAAGAAAGCACTGCAGGCAGGGATCATAGAACCATGGAATCAGAATGGTTTGAGTCAGTAGGGACCTTTAAAAATCATCTAATTCCAGCACCTCCACATGAGCCCAAACACCCTCCCCTCAGTCTGGTTGCTTGAAGCCCCATCTAACCTGACCTTGAACACTTATTTAGGGAGCAGCCCTGCAGAAGGGAATCTGGGGATGCTGGTTGGCAGCAAGTGCAGTGTGGTGCAACAAAGAGGGCAAAACATATCCTCGGGTGCATCAAACATGGCATCACCTGCCAGGCAAGAGAGTGAGCATCCCACTGTAGTCAGCACTGGTACAGCCCCACCTGGGGTACTGCACACAGTTCTGGACCCCACAACTTAGGAAGCACTTGAAGGTACTCAAATGCACCCAGAGAAGGGCGACAAAACTGATGAAAAGGCTAGAAGGAATGTCCTAGGAGGAACAGTTACAGATATTTGGGCATGTCTGGTCTGGAGATAAGGATGCTGTGACCTCACTGTTCTCTACAGCTTCCTGAGCAGGGAAAAGGAAGAGGGAGATCTGAGCTTTTCTGCCTGGGATCCAGTAATAGAATGTGTGGAAATGGTTGAAAGCTGTGTCAGGGGAGGTTTAGACTGGACATTAGGAAGCATTTCTTTACCAAAAGAGTAATCAAACATTAGAACAGGCTTCCTGAAGAGGTGGTCAATACCCCAAGCCTGTCTTAGTCTAAGAAGCATTTTGACAATGCCCTTAATTGTATGCTTCAACTTTTGGTCAGCCTTGAACTGGTCAGGCGGCTGATTAGATGATTGTTGTAGGTCTCTTCCAACCAAAAATTCTATTCTATTCTATTCTATTCTATTCTATTCTATTCTATTCTATTCTATTCTATTCTATTCTATTCTATTCTATTCTATTCTATTCTATTCCTATCATTCCTGGTGATGGGGCATCCACAACTTCTCTGGGCAACATATTTTAAAATTTATTCACCTTCATCATAAAACATTTTTTCCTTATATGCAGTTTAAATTGACCCTCTTTTTGTTTAAAACCATTAACCCTCAATAGGCCCTACTAAAAATTTTGTCTCTGTCTTTCTTATTAGCCCCCTTTAGGGACTGAAAGACTACTATAAGATCTCACTGCAGTCTTTTCTTCTCGAGGCTGAAGAAACCAAATTGTCTCAGCCTTTCATTATAAGAAAAGTGAGATGATCCCTCAGATCATCTTAGTAACACTCCTCTGCACTCACTCTAACAGGTCTATGTCCTTCTTGTGCTGAGAACACCAGAGCTGGACACAGTACTTAACACATGACTCATGAGAGCAAAGTAGAGGGTCAGAATTGCCTCCCTCACCCTGCTGGCCTCTCTGCCTTTGATGCAGCCCACATGGTTGCTTCGCAGGCTGCAAGCACATGTTGCTGGCTTATGTCCAGTTTTTCATCCAGCAATATCTCCAAGTCCTTCTCATCAGGGCCACTCTCTCTTCATTCCACAGTCAGTATTATACTGGTACTGATGATTTCTCCAACCCACAGTTCAATGATCTTTATCTGTGTATCTCCCTGCCACACCTGACTGAAGATTGTTGCCTTAGCTTTTGATCCCACAACTCTCTGTCCGTGTTATGGAAATAACATTGATTTAGAAAAAAGATATATTAAGATTACTATGACTGGAGATTCTAAGGCACCTCTGCATCCTTAGTCCTCCACTACATCCTCCTGACTGGGTAGAAGTGGCTTCCCAAGAGCATGTCTGATCCTTGACGCCAAGGGCAGGCCAATAACTCCATAATAGAGATGTCCAGAATGATCACCTCAGAGTTTGAGCCCCTCTCCTAAGCATTAAAAATCTTACAAGCATCTGTATCCATTTCCACTTCAGTTTTTTAGTACCTCCCCAACATGAAGGTACCCATTTTCTTCCATGTCTCAATCCCCAAATAAGGTGAAATCAGGGGTTTCTGCTGGTGAACCATGGATGTGAAGGAGGAGCCTAAAGAGGCAATGGCTGCTTCACCTTTGGTGAAATAGACAAGAAAAGTTGGAGTTCTTTGTCCATGTGGTATGGTTGCATAGCCTGTTTCCCAAAAGCATCAAGCAGAAGCCAAAGAAAGTAATTTGTCATGCCCCTTCCTGCCTGCACACTGTGTGCGCATCATGAGGCAGATCTGCTAAGAGGAAACACAGGGAGGATGTGATGTACCAAAAAGAGTCTGGGGAGTTTTTAGTGGTTGAAATGCACACCTCTGTCATCATTTCTTAGCAGAAAATGACAGTCAAAAGACCAAAGTATCTATGAGGTAATTTAGAGAAACTGAAAGGTCCTCAAAATAACAGAGGTTTTGTCTCTGTAATCACACTGTACTGAGGAAATCCATTATCTTATTTCTGGTTTGTTTTTCAGGGTCAGAGCAGACATGGTGCTGTATATTGAGAAATAAGGGTTGTAATGCTTTAACAGGTAGGGCCACCTCTGTGGCTTTGTCATACAGTCCTGTACAGATCGTTTGAACTAGGGTATACTCACCAAGTATCCAAATTAGTTGGAACTTAACTCAAAGCCAGGCCAGGATCAGCTAACACGCAGTGTTTGAATTCTGTAAGACAGTCCAAAGGAGGCTTTGCAAACCTATTCCAAGAAACAAGAACTCAAATTTAAGAGAACAGCAGCTAAAAATGTCAGGACACGTAGTGTGTTTCATTTGGGCAGGTGAAGAATCAAACAGTTTAACTGAAAACATCTGCAAGGGGTGGGTAGTATCTGCAGGGCTCTTGAAACAAAATTCACAATTCCATCAACAGCTATCAACCAGATATTGCCACTCAGGAGCAAAGTGTCATTTTTGCAAGCACGCCGTGTCTACACAACATGAATAAACCCAAGAAACAATCCAGTGTTTATAGCACCTCAAAAAATATCCTGTGCTTCCTCACAAAAGATCCTGTTCTTTCTCACCTGCTTTCAGTAATGGAAATATCAACACTGGCTGTGCCTTTCATCTCACCTAGCTTTACATCAGTTCCAAGCAGTGGTCAGCTTTTGAGTTAGGTTCCCATTACTGTCATCCGCCCTCTTCTTCTGACCCATTTTAAGTGTCATGGAGATTAATATCTCTGTATAAGTGTTTCTTCATTGGCCAGAAAGTAAGAGTGATGAAGATGACCAGGATCAGCTAACATGAAATCTACACAGAGAGATGAAGACTCATCTTTTCCAAAGTGTGATGGCATCAGTTCTTGGTTATCCAATTAAGGGATTGTGGAACCAGCGAAAGTTCAGGTATGACTATCCCCAGACTTTCCTAATGGCTTTTCATGGCAGCTTCTGAGTAGTCATTTGGACAGTGATCTTTTCCAGAGGGCTTCAGCATCACTTTATGACAACTTGGAAATGAAAACCCAAACTCCTAAATTACTCTTGAAGTGTTGCCAGTATTTGTGGTTTAATGGTTGGGACTGAGCATGTTTGGTTGTTTTTTTAAATCCCTAGACCCTACAATCAGGTTATTTATTACCTGGGAATTCCACCTCCTTTCATCTGAAAGCCCTTGTAATCACAGGAGAAAAACCACAAAGGAACAGAGGAGAAATGGTGTGAGTATAGAGGAAAGAAATAGAAGTAGTTCAGTAGTAATGATATTGGGAGCCTGATGATTCTTCAGCAAGTGTGATGATTTGCTGGAGTCTGACCCAGGTTTTGAGCAAATTGGGCTATTGCTTGTCACTATTAATTGGACTGGTTCTTCAAGTCCCGAGGACTTTTGTAATCTCCAGCCTTCTATCAGGCTTCAAAAGATGAAGGTGTGCACCTGAGAAACCTGTTCTTCCATATAAACCAACTTTTCTTTAAAATTAATGTCCACGGCTAGTCTAAATGGTTAATTTAATTGAGACCAGTTTGGAAATTGTTTAAACGAAATTATACTTGTGCTGACCCACACTCTCTTCTTGCATGTCAATGTATATTGCTACAAGTAAACCTCATGCTGTGAAGGAAGTGGGACATGAAGGACAGGAAGTTTCCAGGTTTCCTTCCATGAGGGTTCACACATCACTGTTGCCTTGGGGTGGTGGGCATATGCCATTTTCGGAATTTCCACACACACCCACTGCTTGCTTTCAATCTGAGTAAATCTGACTGATATTGTGACTAGGCTAGTTTCAAGCAAAGGCAGAGTGGGATGGGGTGGGCAGATAAGGTAGGAATTAGGATAGCTAGAAATTAAGCATGAGATGGCTGGTGTTTGTTCGTATTCAAAAAACCTTGTCCATCTGTAACAGCTTCTGGATACAGCATCTGATCTCCTGAACTGTTAGAGCCTGCCTATAGCTCTTTTGGCATTGAAATATCCTGGCACAGGCAGGACGTGTCATAACATAAGAAAAGTGTGTCTTCAATCCATCTGGTTTACTGATAGGTGCCTCCAAGTGCTTTGAAAAGTGATGACTGAAGACACAGAATCATAAATCCACAGCTTGCCATTCAAAGCCTCAAGAAAAATAATAACCTTGAACCCTGTCCTGAAATTTTATCACTTCATGCTCCAAAAGAACCTCAGTGTCTTAAATGGGCTATCCATCTTAAGAGCCATGTTTTATTGGCAGCTCACTCTGACACAAAAGGGCTAAGAGTGCATTCCTGGCCTCAAAAACACCCACTTGAAAGTTTTCTGAAAAGAGCTTAAAAGTCTGCTCAGCTGGTGGCTTGGTTTCTTGCTCCACTACCAGTAACTTTGCATTTGCTGTGTCATTTGATAAATTGATGGGCTGAAAAGTTTCTCCTTGAAAACTTCATTTTCTCCACAGCAACTGATAGCCTTCCACCTTCCTGGTAGCAACCCTCAGGCCAGCTCTGTGGGGGCACCAGGCCAGCATGAAAGAGAGGCCATCACAGCTCTGCCACAGCAAATAGGGTTATTTTAAACTATGCTTGCTAAATTAATTTTCAAGCAGTGGAAGGAAGCAGCCGTGGGGCAACACGACCCAATGCCAGCATGACAGAGGGTGCAGGGAGGCCAAGATGGGCCTGGCAGGGGAGCAGCAGTGTGCCAGGAGCAAACACTAATGTGAAACCCCAACTTTACAGCTGCCCTGGGTCCAGCCAGCACATCCCACCTGAATGCACCCACTGTGCAAGCCCTCGAAGGCTCTCAGTCATCGCTTCTCATGCATGCTACCAGAGCCAACAATACTGCTGCCTTTGCCAAGGCTTGTGAACATATTTTCTACTTACAGAAGACCAGTACAGGACAAAACAAAAGCCTCCCCATCCATTGGCTTTTCTCAGGGTTCCCATACCTCATTGCAATTCTTTATAGTGTCCTCACAACATTCTGTGTGTGAGGTTCTGATCAACTACCTCATTGCTTTACCTCTGAGGCATGCAATTATCTTTGCCTCTGCATTTGTTGCTTTTGGTATCAGCTGCCCCCATAGCCACATGCCATCAATATTTCTTAGAGCTGAGAACATATTTCTCTCTTTTTCTCCCTCTCCTCTGCTCCAGACAGTTTTTCACTCCAGTTTCTGAGAACTGCTCTGCATCCCCTCTTCCTGTTGTACTTCTTGTCCAGGAAGCTCAGCCTTGTTCTGTGACCCACATTCCTTCAATTCAGCCATCAGGCCATGCCCAGTGTGCTGATGGTATCCACAGGTAAGTAAATGTCCTTTTCTCATCTCATCCAAGTGCCTTATAATTCTCTTCAGTGGCACTAAACTCTGTGAAGGACTGCAGTTTAAAAAATAATAATTCCTATGCATGATTCATTTCACTTGTGTCGAGAGTTTACTTCTTTCTTTTGCTTCTTTGCAGATGAGTAAATGCATTTGCTTTTAAATCTGGCACTTTAGGCTCCTCTATTGTCACAATATTTATCAGCAAGCGAATGGGATGCCAGCTCCCCATCGAGAACCAGCAGTGGTAGTGGCAGGGAAGAGGGTTTTCAAGGATGAACCAAGTTAACTATTGTTACTGAAACACAATGATAAAAGTGAGTCATAGAAGCAAGGCATTTTTAAAAGCACTTAGACAATCTGCAAGTCAGAACTCTGTCACTTCTCTAATCACCATCCTTAGAAAAGGCTGTCTAAAACAATCCTGAATTATTTTTTTTCTTACAGGCAGGAGTACTTCCAGCATACCATCTGATTGCAGAAGTCTTTAAAATGTTTTGATGAAGGTAAGGATGGAAGGCATGCTCCTTCAAAACTCGAATGTCGTGTAAGAGCTGTGATAAAAAACATTTGCTGCCCAGGATACTAAATATTTCTCTAAATTACTGTGTCTCCAGGTACATCTCTACTACTTCTGTCAGACCCAAGACAGGAAGCACGGCACAAATAATCTCTGTACATATTAACTCTTCTAGCCCACGGTGGCACTGCTTCTTCTATACTCTCCATTTGGAAGGGTCCCTTGGCCACACCACCCTCCAGTGCCTGCACAGTATGTGCTGATTACTACTGCCAGTGTTACTAGTTAGTAGAGCCCAGCCCTATTTAACCTTTGGCTTTTGATTTTTAAATTGCCAATAGCTAGTGTTGAAAACGAGGCTCAACAGCTACTACAAAGCTCCACCCAAAAGAAATGCATCTTTCCCTATGGGTTTAATTGAGGTAACTGTGTGTGGAAATCACGAGTGATATACTATATAATACTATTACTCTTCTGTTCAGTAAAGGTATCAGACTCAAAGACAAAACCATTTGGTTCCCAAGCATGCACTGAGAAAGGAGAGCAAATACATTGAGGCTCAGCTAACTGCACAATCTCAGCCACAGGCTGTGAAATCAAAGCTTGAGGCTGAAGCAGTCTTCCATTTCTGTCGAGAGAGGCAGGAGCCCAGATTTTTTGATAACATAAAGTGTATTCAGATGCATAAAATCTCTAGATATCCATGCCAGATCAGCAAGAGATGAAACAGGGCAAGATATGCTTTGACATCTGTCCATAGGAGGGAAAGTTTGGGACCCAAGTGCTTAAAGGCTTTAATCTGATTTTCATCTGCTGCTGTATGTGCTACACAAGCATGCCAGTGTAAGGCCCAAAGCTGAATGGCAGACTAGTCAGAAGATTAGTGTTTGGCTACTGTAACTAGTTGCAGCATCTAAAATCTATGAAGCAGTTTGTGGACCGCCATGATGCACTCCACAACTTGCCATAAAGTGAATCTGGAAAGAAGCTGAGTATCATCAAAACCTAGGAAATTAATATAAAATATTTTGGTTTAGTTCCTCTTACCTACTTGAGGTCAATGTATCCATCTTTTCCTGTATATACAAAGTCTACAAAGTCTTAGTCTTTAGTCTAAATGACTGAAGAAATTTCCTACCAATGAAAGCATGGCAAGGCATATGCACCAAGTCTTCCATCTTCCATCTAAGAAGCTGAGCAACCTCTTCATTATCTCCTTGTTTAGAGAGTTTAAAATACATGCTTCATTTAGCCCTGGAATTAAAAAGTGCCCAGTTGCATGGGAGGTTAAATTTGTTGGAGTCAAAACACACTAATAAGTAACAGTCATTCTTCATACCTCGAGGTAACAGGGTTTGTTCTTGTTTACAGAGCCCCCTCATACAGCTGAAACAACTTGCAGGAGCAGAGAGGAGATGACCTGCTGGCGACTGCCTGTCCCCCTGACAGAGAGCCAGGAGTGACTGTACAGCGCAAGGCGGAAAACGCCACAGGAGACACGGGGAGGATGTCCTGTACCGCAGACAGGGCGCAGGGCTTTTAGTGGTTAAGATAACAACAAATGCGCACCTCTGTCATCAATCCCTACTAGCAAGCCATATCCATGGAGAAATTTAGACAAACCAGAAAGGTCCTCAAAAACAAGTGAGGTTTTGTTTTTTGAATAATGATAATGTACTGAGGAAAGCCATTATCCTATTTATGGTTTGTTGTTCAGACTCCCAGCCAACAGCGCACCATACTCCGTGAATATATACATTCTAATGATATGATGGGGCAGGACACAGATGTTATGGGTTTGTCACACAGTCCTGCCTGGTTTGGCTTAACCAACATGTAATTGCCAAGCTTAAGAAGCACTTGCAATTTATAATGGCTGCCAGGCCAGGGTATATACTAATTGCTCTGCCATGATTGCACATGACAACAAGAGAGAAGGGGGAGTAAGAAAGAAGTGATAAAGGGAACGATTCAGGGGACCAGTCCAAAGAACAGCAAAACTGAATTCAAAACTATCCAAGTTAAAACTGTGTAGCAATTTTGTTATGTTGAAGCCGAACTGCAGCTACTTTAATTGACTAAAGAATGAAAGCAGAGTCTGATCTCAAATACTGTCGAAAACAACTTGCCGCTCTTCTCTAGGGATGGCCAGGCAATAGAAAACTTAACAGATTAGAATTATGTATCACTCTGCCTCTTCCAACAGAACCAGTTAGATGAAATGTGTTTCTGAATCATTCTCATCCTCCTTTGCTTGTGTGTTTTGTAGCCAAAGTCTTACAAGATTTTAAAAATCTGAGCATTTTAAAATTCACAAGTCTTCCCCCTCAGGCCCATCGAACATGCTACTTCCCAAGGAAAGCTTTTAAAGGTAAGAGTTATTTGCAATTCTCCTTGACTTTTATTGCAGATTCCTTGGTCTCTAGTCAATCCGCTAAATATCAGAGGCACTGAAAATGAGAGGCCATTGTTGTCAGATGAGTTTTACCTGAATAATCTAGGTCTATCCATCATGAAAAATTAGACAAATGCTCAGAAAAACTTTATTAGAAGAAAAGTGAATTGTTGATACAGAACAAATAGGGGTTTACTTATATGTGGTAATCACAAAAAAATCAAAGAGCATTGATTTTTGCAACACTTCAGTGTTAGATTTCTACCTCTTTTGTAAAATTTGGTGTCTTAAGAGAGATAAATGAAAGAAGGTGAATGACTGAACTGGGATCCAGATGAGCCTTTGTCCTCACTGCCCAAGTGTATCCCCCTCTTTACAGCAGGTTTGTGCTGTAGACAATCTCTGAGGGATGTCTGAAACCCTGACAGAGAGCAAGCCAGCTCTTCAGCACAGTGGATAACTGAGGCTCCCTTCCCATCCTTTTTTTTTAATTTGGCACTGTAGACATACCCTCAGAATCCTTCCACTGTCTCTGCAACTGGAGGAGTACATCCAGAAGCTAATTCAAACTTTGGGAGAGCTGCCTTTGATCCTTTAGGATATGCCTCTATTCCTCCACTGTATGTAGTGAGAGCCAAGGCAATTTGGCAACTAAATTTTTTGTAAATCTAGCCACTTAAAAAAAGAGAGAAACAAACACTGAGATTCTTGTGGAACTTTTTTTTTTCTTTCCAAAGTTTTTGAAGATTGTTAAGGAATATGTTTGGTCCAGGTATCTCAGTGTGAAGACACAGTGGGAGTTGCAGGTTGAGCTCTGGGTGGTGGGAACTCTGGGAGGCAAGAGGGCATGGACTGCTATATAAAGTCAATTACATTTCGAGCACTTTGGAATATATTTGCTATTGTCTGGTTGTGTTTGTAATCATAATTTAAAATTTTTTAAAAAGGCATTTTGTATAACAAAACTTTACTGTAAGGAGGCAAAATGAACCTTTTCTCAACAAGCTTCATGCAGAATATACAAACAGATTCAATAATACCTAGGAACACAACCAATAAAAAAAGAGGAATTTCTCTCTAGTGAGAAAACAGAGTGTGTCCAAATTTCATCATGCTTCCTAATATGGGAAAAACCATGAATTCTTTATTTTAGGGAACTTAGAGCTCAGGCGACTATCTAGGCTATCAGGTCAGACCATACCTCCATTCTGTATGACAGCCACATATCTGTGATGCATCTCATACAGAGGATGACAGCCAAAGAACTTTACTTTTTGAAAAAAATTAGGCTCTAGAACTCAAAAAAGAACATTTAGAACTTCAGGGCACATAGGCTAATATTAATACTAAATTAATCATTTTTAAAAAATTTGGATTCTGTCAAGCAACTTACCAAGCATCCTGGATCCTCCCAACCTGAGGCAACAAATGTTCTGTGTTGATGGAAACATGTCAGAAAAAAAAATTATACCATCTTCCTGTGGTAAATTTTGATTTTTATGAGAACCACATTTTCCATTTTTAAGATAGAATTTCCAAGCAGCTCTTAAGTATGGCTAAAAAACATATCCACAACCATCAGGAATCATTGGTTAGCAAATGGAAAGAAAGCTCAGGTTCAAAACAAACAATGTGGGTTTGCAACCTTTTGAGGTTTCATTGTAGGTATCGCAATAACCAACCCTTTTACCCCTAACACCCCACAGCAAGAATTTGTTCACTGTCTCAAATCTCACAAAGAAAACAAAAATGTAATTCCTGAATGCTCAACCACCAGCAAGAAAATAGAAACAACAAAAAACACATTCTTTGCACATCTCTCAGTTTTGACTGGTTGGGGTCCTGACTCATAAGTGTTGAAAGTTTGGGGTTGCCAGAACTGCTTTTGTTTGTCACTAATAATCACTCATCCCAAGGAACATGTGGTTCAGTCTCACACCAGGCATCCAATGCTAAGGACTGAGGTTCCTTGGTGAGACAGTCTCTCCCAGCTCCAAGACATGCTCTTCCGCATTATCAGAATATTTTATTTTTTTAAGCATCAACTGTAAGACAAATAGGTCTTTCCCTTGAAAGACATTATGATTTTTTTTTTTTTAAAGATTAACTTTGTTAGCCACAGAACTTTTGCAATGTTTTGAGACCACTGATAACTGACCAGGATGGAAAAGAACACAAGTACATGCAGCCTGCTGTTTGTTTGGTTTTAATTACTTTCCCTGCTATGGCTAGAGGCTTTTGGAATTATCCTCTTGGTGGAAATAAAGTTAGGCAGTTGGGCTTCTCTATCAAAATACTCAGCTGAGTCATAAGGGTTGGGGAAAAAACACAGGGCAAGTTTAGAGTTGCATTGAGTTTTCTGGTAAGCAAAGATACATACTTCAGAAGTGCCCAGGTAAATTGCATTTTCTAATGTGTTTTCATTCTCTACTCTCTCCCTCATAGAACAGTCTCAAGATTAGTCATTTCATTTTCTATATTGCCTCTTATGGGCAGATTCAGGCAGTCCACAAATACCACCTGCTCCAGAGGAGGCAATGCAGAGTCCTTTTATGGCAGACATTCTAGGAAGAGACTCCCATAAGAAAATACTCCAGTCCATTTTCTGCTTGGCAGCACCTCTGCACGAACAAGCAATTCCCCTTCAAGAACTGACTACAGCTGATGTCTATTCCCTGCTCCCAGTTTCTTCCAGAAATATGGCAGTCTCAGAACTACTCCAAAAAAAATTCTTCAAGCAGGTCATATAGACAGAAATTCAGTGCAAATATCTTATGGGATTGAGCACTTAATCCAAAGGGCCAGATGTCCAGAATGGGACTCTACTAACATCAAACAGCTTCTATACAATCATCCCAACACAAGAAAGAAAAATTTTACAGTGAGTGTCATCATTCATTGGAGCAATCTCCACAGGGTCACGGTGGTGTTCCCATCACTGGAGGTTTTCCAGTTACAACTGGACAAGGTGATAGATAATGTCATAAAGGCTCCCTTTCCCACAAAATATTGGACTAGATGATCTTTCCAGATATCTTTCAACCTGGACTATTCCATGGTTCTGTGATACATATCAACACATTAATAGTAATCCAGACTCCTTTATGGTTTTAAGCTGGTGAAAGGACTGAAAAACAAGTTTTATGGGTAGTGACTGAGGGAGTTGGGACTGTTTAACTTGGAGAAAAGGAGACACAAGGAAAACCTTATTACTTTCTAAAACCACCTGAAAGGAGGCTGCATGAAGGTAGGAGTCAATCTCTTCTCCCAGGTAACAAGGGACGGGACAAGAATAAATGGCCTCAAGTTGTGCCTGGAAAGGTTTAGATTGGATATTAGGATTATCCTTTTCACTGGAATGATGGTCAAGCATTGGAAGAGGCCACCCAGGGAAATAGTGACATCTCCATCCCTGGAAGCATTCAAAAACATGTGGATATTGCACTTAAGGACATGGTTCGGTGATGGACTTGACAGTACTGGCTTAATGTTTGGATTCTGTAACATTAGAGGCCTTTTTCACCCTTAATAATTCTATGATTCTGTGTTTCTGTGATTGTTAAAATAAATAGAGACATTGATTCTTTTTTCAAATGTCTCCATGAAATGACACAAACCATGCTCCAGAATGAGGTTGTTTCCCCTGAGTCCTACAGGGAACTTATAACAGCTGATTCCAATGTAAGAGCAAGGTGAATTATCTTATGTGCATATATTTCTAAGAAATGACATTTCAGCTCTGATATTTTGCTTATGGAGTATGAGTCTTTTATTACATTGCAGGTTTTATGGTTGGGGTTTCAGCTATACCCCAAATCTCTGCTGTAATTCCAGACTGGAGAGGGAAGGGATTCAGAACCTCACTAAATACACTGGGGAGGCCAGTACCATTCTCCTCAAGCAATGTCTAAAGGATGTGGATTCACAGGAGATCCATAGACAACTGAGACACCTTTTGCTGTTCCCATACTTGATTCTTGGTAGGAACATTGCTACCAGAAATAGTGCACTTACCCCTGTACCTGTCTCTTCTGAGGGGGATTTAGACCACCAAGACACTTGCACTCCAAGAGCTGCTCATTGCTGCTGAAGCAAAATTTGACTCTACAGTTCTAACCAAGCCTTGCTGCAAAATACCCTGTGAGCAATAGAAATAAGAGGAGTGTTCTCACTGTAGCACTATAAATTGGTTTCTTTCCTGAAGACAGAGAATCTCTTGGCCTCCCTTCTAGGCCTGCTTATGCATTTTACACGTCTCATTTAAGCTGCTTTGGAGACATAAACAGTTATGTTAGAGTTGCCAACAGGGCGTCCCAGGCCCATTCCTGAAATTAAGCCTTAAATGCTTTGGAAAATGTATTTCCATGTCCACCTTAGCATACAGATCTTGGCCTGACTATTCACTGGATGGAACTTTATGCTCTCAGCCATGCTTAAAGGGATGGAGGGCAGATGTTATTAGAAAATAAAGATATCCAGCAGCAGATGACATATTTCATCCTCTCAGCCATTCAGAAGTTCACTGTAGAAGTTTGCAGCGGGCAGACAAGAGGACACATGGAAGGTCCTCAGCCTGTCCATTAATGGTGTCAAGCTGCCTTCATACCTGAGGAGAGGCAAACCAATAGAAGCAGTCAGCTGTGGGCTGAGAGATGTCTACATTCCTCTAATGGGCTGGAAAGACCATTTTCAACATGAAGCTGTATGTACTACTATATTGTCAAATACATTTTTTATACACAGGCCAAGGACATTGCCCCGCATGTTTTTTGGGAAGTAAAAGCTAAGTGCTGTAAAATTAGCCCCTAACAGAAGAAATATATTTTGTCTACATAAACACACTGATTTTAAATTCTGATAGTAATTTTTTGGTCTCATAAAGTAAGTCTAATGACACCACTGTGTGTTTATTTCTGACTCTGAAACCTAAAAAAAGCCAATAAGCCGGTAAGGAGTCCTAGCTACTTATTTTCCTCTTGATTCATACCCATTAGTGTATCAAAGTGGCAATTTTCCAAACAGGCACTCATTTTGACAAATGCATTTTACTGACCTCTTTTACAGAGGCCAGGCCTTGGAGGATATGCAAAAGTTTCTGTAGCAAATGACCCCACTCTCAAGTAGTAAGAATGCCAGATATCTCCATCTCAGTCATACATAAATCATCTTGACTTTTCAGATGCATTGGCTTTTTTAAAAGCTCAAGGTAAGAACAGAGATGGGAATAACAAGCTTCATCAGCTTCATTCTATGCTTCTAGCAAAAGTCAATAGCAAATTGTCATCTTCCCACGTGATTCTTGTACTTCCAAAAATCTTCCTTTATTTACATCATGCTGTCAATCTTAGAAGACTTTCCAATGACCATGAATCCCAGTTTAAATAATTGCCTAATTGGAAATTAGGACCATGATTTTCAGCATTAAAATCCTTAGACTGCATCCATCTGTGATGCCTACACAAATGCAACTCTCTGAGTAATTTAAAAGCCTTGTGAAACTGCAAACTTAAAAACACTGTTTATCTTTCTTCTCTCTTCATCTAAAAAATCTTGCCAAAATCTGGGATTAGTGACACTGCACATATTCTCTAAAGAGCTAAAAACTGTGGACTGAAAGCTTCCAGTGGCAGAGTCCCTATCCTACAGCTACATATGCAGAACTCTGTTTATACCATGTACAGATCTTCAGCTGGGCTTAAACCTGGGTGTTTGCACATTCACAGCAGTTCAGGGGTTCAGTTAAATGAACGCTTATGCTTATAGCCAATTTGAGGAACAAGCAGACAGGCATGAAGCAGACAACAGCAAATTTGATGACATAAGTAGTAAGCATGTCCATCTTTGAAAATTTGTTACTACTATTGGACTTCACTAGGCCTGTAGTTTTATCTCTGTCTGGACTTTTATTTCTGGTTCTGCAAAGGGTGATGTTTTCTTCTTCAGTTGCACACTGTCTGGAGGTGCACGTACACAAGCTAAGAGATCCATGCCTTTCTCCAAAGATTTGTTATTGAGCACTCACCTTACAACAAAGTTGCCTGGTTTCATTTTTTTTATTAAAACTCTGACACGATTTGTTGCCTATTTTTGCTGCTATTTAGAATTCCCCAGCTCCAACACCTCTTTGTTTTTCCAGTCATCTCTTCCTTTTCGCTGACCCATATACCCACAGTTCAGCAACAGAACCATACTGGGTGCACCACTGGTGCCTGTGGGTAACCTCATTCACCTCTTGGCCAAGAACTCTTCTCACTCTCTTGCAACACTTATCAAATAGGAAAATCCCCTTTGCAGAAACCCATCTCTGTTATCTTCACAGCTGGGTAAATCTGCATTTTCTTTAATCCTAGCATTAAAATAAGAAACCATAACAGATTTCCTACAATCTGGAATTGCCACTCTTACTGTGGTGAAGAGAAAGGTGACATGGTTTTAAAGCAAAACAAAGATTTTTGAAAGTAAATTTAATTATGAGCCAGGTTTTACTGTAATTTTCAGAGCAAAGTTATTAAAAGGAGATGCAGAAAAATGTAAATAATTAAAAATGGGTCAGTATCCTTTAAATAGTCCCAGGACTTTACTTATATGATATTGCAGATGTTTAGTCTCTCTGACAGTGTTTTTGGTCAAGTGAGGGTGGGAGGCAGCCTTAAGATCACTTAAGGCTGGTGAAAAGAAAGACATGCCTATCCCACAGATACAGCTCACAATAAGGACCTGATAGGAAAGACTTACTTCACAAAATGTCAAAACACACAATTTTTCAGCATCCAGGATTCTGTGCTCGTGCCGAATGTAAGACATGGACAGTTGAAACTTCTTACCTACTAAGAGTACGAATCTCCAAAGGAAAAAAAAAAATCTGAGTATAGACAATTTGCTCAGCATTTGAAAGCCTGATTTTTGTGTCATTCTTTTCCTTAAAAGGCTGTTGAAATTGTCAGTGATTAATACAAAGATTAAAGCAGAGCAGAAGAACTGGTATAAAACTATGTGTAAGCTAGAGAGGTACAGAAAAAGGGAGTAAAATAAAACAGCAATAAAAACAGGACCGGATGTACTCTCTCGTCACTAGACATGTTACATGATTAATCACTTGTCCTCATTGTAAAAACGAAGCCAGGAAATCCACAAAACCTCAGTATGTATGTAATAGTGCATTTCTAGCTAACAAATTACAGCTATCAAGCTACAGAGAGAAGCATGCACTACATTTACTATAATTTAACATACTGGCCTTGTCTGAAAACCTGGCAAAGTTTGCTCCCATGCAAGCCCATAGTACCAAAGCTCTGTATTTCTGTGAGGGTGAAAATTCAAGCATTTAGTATTTACATGAGATTCAGCCAGAAAGACCATGACCGGGGCAATTTGTGCAAAGTGTTTCATCATGAAGGTGCTTGTGATGGTCCAGTCTGGCCAAAACATCCATCACTAACCATAAACACAGAAAACATTCTAAACAGGTTGTGGTGGCATTACCTGGAGCCAAAGCACAAGCCTGGCTGCCTTTTATGTCAAACCACTGACCAGCCCTGCTGCCACTTGGAAAGTATGGCTGACATATGATTGTGGGCCGCCCCGTGAGGTTCACCAAACCACCAGAAGGAGAGTGGTTATGCTGCTTTCTTCAAAACATTTTTGTGGCTTTCTTGAGAGCACGGTATTTGTTAGGTGAGCAGCACAGCCAGGTTGGTTTTATCACCTTGTTGCCATTATATGTGCTTCAGTACCATCCCAGAGGCCTCTCTTCTGCTCAGCTGTAAATAGAGTGTATGAAGAACCATTCTCTGGAGAAGCTGCAGGCATCAGAACACATTTTAAGGCTAACGAGGAGCATTTTCACTGAACTCCTAAGCACCAAGAGGAAATAGGCAGTTATATATATTACTCTACTTACTGTATTTTTCTTTCAAACATAACACAGAGACAATTTTTACCTTTTACGCTGCAATTTTTAATCATGACCAATATTTTCTCAATGGGAGAGGAGTGCAATTTGGAAATGTTTTCTTCAGGTCTTCTCAAGGGGTGGTTAATTAGCTGCTAAATTAGCTCTCTGCACCTAAATTAACACATGACCACCTAACATGCCTGTTAACATCCACCTGCCACACATCATCCTCTGCAGTGACCCTTTCCCTGGAGCCTCATCAATCAAATTCAGCTTGGCAGGAGACTTCTTGTTCAGTAGAGGTGAGAGGGAGACAATTCCCACTACCTCCCTAGGCAAAGGGCAGGAGGTATCAGTAGCTTCACAAAATGACAAACAAAGAATAAGACAGGAGACTTATCCAAAAGATCTTCCAGAAGCTCCATGTCAGAGCTGAGCAGAGTCCCCTTATTCCAGGCAATCACAGTGTTATAAACATCATATATCTTAATGCAGTCTAGGGCTTTTATTACAAAGTCACGCCCTTGGGAAAACAAAACAAAGAGGGATAATATCACGTGGAACGTTAGATCCTTTTATTTCTACTGTTATCTTTGGTAGTTCCTAGACTTTCACACAGCCATGGGTTTGCTACTGCTTTGAAGGTGAGTCATAATTTAAAACAGGGTGAGACTTTTCATCCTTTTAACTCCCCACAGAAAGGTCAAAAAACCAGTCAGGTATTTAGAAGGATAAGATGGTTTGGGTCAGAAGAGACCTTAAAACTCATCCAGTTTCAACCCCTCTGCCATGGGTAGGAACACCTTCCACTAGACCAGGTTGCTCAGCAATTGCCCAATTGTTCAGGTCTTGAATAATTCCAGGAATAGGGCATCCACAAATTCCCTGGGCAGCATGTTCCAGCATCTCACCACCCTCAGAGTGAAAAATTTCTTCCAAATAGCTGATTAAATCTCTCCTCTTTCAGTTTAAAGCCATTCCCCTTTTTCCTATCACAACAGGCCCTTGTAAAAAGCCCCCCTCCCAGATCTCTTGAAGACCCCTTTAGGTACTGGAAGGTGCTGTAAGGTGTCCCCAGGGCCTTCTCTTCTCTAGGCTGAACAGCCACAGCTCTCTCAGGCTCTCTTCACAGGAGAGGTGCTCCAGACATCTCATTGTGTTAGTGGCCTCCTCTGCACCTACTCCAGCAGGTCCATGTCCTTATGTTGGGGGGACCAGAGCTCAACTTAGAAAAGTGATTGCTTTCCAAATTATAAGGATTTTTCTATATTCAACCATTTTGGGACAGTCCCTGAGGGATTTCCAGATTTGCCTGAAAAGGCCCACAATTTTCAAGTGCTATTACAGGAAAGTACCTGAAATTGTAAAATATTAGTTTGATCATATTTGGGTGAGTAATAAAGATGCCAATTATTGTGGGATTTGGTAAATACAAGAAGTCATTGTGAATGTCCAAAACACTTCAGAAGAGCCCATGATCATTGTTCCATTTTATAGACTGACTCTTTCTAAAAGATTCCAACAGATTTCACCTTCTTTGAGGGTATCAAACTTTCTTCAGGGTCAATGAAGTGTCTGCAGCATAGGACTTCAGGTTGGGAGACCTTTCAGGAACAGAGAGTAGTATCAAATCCAAGTCAAGGAAGCAAAATGAAGAAATGCCATGGAATAGGTGCCAAGGATGCTGTGTGGGGTCAGTGCAATCCACAACCCCTGCTGAAAGGCACTAGTCAGACTGAGAAGGTGGACTAGTAAAAAAAGTCCCACCCAGTAAGAACACTACAACCGAAAATAAAGAAAACCTTTGCAACGTTTACTCTTCTCAACAACCCAAGACTGTAGAAGCTGCACATTTCAAAACAGATATGGAATTTAGGACACAACCATGTTTGAACATTTGACCTGCAAACAAAAGGCATTTGCTAGGAAATGAATTTCAGTTCAAATTAAGTGAGCTCCAGGGTCAAGACTGTGTTGTGACCACAGTTCATTCTCTTTCATTTTCTCCTTTTTAACTAGAGACAATTTCATTGAGCTTTAGCTTTATTGCATTTCCAGTCTAATTACTGGAAAATGTTTACATTTTAAGAAAGAAAATTGAAAATGAACGATGGAAGTAACCAACCTTCTCATTTCTGCTGTGTATTCAGATTAATGGCTATTTCCCTAATTAATCTAAATCACTCATCCAGTGTAATTTGGATGGCAGCAGGAAGGATGACTATTTTTTGTACTTAAATTTTTTCATAACAGTTATGGCAAGCTAATCCACAGAGAAAAATAGTTATATTTTAAACACGCAGACTACAGGATGGGCATATACCATAAGCAGTGCCCTTCCAACACTTACAGAAGATGAAAAATATCTTGCAACATAATTTTAAACAAAAATTACCAAATTCGCTGAAACCATGTCTCTAGGAGCCTCTCAAAAGCACTTTGATCATACTGATGAGGACTCCTTGGGGAATTTCCAACACCCACCTCTTTATTTTCTCAGGCAGTCACAGGAAAAGAGGTTTCGTTGAAGATGCCAGCATGTACTAGGTTTGTCAGGATGTTTCAGGCTTAACCCTTTGAAGACTCTGATTGCCCTGAAGATAAAATATTCACACCGTGGTTTACAGCAATAAATTAGGACACAAGCCAAATTCTGAACCTCCTAAGCTAAAAGAATGAAAAATGTGTATGATCTGCTGCCACAGAAATATTAGTTAAGCATCTCACAGCCCTGTAGCAGTTAGCTTGGATGTTCTCCTATTCCAAGACCCTTTTAACTCCAGTGGATTTAGCTGTGAACTCTAACTCTCTGATACATGCTGCACAACGTACTATAAAGAGTTCAACAGGACAGCTGAGTATTGCCATTCCTCTTGACATAATTTATCTGCTTTTACAACTTGGTTTCCACCGAGCCACATTCTAATTCTCTACAGAAACATCATGTGTCTCCTTTGAACTACAACTTCCAGCAGAAGCAGATGGTTCTTTGCTGTATTTCTGTCCATATTGTTAGCATTTTCATAGCATCATGCTGATTTTTTGTGGTTATCAATCCAGTTGCAGCATCTGTTCACAACAAAATACTATGGGGCAATAATATGAAAATATCCTCTTAGGTCTTGCTTTAAGGTCTTGCTATTAAAGGTTATTATCTACCTAAATTGAGACCTAATGCAACTGGGTGAGACAACTGGGATTTTGCCAGCTTTCCAAAGGACTGAATTCTGCCTTGTTTCTGGAAGCCAACCAGCAGCACACTGCACATACAGCAGCAGGAATTATGGAGTATGTCAGAGTTACATTATACTTCAGTATCAACTTAAAAGTTACTTTTAGATCAGCATAAAATCCAAGGGTTTTGCAAGCAGTAAACTGGGTTCCAAACCAAAGCAACCACAGATTACTTTCCTACAGGAGTGAAAAACTCAGCCAAAAGCAAGTTTAGCTCTTCTTCACTGCTTGATGATTTCTGGTAGGCAAGCCTTATTCCATAGCCTCACAGCTAAGACTCCCCTTGCTGGTTTTTAACCACTTCCACCAGACAAGAATGAAAAGGCCAGAAGTCACATCAGGACAACAGAGCAGGGTCAAAAGAGAAGCTGAAGATGACAGCGGCACTACAAGACTTGAAAAGAGACAGAAGGAGGGAGAAACCAGGAACAGCCACAAGGAAAGTATAGGAAGAGCCTCTGATTTAACTTAGAAGCTAAATTAGGTGGAGGCTGTATAAAATAAGAGATAGGAATTAAGTGGGCTACAGGGGCAAATAGCAGAAAGAAGTACCACGTTATCACACACTTTCTTTTCTCAATATTCATGTGATTCCTGGTTGAAACAGTGAAATTTCAAAAACCTAAGTCAAATGAGTTGCACAAGTGTTCTCTTTTGCCCTTTCTTAATTAAAAACAAACAAACCAACCCAAATAAATGCACGCAAAAATCCCTCACAGTCTTACAAGCAGCAGCAATTTTCAGAGGGATAAAGGCAATGCAGACCCTATGTTCTGACTGCATAAAGGTCTTAATTTCAGTTTTTGCAATTTCTGTGGCAAGGTGTTGTGTGGTCATGGACTAGGTAGCCAGTACCCTGACCACAGATATGGCCTCGTGCTTGTCACTTTTGGTTCCCTTACCCCAAGCAGTCACACGCTTCATGGTTTGCCTCAACAGCAGGGGAAAGAGACAGTGTTTGATTAATATGGTGCTCAATAACCAGTAAGGTCAGTGATCTGGGTACATTTCTGCAGCCTTGGCATGACTCACTTTCCGTAGCCACCTTCCAACTGGAGGCTCGAAGCAATAGCCAGCATGGAATTCAGTCACACCAGAAGCTCAGGCTAGGAACTGAGAGGAAGATCTGACCAACAGTAGCAAGAGATGGAGTAGCACACATGTTGGGCGAAGACTATGGACTAGCTGGAGACTTAACTCTCAATTTAATACACCAAGGTTAAACAAAGTGCATGGATACTGTTCTGTGGTTGAATGAAGCCAGCCAGAACCAGACTGCTGAATGAAAGAAAAATAAAGTCCAAGGCAGGAAGAAAAAAGCTCCCGATTTATCTTCCACATAAGTATCTTCTTTCCCTTTATGAAAATCTTTTCTTTGCTTCCAACTCACTACTTGCCTTTTTTTTTTTTTTTTTAATGTACAGTATTTGAAGAGTAAGTTATTTACTTGCTTCAGTTAACATATATTTTCCATGTGATTGACCATGAGGCGTTACCCAAACAAAAAAATCTTTGAAACAGATATGGTAATGAAACACAAGAATGCTCCTTTTGGATGCAATCTCAAAATACTAAAGAAACCTCCTTTAAACAACCATTGCAAAAATAATCAAGGAGAGTTACTCACGCATAGTGGTTTTAAAGTAACTTCAGCAAAAATTTCCTAATCCTTGAAATGAAACCCAGCTGAGAATAGTAGATTCACAACTTATACATCAAACAGCTATTTGCAACAGAATAACTTCTAAATTTTAGAAACGGTACCTGTGCACATCATCTCTGCTCAGCATTACTATTTTAGGGTACTTGACAATATGCTGTTTGGTAGATTTCCAAAGATTCCAAGACACTTCAGGATTGGGAAAAAGTAACTGCAAAATTTCTTGTTTTATACATTTTCATTAGCAGAGTATTCCTGGATTTGTTCAGAAGACCGAAGCCGAGTTCTAAGCTCATTTCCCAAATACTGGACAAAGAGCCAAAGTCCAATCTCATTCCACACAGAAATATCAAGGCAACCTTACTAACCCAACTTCCAGGCAAGATGAAGCTGACTGGTTCTTACATCCCCGTTGTGCTGTGAGCAGAGTCCATGTGACACTTTACTGCATGTCAGCAGAGAACTGTGGGTTCACCTTTCAACCCAAAGACAGTAAAGCAGAGTCCTCACCTCTTGCAGGACTCCAATTTAACTCTGTAAGAAGTGTGCACTGTTTACCATACCCTTCCTCCAAGTGCCTTCACACAGCTAACGACCAAAACCAGTCTTAGCTGTGTTCACTGAAAAGAAAAATAATATTCCATGAATTTACAAGAAATGACAGCACTCTTGAAGCCAGTGAAATGTGTTTTATTTTAAGCCACTGCTAAAACAAGGACAAATTTAGTGCAACCTGGAGTTCATAATCTGAAAACTGAATATAGTTAAATTACTAAAATGGCAAAACTTGTCACCATTATACAGTACAAGACCTTCATATTCATTGAGTACAGTTACATAAACATTTAGTTATTAAAACTGCTTTTGGTATACAATTGCATCACTAACTGGGCTGTGAATTACTGTAACACTGCACAAATAAGCAGCAGTTCCAGCAAATTATAATAAATTTTATTATTAAATACTGTTCAGACATTAGAACAAAGGCCCTCTAAAACTACAACACCAGCTATACAACAGGAATGTACAAAGATGGTACAAAATAAAGTGACTACAGTGGCTGGGCTCTGTACCTGCCTCTTCAGAGCTCAAGTACAGCAAATGCTTGACAGTAGTGGCTCTTGCTGAAACGCCAAACTTCTTACAACAACAATCATTCCCGAATCTTGTATTTTTCTTTGCAAGTCGACTGTCTAGAACTACAGGGGTTCACGCTGGTGTTTACTACTCACTGTGTTCCCATCTCCAACAATTTGTCTCTCTTCATAGAAAATGTCCCAGACAAAGTTACATTAGAAAACGCAAGATTTAAAATCTGATACCATTTTTGAGAGACCTAGTAAGTCTTGGAATGTGTTTTTCTGGGTTTTAGTTGGCTTTTTTCAAAAAAGCTTACACAACCTTTTAAAACTCAAGAACAAAGATCCTACAGAAATTGCATTCATGTACATCATCTGAGCTGCCTTTTCACATCCTCGTTTTGAGTCAGCAAATCCTCTTTAATTTTAGAATATGGGTTTGAGTTTTGTTTGGTTTTTATTTTAAGGCTTTATGCATACTTTGTATCATTTATACACTCTGTTCTGAATGTTTAAACTAGTTTTAAATATGGCCACTTGTAACTCGCTTTATAGAAGGACTATTTCTCAAAGTGCTTTTTCTACAGAATCTTACAAAACATCACAACACTTCCAATTTTTAGAACACCAAATGTATTTATGAAGTGTTTGGGTGATTTCTGAAACAATAATATCCCAGGATATATTTTCCTCAGCATAAAAATTAAATTACCAGGGTTTCCCATACAGAAAAAATGCAAGATGAAAAAAATTCTAGCTTATTATGTTTGTTTATACAGCAGAGTTGTGTGCTTTAAAGGGACCAGAATGTGGCCCTTCATGTTTTTACAGTTTTCATTTACGTTTCTGTATTTGTGGTCAGGAGCTTTAAACAAACTCAGTAAAAGTGTAATTTAAGACTTGCATTAACAAGGAACAGCTTTCTCACTAATATGGCAGACAGCACCAGTTAGATATAGTCAGAGTAAGGTTTTCAAAGATTATTAAAATTATTCAATTGTAATAATTTTGCCAGGCTATTTTACTGCTTTTTAACTTCATACAGAAGGAGGAAAGTCAAGTAATTTAGAACAAATTTAAAACAATTTGTGTAGAAAACTGGCTCGGTATTTTTTCTTCTTTTCAGTAAAAAGTATTTTTTTACATTTTTCTCATTAAAATTTGGAAACCATGCTACTTTCCTCAGAGGTTAATAAAATAATTTCTTCCTTAATATAACACCAATCAATAGTTACACAACATATTTGATCCAGTCTGAAAACAGGATTCCGTTTATAAAAATAATTTTCAGTGCAACTGTTGTCCACATAACTTTCTGAATAGCTATATGCTTTGTGAATGGCCTTCTGCCTTTCTTCAAAAAATAAATGAAAAGAAAAAGTTTGTACAGTTTTGCACAGTTTTGTACATTTGCAATACCTCCAATATCTTGCTCACTGTACAGAAACACTTTATTATACTGTACTGTATCCTCATGCCCCGAAATTCCACTTAGTGAGCAAAATTCAGTGGCTCAGCTTTTAGCATTTTGTTTCCTTGACATTTCAATTTTATAGGTAAATTCGTACAATATATTATTGCTGTGTTAAGGGGAAGGTGTTATAGCCAGGGAATTATTACAAATTTTTGTCTGAAACAATATTGAAAATCAACTTAAAAAAAAACAAGGGGGGAAAAGGAATACGGGCATTTGGGAGAGGAAGAAAAGATCTAGACAACCTTTGCAAAATTCTTTAAAAATATTTGCTACTAGAACTATCTTCTGAATGTAGGAATTAAGTAACTTCCCCTGGCATGCTTTGGGCTCCGGAGAAAAACCATTCCCAATGCCTGGATTATATTACTTATAACAATACAAAACACCTTGAGGTGGCTTTTGTTCTTTTTGTCACATACATCAATTTTTCAATCGGTGAAAGGATATATGAAGTGAGGAAATAAACTGAGCATAACAGAATTTTAATTTAGTGGCAGAAGTTTGCACCAGGAGTTCACACTGGTGAGTTTCCATGCACATACAGATAAACATACCTGTGTGTAATCACACGTGTGAACACGTGTATGTGCATATACAAAAACACGAAAAATCTTTGTCTCTGTAAGAAAGGTGAACTTTGTGAGATCCAAAGCAGAAATCCAGGTGACAAAAGAGGACTAAAACCAACCATGTCTCTGCAAAAAGGCCAGTGGAATGCTTTCCTGAAACACAAGGACACTGCAAGAACACTGCTCTTGAGTTTACCAGCGTGACACTTCATAGCAATTCATGGGGTAGGGGAAATCAGAATTGTATATATGCCATTAAAACTCAGGAATAGATTTGAAGACTGTATTTCTCCTTGTCTGGTTTCACAAAAATGTGCACCATATCAACAGTATATTTTTCTGTGAAAAAGCTATAAAGATTTTTTTTTTTGTTCATCCAAAATCAGTAATACTCTATGCTTATTTGCCAAGTTTTAGGTGTCAATCTGGAAATCACCAGCACGTGCCTTTTTCTCTCAAAGGATATATTAAAAAACAAATCCCAACCACTATTTTCAAACCACAGGGTAAGTGAAGGTCCAGATTTCTCATCAGACAGAAAGGCAAATCAGCAGCATTGGTGAGAAACCTGACAAGACTGCTAAAAATATTCAATTAAAAGTGCCCTTTAAAAAATTCAGTGAAGGTAGTTAACAAAAATGAAAAATCAATTTGCAAGAAATTTCCCCTTTCCATTTTTATTAGTTTTCTTTGCTAAACATTTCCGTGCTCACTGAGTAACAAAATTGTCTTTATTCACGAAAAGAAAATTCGTATGTGGCTGCTTTGAAATAAAGAATTAAAACTATTCAAAAATACGTCCAAAATCCTCAGAAATTTCTATCTTCTACTTTCAACACATCTGCATGAGAAACTAAGGTACAAATTCTTTGACATGGAATTAGTGTCATAGAAGTATCTGTATACAAAAAGCCTCAGTAAAAATTTAGCCATTTAAATCTGATTGGCAAGCTTCAGGAAACCTTGCTGAAGAATTACATATGAAATTATACTCAACTTCTCACTCTGCCCTTCTACCAGAAGTTACCAGCTCTACAATTCAACAAATTAATGCATTTGCACCTCAGCCATTTCAGGGCAGACTCTCCCATCTTCTCCTAAAGTTAAAACTGATAAAGGTGGCTATGAAGCCAGACTGTATTAAGGGGCTGCTCAGGCAGGTCACCAATTTCTTCCTGGCAATGCTGCTCTTGGGCATGTAAGACCTGGCCAAGATGGGCAATTTTTCCACTGTCTGCAGCAAGGAATTCCAGAGCAGATTCTTTCTGAAATCTGTGCTCTTGGTCCTGCTGTGAATGAAGCACACATAGGAATGGGAGAAAGAGCTATCCTGGCACAAGGGGAATCCTGAATATCATATCTGAGACTGTCTCCTGTGGACCACGATCATAGACAAGGGCTGTTCATAAATATCTCAGTGGCATGAACACAGCAGTAAATACAAGTTATGCGTGGGTGGACAACACCGATTATGGACCGAATAAACATACCATGTGCACAGTATCACAAAGCACAGCACAGCTATTTTGACTTTCACCTCAAAAGTCTTTTAATGCTGACTATTACTTAAACATTCACTAGTTGAATTTTACTTTACACATCCGTGTTCCTTCTATCTCCTTTCAGAAGAGGAATGAAGAGAAGAGTGTTGCATCTTTGGATTTTTCAGACATTTTCCAGCAGCCAACCAACCAAAGATTTGCTTAGAGCTTGCTCTCCATCAGATGCCATCTCTATCATTTCACAGTATTTCAGCACTGCTTGCAAGAGATCTCCAACTTTCCAATCTTTTTCTCTCAGTCTTCTGGAAAGCTAAAGGGGAGACAGGGGAACACAAAATATTTTGACTGGGACATCCTGATTAAGTTACAGAAGTTACTCTTGAAACATTAGATCAAAAGAGATCAGTTGTAATGAGTTAATCATTATTGCCACATCTATAAAAATAAAAACTTCCGCAAGATTCAAGCACTTTTCTTTAGGGCAATCTTCACAAAACTTTCTTCTGGAGGGAGTGCCATTTTCAAATTATGTGGTGCCACAGGTATGAGGGTTGTGGTTCATCAAGACTGCAGAAAACAGGAAAGTCTGAACACAAGATTAAGATATTTGCCACCCCTCCCATGCCAATAATGCATGTATAAAAAGACAAAACTCTGTCTTAATAAAAGGATGTGGATTTTCCTTTCACAACATATAGTGTGGTCGGGGTGGCACAGACACTACCCTCAATGAAAACAGTGTCTTCAGAGTTGGGAAATTAAAGCATCTTGGGGAAGAGGAAAAGGTGATGATTAAGTTAAACTACCACTCAGGAGCAGAGATCAGTGTTAGCTGAAAACATTTCTCTTCCCCCAGCATCCAAAGAAAATAATCTTCCATTGCTGATGTGTCAAGCTCAGCTATATGTGTAAGAAAGCCTACCCTAAGGAAAGAATTAATTCGACAGCTTGCCCAGGAGTAAACAAACCTAACAATTTAAACCTAATTCAAACCTAACCTAATAAATAAATGAACACCCACACAAACAAACTATTCTCTGTAGCTTTCTGGGCACTTGTCAACGCTGCATTTTGTAAAGACAATTTAGACACCCTGCTTATTCTTTAGAGCTGTAGATTTTTGCCCCCTTTTACAGTCCCTACCAAGACATTCCATTTTAAAAAAGTCATACACAGGTTTCAGGAAAATATTTTTCAAAGCTAAAAAATTTTAAATTCTTACCATTTCTACTATGGCACCCATCAAGATTACAATATAAAGTTCTATAAAAAATAAAAAAGAAGACAATCTTTCCCTGCTTCTTAACCTAGCTGATGTTCCAACTGCAACAAGGCAAGTGATAGGACTGACAGAAAGAACATGGGCATAAAAACATATATCAAGCAATTCACTTCTTGAGAAAACCATTAACTTGAACAAGCAAAAAAAAAAAAAATCTCTAATCCTAAGCATAATTTATTCTGAACTCTGGAAACTTCTCAGCGGGAAAAAAAAAAGGCATCTTTTCTATATAAGACGAGACTGAAATCTGTAGCTATTTCTGTGAATTTTAAAGCAGAGCACAGGAAGTAGGAGTTTTATAGTCTACAACATGCAATTTTGTAAATTATGTTTGTTGGTTTATAAAAGAACGGTCATTTTTATTTCCTCTGCCAGAGGAAAGTGTGGCTAATGTCCAAATACCTACTTGAGCAAATACAATATAAAACTTCTGTCCAAAGAAGTTTTCCACCATGGTAAAACTATAGAGCTGGCAACTAAATTTTAATTTTAGGTTTAATCTCACTATTTCTTTAGATGATCAATCTGTTTCTTACTGCCAGACAAGTGAAATATTAGAGTTTACTCAAAATAGGAATCTTAAAGCAGCTAGGTAAGGCCTGATTACAAATGGAATACATATGATTTTTTTAGGTGAGTGCAAGTTCCTGCCAGTACATTAGGATAGCCATTGTTAGGCATCTCACAGAAGTCAAGACCTATTCTGATTTACTGGTTTCTCTTAGGGACACCTCCTAACAAATGCATTTTGTTCCATACATAGGTATTTAACTTTTTTCTGCCTTTTTATGCAGAGCATAACAAGCACCCTTGAGTAAGAGGGTTACAGCTGCAGCCAGTAATGCCCTGCCAGCACATCACACCGGCGGCTCATTCCCCTGCTGCCACCGGCTAACGCAGGCCTTTCCTCCCTTCCAGAACTATGCCAACCGCGTATCTAGGAGCCAGCTGACGGTCTCAGAGCCCGGGCGGCTCCCCGGGAAGCCGAGGGAAGTGCCGGGGGTCGCCGAGAGATGCCCCGAGCCCGCGGCTGCCGAGGGACCGGGACAGCGGCCGCGGCTCCCGCTGGGCGGCAGCGCCCCCTGGAGGGGCTCGCTCGGCTCTGCAAGACCGCTCCCCGTTAATTCCGTCTGGGACACGGAATAAAAAACAGGCAGTCACACTCCGCCTCCGCGGAGGGATACAAAGTCTCAATTTATTTTAACATAACTGCATCTGGAGGACTAAAAATAATCTATAAAACTGGCCGAAACAATTAACCACCGTTGGGTTTTCAGGCCGGAAGGTCTTCCCTTCAGGCGTCAATTATGACTGAAGTGTCAAGCAGAAAAATATTATAATTTTTTAGGAGGGCCCACATAACAGACACTGCTGTTTTCCAGAGTGCTCTTCTCTGTATAGCCTCTTATTAAGGTAGCTGGAGTCATGCTCAGATACACAGCCAGCTAATATGATCTTTCCTGTGTGTCCCGGAGCGTTGGCTCAAATCTCAGCACCACAACTTTGTAGCCTCTTAACCCAGAGCTGGACAAAGAATGAGAGACTCAAGGAAAAATTAAGAAGAGAGTCCTGCCATCACTTTTTTGTCTTTCATATTATATTGTTAGTTACATACGTCTCAGATCCACAGAAAATAAATTACTATTAACATGTGGGTCCTACCACTATCCTACCCAAGTATTTGTAACAAGCATGAAAGAGACAAACAGATCTTCAAGAGAAGGCAAAAACTTCATGAGGTCAGGATGACTGTTATCCCTAAACCCGAGACGTTCACATCCCGAAACTTTCAGAGAATCCTCAGCCAAGCATGTGAGAACAGAGAAAGTGGTGCATTTTCTTCTTTGTGTTAAGGCACTTATAAACAGTAACGAAGAAGAAACATATGAATGTAAGGACTAAAAAGAACAATTTCAAACAGAACAGAAATAGAGAAAAGTATTCTCAAACTGCCTTCCAGCTTACGGAAGTCCACTCTGTTGGAACTAATGTAGAGCAAAACATATTTCTGAAATAATTCTAAATCAAACATACCAAGCTCCAGAGAAGTAGCACAGGGCATATATTTCTATATGCCAAAGAATTATTTCCACACTTTCTGGGTTATTCAAAAAAGAATGCAGAACTTCCTACTTTCAAAATCAAATACATATGTTTCCATACAGTTGCACAGGGAGAAAAATACCCCAAAATTATAATTCTCTTTGTGTGCCAGGAAGGGAGGAGTCTCTCTTAGGAAATGCAGGCCAGGTACAATCCGGACTGGCCTCTAAGCACCTTTCACATTCTTACCACAGGTCTCCAGTAACTAAGCACCATCAGTACCTACATCCATCCAGCTCTGGGAGTCTGTTTTGCCATACTGACCTTTAACCTTCCAGTAACTCCACTTTTCTCCTGAAATGATGATGTAAGCTTTAGAAAGCCCCAAGCTGAAGAGTCACTATCAAATTTCAAAACTGAGAACAAGCTTTTTCTTCCTTAATATACTGGCGAGTACGTTAAGTCATTTTTGCCAAGATCTTAATTGTTAAAATCCTATCAATGGCATCATGCTAACACTTTTTCACATTATCAGGTCACAAAATATAAATATTTTATAATTACTATTCTTGTGAACCTCATCATTAGAGACAATGCCTATATATCTATTAAGTTAGCCTTTCAATAACAAGGTAATGTTGAAATAATTTCTTGGTTGATTAAAAAATACAGATTTCATGTAAGAAGTTCCAGATTATTATGTGTAGTTCGGTGTGCAGCAATGAAAGAATAACTTTTATGATTTTATTGGAATAATAAGCTTCTCTTATGTGTTTCTGATGGAAATACCCAGGACAATAAGCGTATCAAAATACTAAGCCTTTCCAAAGAGACACAAATTGCTAAAGCCCAGTTATTTGAAAGTTTGATCAATAAAATGAAAATAAAGGCACCTAAGAATAAAACAATTTTATTGAGAGTTCTTTTTAATAGCTTTGATTTTAGGTGCTTACAGAATAAAGTCATAATAATTACTTCAAAACTAAACTTCTTTCTAACAAGAAAATGTATCTTTGCTACCAAAAAAAGCCAGAAACCCCAAAAAAACAAAACATCAACCCTAAGGACAGGACATGTTAAGTTAGAAAAAAATTTGCATGAACAAGTTCTCAGACAGATTCAATTTATAGACAATTAAATACTAAGTAAAAAATGCTTGAAAAAATATAACTTTCACCAAACAGAAATGATTCAATTGCCTCCTTTTTGGAGTAAAACACTTGTAAGTGAAGGAGTGAAACAATCAGCTTGGATGAATACTGGTTTATATTATATACTGGTATATACAAAGGCTTAACATGCTGTTCCAATTTGACCCCTTAGGATTTAAATAACAAATTTCCTCAGCAGTGAACAGCAAATGAAGTAATAGCAGCTGGTATATCACAGCAAATGGAGGTCAAAGAAATCCCTCCCCTTTTCCACCACCCATCAAACCCGAGTACTTACAAACACGAATTCCCTTGCAGCAGTGTCACGGAAGTGAAGATCAGACACCTCTGTTTCAGAAGCTGCCAGCCACTGGAGTGCTGCTCTGAGCTGCAGGTCCACTAGATTTGGTTCCAGATCAATATTCATTATTGATAAAGTCTTTCGCATTTGCTCCACACCTAATGTTGAATATAAAATAATCAAATCTATAGCTTCAAATTGTTCCAAAAAATCTCTGTAGTTCCCTGTTTACAGACTGTCTTATCTTAAAAAATCTCAATTTAGTATACATAGATAATATGAAAGGAAAAAAATAGATTGGTCTCAAGTGTTTCAGCACTCTCCCATTAGGAAGTACTCTTTATCCCATTTACGACTGTGTGCAAACATATTATTAAAACATATTATTAAAAGATACCTGAACTATAATGTATATTCCAAATTACAAGAAATTTAGCACAGACTTTATGAAAGTGAACGGCAACGGCTCTCACAGGGTACATCAGTTCCTTCCATTTCTATTTTTTGCTATGCCTTCATCTAGGTGACTTTTTAAAGTGTGTATTTCTGAATTCCTTCTTGCATTCATCAGACTCCCTCTTGAACTTTTCCAAAATATACTGCTGGTTTTACTGAGGCATATCCAGTTTCTCATCATTTCTTTTACAGCATAAGTTTCAAAAATTTGTACAGCACTGGAAGAGTAGTTGTGTTAATAACACTTAGGAACTACAGCATTGCCAACTTCTGTTCCTAAGGTGAGTTTCTGTATCCAGCTACCACAGACATCCTTTGTCACACTCCCAGAAGCAACTAGGCACATACATAGTGCTCTCCAAGTTGGAGTCACTACTTCCAAGCTAGTGAACTTTGACTCTAGAAACATGAAATTGGCAACAAAAACATATATTCATGTTGAGTTTACCTCAGTCTCAATATTCTTCCAACTAAGGTTAGGAAAATTAAGGTACACGAGGCATTAATTCCCAACTGTCAAAGTCAAGCAAGTTGAAACAGATTCCCCCAGAAGTAAAAGCAAGAGAAAATTAACTAGCAAAACTGTCAAACAAAAAAGTACTTTTAGCAGCTAACTGAGTATTTGTCAAGGAGCCCCAAAATTTAACTTTTTTATAGAAGAAAGAACATTTTTTTTTAAAATTATGACAGTGAGGTGGAAAGCATCATGGTAACATTGCTGGGAAATTTTGGAACATTTTTTAGTCTTATAAAATAGATTTGCATTTGATAATAAGGCTTTGATTCAAATTCTTTAGCGAACAAGGCACAGACAGGTTAGGAAAAGCCAGACATTTCCAGGTATGACATGAACAGAACCTCTTAAATGCTCACAGCTCTAACAAACAGATACAAAAGTTTTCTACCTAGCACACTGTTTAAACAGTCCTACAATCACAAAACAGAAAGAGCCTTTTCAAAGCAATACTGAGAAGGTGATGAACTTACACTGGAAAAATTTCACTAGAAAATCCTTAATACAGTATAAAGCAGTCTGTTGCACTACAGACAGTAGGTGACACTTAAGTCATGTAAAGTAAAAAATCCAATCAACTATCCTAACTGAGCAATACGAGTATTTGAGATGCCAGAACTTTTTTAAGTTGAGACCAAAAGAAAGCAAAGAAATACAGATAAAGCAGATGAAAACAGAGCACAAAATATTTTAATTAAAATTATTCTGAGGAAAGAAACCCTCATTAATATAGCTTTATTTTCTTATATCCTTACAGTCACATCTGATTTAATATAATTAAGAGATACTGGCCACTTTATAAATATACATTTTCCAGGAGCTCAAGAAGACAAAAAAAACCCCAAACCAAACAAAAAACCCTAAATCCACACATCTTTCTGCTTACATTAGGACTACTTGAAGATGTGCAACAAGGCTGAATATCCTCCCTAAGGAAGTAGCAGAGGTTTCTGGAAATGCTTACTTTATCTTCAGAACATACCCAACACAAAGAAGAGCTCTGTTACAAAAAAAACCCACATCAGATCATCTTAAAACCATCCTCACATACTGTATATTCAGACTGTTTTCATTTCAGTTAACCATTGGCACATCAATCAGACTGGAACTAGAGCACAGAGATCTTCTAACAAACCACAAAGTTCTTAAAACATTTGGGATAGACCTCATGTTATACCTCACTAAGAAGAAAGAGAAAATAGAAAATGCATCCAATCCAAGACTTTTATTGTTTTTCATGACTCCCTCCCAAGATTAATGTGTCCAGTTTGAGTAAGTTCTTCAACATGTTGAATGCAATCATGTGGATGCATTGCTGTGGCTCCTTAAAAAATATTTTTTTTAAAGTTAAGCTCTGCATATAAATTCATACTTTCAACAAGCTGATCAAAGATCCTTACCTTACATTATTAAATGTTATGTAAGCATCAGTAACTAGCACTTCCCAAAGGCTGCAAATGTCAGTGCATTAAGAGGATTATGTAGGGCATTAATCTAACAATCTGACACTTAACTGACATTCATTATGATGAACAGGGATAACAGAGTTGTCACCTTGTTTTGCAGATTACAAAGACAAAGAATTAAGGACAAAATTAAGGTACAGTGCACAGGACAAGAACAGTAGTATATGCAGGAACTGACATTACCTTCTACAGCATCCTTGGAATCTTCATCTTTATCTTCTGTTCCATCACTGTATTTTAATTAAGAAAACAAAAATATGAATACAATCCAATATATGCAATAAATGTAGTAAATTCCAAGACTGTAATGAAGGTTAAACAAGAAGAAGATCATAAAAGAATAAAGGAGTGATCATGAAAAGCAGCTTTGCTTCTCACACCATTTCATGTTGTAAACAGACATCAACTTCACAAGATTTTCTCTTAGGAAAGAAGGGAAAAGAGAGAAAGAAGAGAAAGGCGTTAAAGGCACTACTTATTGATTTTAACAGTTTTGCTTCATATGTGAAAAGGCTGAGCCACCTTATATCACAGATATGAATAGCTACAGTTAAGCCTAAGTGGTCTATAAAAACCAATTACTATGCAATTCTGAAAGCTTACACAAGCTAAAGGAAAAAAAAAAACCCAGAAATCCTGTAGGAAGCAAGCTCTAGTCTGCATGAAAAAAAAGCAAATCTAAAGACTTACAAAACTGCAGGCAAGAACATGCAAAAAAGGGACCTTTTTGCAAGCAAAACACATTAATCAGTTTTAGCACAGAAAAATTTAATCATTCAGGGTGGATTAATTAATGAAAAAATCATATTGTGATTAAGTGAGAAGAGTGTGAATAATGTATCAGCATAAAAAATGTACTGTATTTTTATTTTCAAAAATGATGATTTCATGCATTAATTATGAGGAACTCATCTGGTTTATATTTCTCAACTCAACCAACCTGTCTGATGTTGGAAAGGATAAATTCTCCTCATACACATCCCCTTCTAAACCAAGACTGCTCCAGCTACTGCTGTTACCATTACTGCCAGGAGAAGAAGAGAAGACAGCTGAACTAGAAAAGAACAACAGCTCAAACTAGAACCTTCATTTTCCTTACAACTCTTTTTGTCAAGACATTTAATGTAAGAGCACTGAAACTCTCTAGACAGGTTTGCTGGAACAAACACGACTCTCAGTGCTATCCAGAGCAGCAATGTGCACAATAATGCAGAAGTAGCAGGTTTCAGTGCACTGGTGAAAAGTATTAATTTGTACTCATAAATTTTTCAGATCAGTGCTAGCAGGAATTCTGTCCTGAGGTCTAACACATCGCTTCTTATTTATAAAAGCTCAACAATTTCAAAAGGATTACACATAGGAAAATTGATTACATCTGTATTATTTGCTTAAGGAGCAGCTAACAGTTAATAAAATTATGCATTGTGAAGACAGCTTCACATACAAAATTCTTCCATATCACTCCAAAAACCCAGTAATGATCTCCAATAGTCTGATGAGAATGAATTCCTAGAGTAAATAATTTTTAAAAATTTTTAATATTGTTCTGTAAGTTGATATTTTAAAAAAGAAAAGGAGGTTTATAAATCTATGAAAATAATACTGGAAAGATTACTCAACTCACATTTCACAAAAATATTGCATTTATTCTATGATAACATTCAACCTAATGCAAAGAACTGAAAAAAACTGAGCATGTTCTTACACTCATTAATTTCAGTCATTATAAATAGCACAGTTTGTTAAGCCTGTCAATATGTACAAGACTGAACAACTCATATGATTACATCTCCATTCCCCGACTTCATACCTCCCCCAGAGCACATCTGGAAGCCTACCAAGAACAGGACTTCCAAATATCCAGCATTCTTCAAGAAAGTACACTGTCTACTAGAGATGGCATGAGAAGGCACGGAGTAACTGCAGAGAACAACTGCTGCAAGAAGATGCTTTCTCCACCTAAGTCTTATGTGACTATTGAAGCTTATTTCCACTCATGGCAAATAGCAAAATGGTGGAATAAAACATTTCAAGAGACAGACACTGATCTCTTTCAAGTGTTTGCCAGTGACATGATCCCCTATCAGTGTTCCCTGCCCTCCAGCATGCCTGCTTGGATCCCAATTTCAAAACAGTGAAGGGCAGGTTAGCAAGTCTACAATATAAACGGCACTCAAATAACATGAAAAAAAATTCAAGAAGTTGCAAGTCCCTTATTTGGTACATTGTTGCTTATTTAGACTACATGTTCAAAGAGAATTCAGAGTTCTTTTGTTATGCAAACAAGAAAAGAGAAAATTAAAGAGCAGAAGCTTCTTAAGAAACCAACTCACAGAGAATGCAAACCTGGTCTAAAAAACATGTCTTGAGCTACTGTGTGAGACTATCACACTCTGAAATATCAAATTTGGCTTAAAATCATTAAAATGCAGGTATAAAAAAATTAATATAGCCTATTGGTATCAATACTTTGCACTCACAGCACCTCTTTCACTGGAATTTACAGATGCAGAACATAAATAGATGTAAAAGCTTGTCTGATTCTCAGACTAAAGGATAAAGAATTTGTAGTCTAACAGAGCAACCTCTGCACACTACTGTTCTGATTAGGTAAGAGACTTAATGCACTTTACAGAGGTCAGTCTTAGTATGAAATAATTATATATATTGAACCATACGATTACAGTGAGGTATGAGAAAGGGATGAGACCTTTTTCTAATTAACAGCCAAATTAGCAGTCTTTAAAATAAACTTCTGTAGCCACAAAACAAGTAAGAAACAGACAAAGGCATTATAATGCCTCTGTAATGGTTCATGCAGCTTTTCAACAAGAGCCAGCAAAATAATAACAAGAAAAGCAAGAGGCTTCTGCTCTGAGTTATAACTCAACCTGGATGCTTGGATGAAAAGCCTACGTCTACGCCTATGCTTATAACTACACATCAACTAGAGAGAAAGCTTAAGAAGTTTTTAATTCTAAATTTAAGTCACTAGATTTAGGCATGAAAAGCAGAAGACACAAGCACTTCCCTGCATAACTAACTAGCAAGTTCTCTAAATAACTTTCATCTTAATGGAGCTGCCCACAGGAAGAAGTGAATTAACTTCTTTCGCTTTGCTTGTGCACGGCTTTTGCTTTACCTGTTAAATCGTTTTTTAACTCAACCCATGAGTGTTCTCACTTACAATCCTCCGATTTTCACCCCATCCCACCTTGGCAGGAGTGACAAGACTGGCTGGGTGGTTATCAGCTGGAGTTAAACCACAACAGGGTATTATTACTGAATCTTGTTACAAATCTTCCCCCGGCTACCATTTTTCACATAGAACAGCAACCCCAGATCTTTCTTCCACCTGATAAACCTCAGCAACACAGATTAACACATATGCTGTTGTTACTGAGCCACAATCAGTTCTGTAAAACCAGCTGAATAATTTGCACATGCCTGTTTCCTCCATCAACACACTGCTGTCCAAATTATGCCTCCCCTTCTATAAGTAATGTGTTAATTCAGGTAATTCCTCCTCTAATGATCCACAGATTTGGTTCTAGATTATAGAAATTATCTTCTTTTCATTTACATCTGTTTTGGGGATGATAAACACAGAACAAATAACAGGCACTACTAGGTTCCAGAAATATTTTTATACTTTTTCCCATTACCAACTAACCTGTGTTTTACTGTGTATTTTTAACTGCCAATATAGCAAATATTCTTCCTTATACTCAGATTTTCATCAACATTTTCACTTGTCCAAGAGAAGATGTTTTACTAAAACAGCTCTGAGTTAATGCACTCTTTTACAAAATTATTAAGGTGTATGAATAATAAATTATAGAAGTGTTTTGATTAAATTATTTAGTTAAGCAAAACATGAAAAATACTGCAGACATTTAAGTGAGCAGTTTTACATTGGTACCAAATAGCCTATTTGGATATCATGCTTGAGGAAGCATGTCTTCCATACTTTCTCTAATCTCAGCAATGCTGGAAACTCTCACTAAAGAAAAAAACTCTCTCTCCCTTTTCTGCTATTCTTCAACAGAAATGCTGAACTTTTTTATATCAATCATAAAACCTAAGTTTATTCATTCCTCATACATTCCTTATATAGAAACTCAGGGCACAGCTCTCAGTATAATTCTCCCTGGAAACAGGCAGAGACACGGCAAATTTAGAATTGCCATTCTAATCCTTGTCAGTTATCCATCAGCCAGGGATAGAACAGTGAGAAGCTCTGTAGAAAAAGTTATTATCCTGAACAGGTAAGTTCCAGTATTACACACCTGCAAGTCCATGGTTAGCTGTATTTAAATACTCCATCAATGTCAGTTAGAGCAGCTTATAAATTCCAGTCCCAAAAAAGACAAAAATAGCTGTACAAGCACATCATGCAAAGTAAGCTATTACTTATTTTCAAAAATAAATGAATTTATATAAAACATTCTCTCAAGGATTAAGTCTTAATATTTTAGAGCACAACATATAAACTGTATTCTCAAGCTTTATCTTACACAGGGTACTTGTTTTTAAAATGCTTAGATCTTTTGCTAATACTTAAATTTTATGTGTACTGTTTTTTTACTTGATGTGATTCCCTGGAATCAATGTCAGTGCAATCTCCATATATTTTAAGGAGTATGAACATTGATGGCCAACAACATTTTGTAAGAAAACAAAATCATAATATTAGAGCCATTTTTAATAAAAAAGTCATTGTGTGTTATAGACAAAAATAATCTCTTCTCCCCCCAAACCCTAGGATAAATATCACTTGATGACAAGTTATTAGATGTCAAGGTAACTGTTTAACTGTAGTAACATCTTTATAATTACCTGTCACTTAGGTGAAGAAAACTGCTGCTCTCGTCAGGATGTTCATCTTCAAAACTTAGATTGGACCAACTTCCAGTGCTATCATCACCAATACTAAGACTCATCTGCTGGCTAACAACAGATTCAACAGAGTGAAATCCTTCTCTTCCAACAGAGCTGAACAAAAATGTAAGACAGAAACATCACTGCATTTCACGCTGATCTGTGTTAGTTAATTCACAGCAATTTAACACACCATTACAAAGACATCAAATTCCATGGAAGAAGAGAAGGTGGGGAATCCCTTAATTTGTGCCTTATTCTTAACACAAGAAATAGTGCAACCAAATTAATCTGAAACATCAACAGGCTTAGGTCAGGGATTGCTAAGTGGAATTTGTTCATTAGAAATCAAATAATTCTCTCACTTGGAATATTATTTGCTATGAAGCACAGAAGGCACTGTAGCCTTAGAGACTGTCTATGAAGGTACACTTTTCAAGCAGAAAACTTACTTACCATTTCTAAACTTGTTCACCCTAGCATTGTTTGGCTATTTTTCCCAGCCTGTCTTCAGTACAAGCAGCTGAGTAGCCTGCTACTATAGGCAAAGTGCTCAAGTCTTTTAGAATTCGTGTCTAAATTATTAGNTATATATATGATGCAGTAGGAACTTCCAGAAAAATTATCAGCCTACTCCCACATAGCAAGCAGCCTCAGTAACATTCACTATTTAAAAATCCAACTTTAACCACATCATTCCTAACACTTTGCTCCAGCAAGCACAAATTTCTACAAATATGTAAGCTGAACTGGAACCCATCAGGGTAATAAAAAAGGTAATTTTTCCCATTTTTATTTATGGCTATACCAGCACCAGTTCTCTACATCATACAAGGAAGTATCTCAAGGAACACATGCATTACATACCACACACTAGATGACAACAGAATAAACATTTAAAAATTCTGTCAGCAAAATTCTAATATTGCCTCCTTGCCCCACATTTAATAATAAATAGTAACTCTATGAACCCTGCATTTTGTTGTTGGCATATTCTAACTAGAATTTCTAAATAAAAGGTCATATTTGATATCAAAGGTATAGAAAAACATCACCACAAGAATTTCTTTTTTTGTCACACATTGAGTAAGGACTCAACCCTGTTGTGCAAAAATTAACAATATACTACTCAAGATCACTTTTATGCTGTTAGNCCCAGCCTGTCTTCAGTACAAGCAGCTGAGTAGCCTGCTACTATAGGCAAAGTGCTCAAGTCTTTTAGAATTCGTGTCTAAATTATTAGGATTCCATTTTGTAAAAAGTTTTCTGCAGAAAAAAATTTGGTTTTCTTCTTCAAGAAAGTATGGCAATGCATATCTTGTACAGAATTTTTCCCCTCAGAAAGTAAATTTAATTTTTTATCCAAAAAACAATCAAACAACCATAACCCATAAAAGTTAATCTTTAGAAGACAATTTAAAAAATTCCTTTAAAGAAGTTTGAACTCCTCATTAAAAAATAAAACCACAATCAAAACAACTTTACAAAATGAGAACATGCAGTTATGAACTAACTTTCATGTGTACACTGTGATTATCTACATACATACATACATACATATATATATATTTACCCAAATGCTGTATGAAAATGCCTTTCCATTGACTGTGAATCTGTGATGTTTTGGGTCAGTTCAG
>VWZN01009201.1:1986-49856 GCA_013396955.1 Regulus satrapa | reverse complement strand
TATATATGCATAATGTAAATATATATTTTAGTATATAAAGTCAGAATCTTTTTCATCAGTGAAAAGTGGGCTAATCCATTGCCTCTTTGCTTAGCTGCAAGAAACTGCATTAAGAATATTTGAAAACATAATAAAAGTGTTTTAAAAATCAAATTGTTTGAACTTCAGTAATGTGTCATAATTTACAACTGATAAGACATTGTTCTGCCTATAAATGAATGGAAAATGAGAATTAATATTTGCTTTCAGGTAACTGCCTGGGTCATACATTACATAATAAAACAGATGTGTTATAGATAAATCAGAATTTGATCCTGAAAGCTGAGTTGTNTGTGCTGCTGCAACATATTCTGAAATGTGCTCTTCATCTCAGAAAAATTAACTTGAGCATATGTTTAAGGTTTAAGTCAGTCTCAGTATGGCCATTTGGCTTGTCTTGTTTATATTCCACACATGAATAACTGCTGCTGTCTGTCATTTAAGTCCTTCTGATTCTCAATTTCCTCAGTGTTGCCACATACTCAGAGATTATTTAATTTCCCCTCCGATTCTGTCTATAATAGAAATGCTCTTTAAACATGAGCGCACTTTAATTATAATGTTATTGTCTTTTTCCATCAAAATATTGACTGGAAACTACCACCAAGTCTTTCCATGTCTTGGCAATACCTTGTCAGCAAAATAGGAATATTGACAGCTTCTCCCAAACTTTGTTTTCAGTTCTCTCTTTCTCTCTCTCAAAAACAAAACAAACAAACAAACAAAAAAAAAAGTAAAAATTAGGAGTGACAAGGGAACCATCACCTAAGACAAACTAGAAGTGCCTCATTCTTCCATCCACATGGTTGTGTAAAAAATTCCTGTAATACAAAGTATCCCGAAAACCTCATGTCAAAGAGGGAATTTTCATCTTGTGGGGTTTGCCATTGTGGAAAAAGTCACTGTACACTCCTTTCCAAGGACTTCTCTGTAAATTACTGTTTGAAAGCACAAAACCTTGGTAAAAATGAAACACAGAACAGAAATACCTGAAAGAAATGCTGTGAGTTCTTCCCTACCACTGTAAGGTTTCTGAATAACTGTTTCTGAGCTACCTTCACTGAAGGGAACTTAATTTTCCCAATTAAATTTTTCTAGGTACATTTCTCAGCTCAAAAATGTTACATTTACATGGCCTAACCAGATAAATTTAAATTTTAAACTGTTTTTGAATTATAGCTCACTTGATTGTGACAGTAAATTGAGTTTTTCATGACTCAAAATATAGATTAAAATTATGCATCCTGGTAACATTGTATTTTATTGAGTATTTGAGATCATGTACCATTGAAGTATTAGGTGCTCTTCTGATTAAGGAATTTATTTTTTAACTTTGTTGAAGGGAAGGTATCTTATTTGTATCTTTAAAGCTTATTTTATGCTTTNTTTTAAATTTCACCAGCTTTGAATACATGGAAATGTTGAGGCTTGTCCCTGCAATTTGGTTATCTTGAGAAATTGCAGTCAAAAGGTTTATTGAAAATTTTCATGCTATTAAAAGTTACATAAGGACTGACCAGGTGTGATTTTCTGTTCCTTAGGGGCAATGAAGATGGGATACAGGAAAGTAGTTAGCAGCTGAAGCATTAATAATATTTATATCTCTTTGCTTTATGCTAAAAGGTCTGCAGTAGTCATAAGTGTTGGACCACCCAATACTTTGAGTATAATAAAGCCACTGAAGGGTAAGTTACAATGACATATTGATGATGGTTTCTTTAGTAATGTACCCTTTAAAACACATTATACCAAAGGAGAAAAATGGAAATGGATTTCCATTCCCCTACAAGCCCAGCTTTACTGGTTTTGTACCAGAAAACGAAGTTATATTGATCTGGTTGGCAAAATGTGTTGATTTTTCAGGCCATGGAAAGGATTTTTTTGTGCTTGAGGGCTGATGGATATGAATGATTTGTGAAATCATGGGGAAGAGCTGCAGGGTTTCAGGAGAATCACGGAGGACTTTGCATGTGGCTCCTGTTAGGAAGCAATCCAATGTTTTGTTTTCCCATCTTGGTTCCCTCAGGCTCTGGCAAGACAGGCTTGCTGGAAGGCACTCTTTCTCCTCCTGTTTCCTTCATTATCTAGGGAGGAGGAGCCTTTTGCAGCTTTGCAGCTTTAGGGCTCATTTTTCCCTATCACAAAAATAGAAGTTTGGGGTTTTTTATGAGGGACAGTTTTAGAACACATGAGGCCACTCCTGATAGCTGGTATGCGAAATGAGAAATGTGCTAGAATCCAGAGTACAAATTATAGCTTCCTCTCTTTTGGCTTGTTTTTAATTTAAGGCTGGTTTTTTGGTCCCCTTACGTCTCAGGTGTGCCAAGGGAGAATAATTTTCTGTGTAAAATCATTTTATGAGATTCCAGAAACCTGATATATACTGCTGATTGATTATAAGGCTAGATTTCCAAATAAATGTAATTGCAGCTTTATACATGATCAGTTTTAAGATATTTTAAAATTTGAAATTAACATTTATAATTAATACGTAAAATAAATTGCAATAGCATAGCTATATGGTGTATTTGAGAGTAATCTATACGTGTATGTGAGTGAAAAATACACACTATGCTAGAGAAAAGGCATTATTTCATTAAAATAAAGTGTTCTGTTGAGGCTTTTTACTGTGGGCATTCTCCAGTTCTTTTCAGGAAAGACAACAATACACACTGCAGGTGAAAAGGACTTGTCAGGATGATACAAGCCTAATGTGAAATTATCCTAAGTCTAAAGTAAAGTTCTGCCAAGAGGACAAAGCACTGAGGAGCAAGATTGCAGCTTTTTTGTTTGTTTTGAAAGAAGCTTTTTTAGAACTCTTCTTCTATTTAATTTCCTACCACTATAGAAATGTCAGGATTTCCATCCCAGATCCAACACTCCAGCCTGTACTCTTCACAGTAGTTCATAAAAGATATGTGAAGCTGTCTATTATCCCATGCAAACCAAATATAGAAAACATTTCTTTATAACTTCTGTCATTTAATAATTTTCTTAAGTTTTACAGCTAAGACATAGCTTTTCTAGAAGTTTTCTTCTTAAATGATACTGATTGATCCTCTAGCTAGTGTTAAATTTCTTTTTTTTTTTTTTTTTTTTTTTTTTTTTTTTTTTGATAAATATAAGAGCTCTGCCCATCTTTAAAAACAGATTGGAATGAAAAATTACTGATTTCTCATTTTAAGGCTAAACCCCTGCAATAAAAGGAGAATATTGCCAAACGCCTTGGCACCCGTGCAGGACTGAATTTAGCTGTGCTATACAATATCCAGGGCTGCATAGCTCAGTGTTTGCACTTACTACACATGCAAAAAAACACCCCAAACTCACCTATCACAGAGAGGTTTATCCAAAACAAAATTCAGGCAGGATTTACCTTTTCCAGACTTTAGACATTCTACAAGAAGTGCTACAGGGCCATTAAAAACAGAAGGTATCTGGGGCTCCTCTTTGTCTCTCTAGGAGGAGGAAAGAAAGCTCCAGCAAAATGCTGGGATAAAGTATCTTCCTGGGACGCTGGTTACATCTCTAGTCATACTGCTACAGAATTAGTAACATCATTCCAGGCTATGCCTTCCCTCTTTCTTTGGAGATGTCACATTCAGGGATACTATTGGCTCATCATTTTTTAATAGACCATGCAAAGCACTGGGGCGTTTTTTGGGTTTTTTTTTTGGTTTTTTTTTTTTCCCTCTTATAGTGCCTTGGTGTCACTCTGGAGGATGAGAAGCTGTCAGTGTTTCTACCTTAATTTTCTTCTCTGGTGAACCTGAGGATGCGGTTTCTGCCAGCTTGTTGGTGGTGGTGAGAGGTGAATATTATCCTCCCTTTCCCTTTTCTCTTTCATCTTTTCTCACAGTGCTTCCTCCTCACTGGACTACTCCTGGTGCTAGATCCTTCTACCTTTGGCTTAGTTCATTAATCTTGCTGGTCCTGTCCACACTGTCGTGTTCCTTGATGCTTCTTGGCCGTATTAGGGCATTAATGCTGGTTGACAGAGGGGTCTGACAAAACCCAGTGCTGGAGCAAAGCAGGTAGCAGAGAACCAGATGGGAAACAGGCCCGTGGAATCAACAACCTAAAGTTTCTGTTCTTTGAAGTTGCATGGTGGCACGGTGTGTTTTGAAAAGTAGGTGAGCAGCTCCATGGTTTGAAGGGAGTGCAAGTGAGGGAGGGAGGAAACAACGTGCTGGCAGTGGGCTTCTCTCTGTGCTGAACCTCTGCAAGCACTAGGTGGCCTGCTTTTAAAGGAAATGGGCAATTCCATCATTTCTGTGCGAAAGAGAAGCTCAAAAGTACAATTTGCACAAGTTGCACATCTATTTTATGCATCATGTTAGTCATGCTGAAACTTCATCACCTCTGTAGAACACAAATCCAGTGTAGGAATGAAGAGGCACCATCAGTGCCGGTGTTTGGTACCCTCAAAGCACACTGAGGCCAAAGGAGAATGGAAGGTAAAAGATGTAGATGACCTGCAAAGCGTGGGATTCAGACATAGAAACTGCATTCTAGTGGTATTTAATATCTTCTGGGAAAGTCCTCCTAACAGTTGTAATTTGTGTATCTCTCAAAAAATTACTTCTATTCTGGGCCAGTAAAAAGAGTCAATGCAAAAGGAAATCTTTGATTTACTGTACAGGCCTTGAACCACTAAATAAACAAAAGAAAAAATTGGTTACTATTGACAGCAAACAAAGCTTTGGTGGAATAGTAAGTGATTTAACAGATTTTAATGGCATCATTACACATATCTTATGCTCACTGATACCTTACACATCAGAGTCACTCAGTGCCCAAAACTAAGGTGCAATTTTAATGTGGCATGCACCCTAAAATGTCTCATTTTTCACTGTTTAATTTGGGAAGTGGGAAACTGGTGTCAGCAATAAGTGATCCTGGAAGCTAAAATGGGAGCATTAATGGATGGGTAAAATGTCACATAACATCTTTTCAGCACTGTGATTCCTCCAGGCAAACCCCCTCTACCAAGCCAAAGGCAACCTGACAGTCAGATTCCCACAAATCTCAAAGCAAGTAGGTCTACGGAGTCCTCTCTAAATTAAGAAAAAAGTATTATTTCTTTCCACTCCCCCAGGGATTAATCTGGATATCAGAAGCATTTAAACTGGGTATTAGCTAAACAGATGTAAAAGAACCACAAGGGTTTATGTTTCAGGTTTTTCTCCATTTAATCCAGCAAGGCAAAAAGTCTTTAATAAAAGCCCAGATTGCCCAGCCAGCGAAGAAAACTGAGAACATCAAATCTTGTTTTCAAAATATATACATTTTGAGAGGGGATTTATATTGAAAAAAATAATGTCTTTTCGATCCTGCTAGTAAAAGATACAGTAATTTAACTTCTATTTAAAAACTTGTGATTCCATCAAAACTTAATTGAGCTTAATCAGCCATTAACAATGGTTCTTATTGACTGTGAAATAAATAGTCATTGATTGGCCTGACATAATTAATTGTTATTGTAGTTTTCAACAATTTAAGCTCATTTGCCTAGGCTATTCTTTCCATAATGTTTGAAAGATTTAATGAATACTCTTGTCAATAATTTAAACAGGCTTAAGATTCTGGGAATTACAGAGGAATAATTTTTATGGCCAAGTGGTCACAGAGAGAGATATTGAAATATTAATTCTGAAAACATTTGATTTGTAATGGAGTAGATACCTTTCTAAGACAACTCTGTGAAGGTTTTACACAGCAACTGTAAAATTTATGCTGTTCATTTGTTGATGTTTCGATGGAGCATAGCTGGCACAGGTATTGCCTCCTCCATCTCTCCCTGTGTAACTCTCTAGTTCCTTTTATACATTCTCTAAGGAACATATTTGATTTTTAATCATTTCATTACCTCATTCAATTATTTTCTTTTGATGAGGTACGTAAGATAATAAATGAAAGATGTGAATTCAACTGGCATCTGGAAAAATATTTTACAAGGCAGTCAATGCTGTTTGATGCTCTCCCTCCTCTTGATCTGGAGTGTTGTCCTTGTCCCTTCATTTTCTTGGATTTACAGTCTGTGGAGTACCTGAAAGAAGATGCTCATAACACAGTGGTGTGGAAGGTGAAGGCCCAAAAGAGAGGAAGTGAGATATGGAATGCCGGAACAGAATTATGTAAGGCTCACCTTTGTAGAAAGTCAGTGCTTAAAAAAGAAAACTCATTTTATAGCTTCCTGTTGTATTCAAGTGCATGGGTTTTAATTTCAGGAAGGGTTTGCCCACACTCTCCAGGTAAAGCACTCTCCTCTAAACTGTCACTCTACCTTGGATGAGGAGTTGGCCCCTCACCTGCTCCTCCCACAGTTTACAGAAGATGGTGAAGGAGAATGAATAGCATGAAAGCCTCACACCAAGCTTTAGTGCAGGTACTCTGAAGTGACCTCTGAACCTTAAAAAAGTAGCTTCCCCTCACTCCAAAAAAACCACACTTTGGGAACCAGCTCTATGGCATCTTCAACTTCTTGAACATTTTATCTTTTTGATTCACCTGAAAATAAGATTTCTAACTGACTGGATTCATGCTTTTGAGCAAGTTGGTTGGAAAACAAGTCATTAGGCATGACTCAAAAGAACATACTCTTACACCACTTGCAGGCTTCTGTGTGACTTGACCTTCAGAGTACTGATGGCTTCAACATCAGGTTGGAAATGCTGCGCCCAGCAAGTCTGAGCAAAGCTGTGCTCCCTCAGAGGCATGGAAAACACACCATAAGTTGGATCATTACAACTTTAGCAGATTATTATTATTATTATTATTATTATTGTTACAAGGGCCACGCGTTAGGGATTCAGAGGTATTACATGTCTGATTCTAATTAATGCACTGCTCTACTCAGAGGATAGCCTGACTGCCAGGAGAACACATATCTGCTGTTGCACTAATGTCACTAGGCAGCAGATGGATTTTTTTTAAATGAAAGTGAAGAAAGGAAATTGAACTTGGCAAAGTGTAATTGGGAAATGACGTTAGGTACCTGAGAAGGGCTGAAGCCTTTGAGCCATGGGAGATGCAAATAGCAGCAAAAGGGCAGAGGGGAGGAATGAGTTCAGCGGGGCAAGTGCAGGCACAGCTGTGCACTGCTGTCAGGGAAAGGAAATGGAAACTAAAGCTAGAGCAAAAATTCCCTCTGCCTTAGTGAGGCATCTGCCACATCCCAGGATGTCCCATTTCATCGCCATGACATCTCTCATCTCTCCCTCTATAAAAAGAAAGATGCACTTCCGTGTGGATCCCCTCGGTTCTCATCTGAAGGAGTAGGGCATGGGCCAGCTGCTGCTTTCACTCATCTGTGTGCATTTGGCCAGGACAGAAACTATTGCACCTGCCTTGTGTTTTGTCATGCTTCCAAGACAGATTCAATCCAGGATATCTTCTTACCATTAAACGGCTGGGGTTGATAAAGGCTGTGGCTCCATTGACATATTTTATTTTGAAAAAGTATAGTTATAAATATGACCAGAATTGCATTTATGTAATTAGGAAACAGTCTGCAATAACTCCAAAGGAAATGGGGCAAACAACTAGTTAAATACATGGCCAATTCAGGCTAATATCATACTCCTGTATCTGCCTCCAGAATGGGCAGATTTTAATCTAAACACAAACTTTGAGTGACCTGAACAGCATAATTTAAATATAATTTTTGTTTCCCACTTTTTACTATGATCACTGTTCCAATATTTTAATATTAACATGAAATGTTAATAATGCACCAGTTTCATTTTTTGCCCTTGTAGTTTATCGTGCTACCCCCCCCCACTAGCTCTTTAAATAAATTAATAAATAATACTAGATTTTTGTTTTAGATGAGACATCCATGCAGCCCTTTTCGATAAAATAACTCTGAGCAATAACTCTGTTAGGTTTGCTTCAGCACTTCCAATTTCAATGCTTGCTTGTCTACAGCCTTCTTTTTCTTTTTCCCCCAGATTTTCATTAATTTAGTGATAGGAGTTAAAAGTTAGCACAGTTACAGACTTCACCATCAGCTATTTGGTGCCACTGACATGAACGGATTGATTATATGCCACAAGTATTAACATGTGCTATGAACAGCTCATGCATTTACCAAACTCTTCTTAAAATTATTAAAAACCTCCCTCAGTGCATCTTCCAGGTTACGGTTTATAATCCAGCTAATTTTTTTAACATCCTTTGGCTTCTTATTCACAGAAAACTAATTTATGGTCAAGATGAACTGTGGGAAGCCTACCTTACGGTGCAGTCTAATTTCTAAAAGAAATTCTGGAGAGTTTCCAGTGTCCAAGCACCATCGCACCCAGTGTCCTCATGTACTGCAGAGTGCTATCCCTACTGATGTCCCCTACTTTACTTTACCCCACGAGTTATTTTCGCTACTACAGTCGCTCATACCACAGCTTTTATTATTGAAACCAACCATTTCAGTTTGGTTAGAGAAATTGAATCCTCCCAAAACACATTTAAAATTAAAGTACAGGCTTCAATCCTAAGAGAACTGAAAGCACCTGGATTTCATGGTGCACTGAACCCCTCCAGCACTGACCTGAAAGCTTTCTGGGTTATCCATAGAATTGCCTCTCCAACGTATGATCATTCAGGACAATGGGATCCCAACCACAAGACAAAACATCATCGGTCACAAGATTACAGCCTTCATGAACTGACTTAGGTTCCCACACACTGTAATTTTCCTTCTGTATATGTCACTGATTCTGGTTACTTTCACATCACTCTTGTGCTAAGTACCAGCCTAGCAGCTCACTGACCTACAACACAGCAGCTGATGCTTGCCTGCAGAATTGCCCTCTGGAATCAACCCCCATGAGTGTTTATCAGTGTTGGTGCTAGCGAGGCACAGCCCCTACTGCTGAGGAAAAACGTGTTTGCTTTACTGCCACTCACCCGTGGAAAAACAGGCGCCACTGAATGTTCTGTTTTAATGGCTGCTGTTACCATGGATGCAAATGCAAATCTGTTTTTACACTTAATACGCTGTGTGGCAGCAAGATCCAGCGGAAGATCCCCGAAAATGTAAACACCTACATGCACAGTGACCTACTTACATCCGGGTTTGCATGTAGCCATGTGGAAGATCTATAAAAGCTGTATTCAAAGCCCCTAATTTAAAACAATTTTCAGGCAGTCCCTGGCAGACTGAGTAGAAATGGTGCTCGATAGTCATTCATCCAAATTTTATGTAGTTTTAATGCAGAGTTTTCTTTTAAATTCCAAAGTCTTAGATTGTGCCAAGGAGTTGTCATTTTATTGATTTTGATGAGGAATTCTGGTTTAGACTTGATGACATTGGTAGCAGCCCACATTTTGAATGGATAATATCTAAAATTCAGTGTCATGCTGTTCAAGCATTTCCACTGATTTCTAGATACAAAATAAATTCAGGGACTTATATGTACATTGAATGCATTCTGTTTATTTGAGAAGGAAGATCTCATACGAGTGCCCGTTATGGAAGGCATCTCTTATAATGTACAATAAAATCAACCATTGCTTCCAGCAGAATACAAAAATACACATCTCAGTGACTTCCATACAATAATAAATATGTAATCATGCATCCAACAATAAAAAGGCACAGAAAACTGGTCACTTAGTAGTCATAAAAATTACTAACTATATTAACAAAGCCACCAAAATTATCTGTACAAGGAAATGTAACAATATATTCCAAAGGTGAAAACACATAAAACATCTTTAAAATAGTATATGCAATAAATACCTCAGTTGTTTTTATATATTAAAAATAAAACTGTGCCATTGTAAACAGTATGTAAACAAACAAAATTCACTGTTCCTTACCATTATTACAAGTAAATAAAGCCAAAAGTTACACCCCTGCTCTGTTAGATATACTTCATTGGCAAGTTTTGTCAGGCAGTTTAAAGTTTTACCCTTTTCTGCAGCAAACAGAGCCTGCTATGTGTGTAATTCTAAGCATTAGAGCAATTGCTAAGCTTCAGAAATGACTACCCAGGACGTTGTAGGTCATCAAAGAGAACTGGAACTAGGAAAAGCAATTCTTGCAGTGTTATGGACAGAATTAGTTTATTTTTACTACGTATAATAGTGTGGGTAAAACTCAGCGGTTTATATAACACTGCTCTCCTACAGGATTGGGGGGGGCTGTACAGAGGTGATGAGCATCCCTATTCCCTTGGGCGGAGAAAGTGAGGCACTCAAAGGTTAACTACACTGCCCCCAGCCTTACACCAGCTCCATTGGCAGGAACACAAAGGCCAGACCTTCAGCCACTTCCTCCTCATTTCCTCAGATATCTCATGGCCTTGCAGACAAACAGAGGTGTGTCCTGGACTCCAGTCCTGATTAGAATTGCAGAAAGCCAACCAACACGCAAAAGGAAAGGTGTCTACTCATTGGGCGCCCATCTGCTCCCACTAACAACCACGGAGCCTTGCCACCAAGTGAAGCAGGAGCACCACAGGAGCTTTTCCCCTACTAATCTGTGATCAGATCCACATTAGCAGACTAACGAGCTCAGACAGAGCCCTGTGTATCCTTCACAAGTCTACTGATTCCCTCAAATGTCTGTTCTTTTCAGGTCTGTTTCTACAGCAAACAAACTCCTAGAAAGTTCAACCAAGGTGCACACTTCCTGCCTTGTTAGCAAGGGGAAGGATAGGAATCTGAATATGATCCTTTCTTAAATAAAATTATAGGAGAAGATTCTCAGAAATGGTAGACATTCTCACAGATTTTAGATAGAACCTCGTGAAGGAAGGTGTCTGCTTTTTTATTTCTTCAGCTTTTGATAACCTTGACATAACTACCTCATTCTACAAGTCCCACCATCCCTGGGATGACTATCTATGATAAATATAAACTTACCTGTTCCCAACACATGTATTTCAAAGTGCATGACAGCTCTTGTTTGAAAATGGTATTTTAGCTTTGGATGAAGAAATTAGGATGCATCTATTTAGCTGTTTCACAGCCATATGGTTTTTTACAGGAAGAATACAGTTTGAGCATACATAATTAAAAGGTACCCTGGAAAGGGATTTAGGAAGCGCGGCATTATGGTATTTTTCCTCCCTTGTGCTATTAAAGAACGGATCCTTCTGCCTCCAGAACAAGTGATTTCTCTAATGTCAAGCATTTGTCTGACTTGCCTTACTACTGAACATTTTCATCATTTTAATTGATCCATGGAATATTAAGAATTATTCAACACACTGGCTCTGGAGATACCTCCATGTCTTGATGAGAAGCTTAAAGCCACATACTTGCTATGTAATATTTTTTTCCCCCATTAAGGTATTTTTGCATAAGGTACTTCAAGTGTCTCATACCAGATCTGCAGAGACAGGTGAGCTGTATGAGATCAGTAGGTACAGAAAACAGACAGCACTACTTATTATATATCAGTGAATACTTCTTCACGTTCACCTACTACATTGCATTCCATCTTTGGGGAGAGAGGCATGAAAGGTGATCTCTTTTTTGATGATTCTGTATTAAATCTTACAAAAGTTATTTTAGAAGGTATTTTCTTAGACATATTCAAGGACCAGATCCATTAAAAATTCTGTACATTCTTTGAGGCATATATTCCCACCTGTGTTGTAGTTTGCAGGTTCTGTAGAAAAATCCAAATAGAAACTGCAGATTTCACATTGGGAAAAAATAAATACATTTCACTCTTTAAAAAAATTATCACAGTAGGAAAATAGCCAGTAAACAATAGATTCAGAAGGGTTTAATCTTGGCCCCAGTGAGATCAATGGGAGTTTTGCCAAGGATTTCAAAAAAGCCAAAATTTCACCCAGAATCATATACAATTCTTTAGCTGACAACAATCATAAACATCCTGCCACCCCATCGTATAAGTTAATTAATAAGCATCTGTAAACATCCTGCAATTCATCTGATATAAAAAATACTATAATAAAAACAATGCAGCATCTCAAGCACTGTATAATTTTAAGTTTTTTTGGCTCTACACACAAGTTGGCATCATTATATTGGGCAAAAACCAGGGTATGTATATACATCTCTATATACAGGTGTGCTCTCACACGCACACTACAAACCAGGTACTACGTATCTACACAGATCCACACAAATACTGGCAAGAGAATGACATTCATAGGCATGGCATGTAAAGGCCTACCCATGATCAATTTGAGGATCACTTTTATGTGAGGAGCAATTTCCCTCCAAGGAAATTATCTGTAGGCTTGCATGTAAATGCTGTAAGTGAAATACAAGAACTGTTTAAAGCACAGCACATGCCTAAGTCCCAAAAGATCTATATGATTGCAAAGATGATGGACTTTCTTGTGGAATGAACAGGAACAAGGGGAAACAAAGGGCAGAAACTACTGAGTACACACCAGTTTTTATCGAAACCCATGCAAACCGTGTTAGACATTTTAATTTTCAGTTGAATATAGGTTTGGATTGAGTGGAAATAATGTGTTTCAGGTCTTTGCTACAAACTGCCATTTAGACCCAAATATATGAGTTATGCAGAGAACTAGATAGTGTCACCTCTCTGCAACACTTCCATGTGTAGTTCATGCATCCATTCATGCGTGTAAGTGGATGTTACTACAGAATTAACTAATAGCTGTACTTGACTGGAATAGCAGTGTAAGTTACAAGCCTGGCTAATGACTGAAACCACCCATGCTGGGCTGGGATCCTCTCAGAACCTTTGAAATACTTTAATATGAAATTTACCTTTCTTAAATCCAGAACATACATTAAAAATACATTAACGCACTTCCATAGTGCTCAACCTTTGAAGATACCTGCTCTTGACAGACAGATGTGACAGTGAGAAATTTCTTTAGTAGTGACTGATAGGTTTGCCATCACTGTGAATTAGAAGCTGCTAATATGACATTAAATTATTTGTGTGTGATGACAGCAACAAAGAGCCAGAGGAAAGGTGCAGAGATCAGGCCCTCTTCACCTTTCAGGAGCACCTTAACAGCTTGTACTCTTTATGTACAAATCCACATTGTATGTCTCATCAGCTACTGTGAATATCACCTTCCCCTTTGATGATCCCATCAACATACAAGCATATTAAACTGCTAAGGTAACTAGCAGCTCTAGGGAGGTGCCATAGTTTCAGCTCTTTTAGGATTCAAAGGATATGATGTAAAAAGGCGACTAATGAAATAAATATTTCAGGACAGGTTCACAAGCTGTGCTCCTTGAGCAGGAAAATTAGTAATTTTTGTTGTATATAGACAACTGCATTTTTCAAGGTATATAATTTAAGGAAGACATAAAACCAAGACAGAAAAGTGCAGACACTACAAGTGACAGATGCCTGTAGAAAATCCTCTGGAATGTGGCTGAGCACACAATCCAAATACCTGTTTCAATGTATAGCCATGGCATCTTGTGAGAGGACAGTTCTACTAGAAACCTTCACAGTGAGAATCTGCCTGTGTGCTCCTTCCTAAAAAAACCTAGAAAATCTTGTATCCTTGAAATTCTCATTAAAAGCCTTCAGGCCCTACTTTTCAGCACACATGCTCTCCCTATCCCTGAAAAGCAAGACCAAGCAGCTTCAAATGGCTTTCCTCAATCTCCCCATTCACAAAATAATTGATTGTGACTGCAAAGAGAATTAATCCTAAACAGATCTTACTTCAACTAACACCAGGAGAAAAACATAGTTATATCTCTAACTCTTTCCCTGTTAATGGCACTGTCAGGTTATTAATTAAACTGATTTTTTAAAAATCTAATTAATGCTTTAGTTTAAAAAAAAAAAGGGACTTAAAATGCTAATTCCCTGTAAAAATTCATAGAAGGTATTTGAGGCACAGTGGAAATTTTATTTTTGTCTTTTCACACAGTTTCCATAATGAAAACAAACGATCCAATTTTACTGTTAGTTTGTTTCTTCCTGTTTCCACCTTCCAGTTCACATACTCTTGTCTAGCTATACCTGGATCAAACACAGCTCCCTAAAGTAGTTGTTTCCAATTAATTTGGGAAAAGGTAGTGACAAATTACTTTAAACTTCGCACCACATCACTTTTATATTCAGTAGCTTTTCAATCCTAGCACAAGTCTTTGAATGATACTAAAAACTATATTTTTCCGAAGTAATTGTTCCACAGAATAAAATATTCATTGGCCATTTGGATACTTGCCCTGCCAATAGCTACCATAATGTTCAGTATTTTCAATGTCTTACACAGCTGGTAGAGTTAGCCAAAACACTTCTCTTTCCAAGAGCATTCTGGTAGCTGGTGTTAATTATTAGATAGAGCTTCCAGCAGGGATTGCAAACATATAGCTTAAAGGATTTTAGTCCACCACGGCTAGGCTAGGCTTTGGAGCCTGAAGCCTCGGTTTATCCTGCTCTCCTTGAGCACCCTACCACCTTTTCCTGGCCTGCCCCTCCAGCTCTTCTGAACAGAAACCCTGGAGAGACACACAAAGATCTCATCTTGCCTGAAGCTGGAAACCGATCCAGACACAGGAGCTGGGAAACAATGTAAAAAAATGAATATAAAGGCATGACTGGTGTTAATCATAAAGGAGGCACCAGCTTCTTCTGCCCACTGATAGAAGTAATAGGTTCTATGAATCCAAAATCCCATCAAAGAGCTTAACAAGTTTTTGTCAACTGGGAAACAAGTCTTCAATTATTTAAAATAGACGTTTGTAATTCTACCATGTGCACATATGAATTTTCTGTTTACTATTCTGGAGGTGATATGTCCTTAGCCATTATAACTAAATTAATTAAAATTTGTCCAGGAATCCTCTTGGGTATGTATTCATCAGCATTTTGCTTCTCTGCAAATGTGTTAACAATGCTAGTATTTTTTTTAAGTTACATATGACAAGGGGATGCTGTTTTAAGATTAATTCTATGCACTGAAAAAAATCACAAACCTTTCAAAATAATTTTTTTCAGCTAAAATATTGAGGGTGATCACTATTAAGCCTACAGAAGTCGCTATGAATTTTGGTATTAGCTTCAACTGACTACAGAAATAGTCTTCTCAAGTTCTCCAGATGGCTTCCAAATGGATTATAATTTCTGAGAAAAGGACTGGGCTTCTGTATGGCAGAAACAAACATTTCAAGTACATAAGCTAACACTTGACAGAGCTATGAAACTTAATGCAACAGTAGTAGAAAACAATTAGAATTTTTTTCTTTTTGTAAAGATCCAATCTACATTGTACTCTAGATATAAATACAGGAATTCATACAACCAATAAAATTTTATATTGATAATTACCAAATGTTGCTTTAACAATCCTGCTGATGCTACCATTAATCCTGAAGAAGAAGCAAAGATATCTTAAGTCATGTCCAAAGTTTAAATCCTCTCCAAACTCCTCAGCTTCCTCAAGACATCAAAAACTTGTTCCTTAAAACAGGGATACAGTCATGTGTACATTAAATCTTTGTAGTTAGAATAAGCAGCATCAAACCTTGATTATATGAATATCATACCAAAAAACATACAATCCATGAAAACAATATCAAAAATATGGGACAGCCTATTATAAATGTATGCAGGATGCTGCAGTTGAGTGGTATTTAAGTCGGGGTGAAAAAACACATTTGAAATTACTTATTTAATTTTCTTTTCTGTGGCTCTTTACTTACTCATACAAGGGACAAGAGGATTTCCTGGTTGTAAGCTAAACAAATTGCTCTAGCTCAGTTATCCTATACATTCCTTGTGACTTTACCTTTCACAAGGACTTTTTGCACTGCTAATTATTAATTACCAGAACTGTTGAACTCATAGGCAAGAACTTAATAATTAGGGGCACAGAGAGAGCACTGCAGAAAGAGCTGTAAACACTACTAATGCAATCATTAACAGGAAGCATCAAGGAAAATGGAATCACCATGGGGGGTTTGGTCTTGTATGTACATTATTACAACTGTTTTTAAAGTAGGACTATGGAACACCCTCTCCTATTTGCTTTATATACTCATTTTTCATTACATGTGAAGAAGATCTCCCACCAGTCTTCCTGAAATGAACACCAGATGCATTGAAAAACATTGATAATTTTACCCTTGAAGTAATGTTCATTATCAATCAAGGCTTTATGAAATTGTCATTAATAGCATGAGTGAGTTCAATGAAGAAGTAAAATTGGCAGGTTATCGATTTCTGTACAAAAAGCACACAGGAAAATATAAAATGGACATTTATGAAGAAAAAAATCAATACCTCCCCTTTGAATTACAGTGATGTAGCATTGCAGTATTAATTACTTTGGGCAAGGAGAGAGAGAAATATGTTTTCTATTTATTATTTACAGGACCAAGCATGCTAATTCTAGTCGCAGAACAAGAAATACTGGAACGAAATAGTCTGGGAGGGGTTTTGATCATATGCTTTACACTTTACTATTTTTCCAAGTTCAAAGCATTTTTCTTTGAAAGGAAAAGACGTTCAGGAGAAAAGAATTAAAGGGAGAGACATAAAAATGCATCAAAGAAAATTTTCACTTGACACCTTATTAAAAAAAAAAAGATTTTTGAACCTTCTTTTCCTTGAAGTATTGCAAAATCCCCAACACCTAAAAACCAAGACTTGGCTTGATCTCATTCAGTTTCTAAAAAGAAGGCATGAGGCTTTATAAAGGCAAAACTGAGAAAATCCTACTTGAAAATGACAAAACAGTAACATACATTTAGCAACCTGCTGCCATTTTAAAACATGCAGTTCTCATGTTCCTTTCTCTGAGGTGTAGAGTTTTTTATCTATATGAATACCAGCCACTACAAAAAAAATTGCAGAATACTCTGCATTGCTTTCAGCCTTTAATGTACACTGACCAGGAAAATAATGTGTATATGACTGGGGAGAAGACCCCATTAATCCAGTAAACTTTGTATGGGAATTGTCTTGATAAATCTAGCATGCTGAATCAGGCTCCAGAGGATCCTGTTGAAATATTTTGTTGAAATATTGGTATGTGTGCTTTGAAGCACTTTTTGGAGCAGGATTAAATTAAGGAGAATACAGGTTCATTAGAAGTGTAGGTATTTAAATATAAATACTTAGTTCTGGGAGCTGGAACTTTTACAGCAGTAAGAAAAAAACCCCAATATTTAGAATAATCATGAGAGAGTAACACTCTTCAGAAAAGCCAAGTCACTTAAACACAGTTACAACCCATGACCTCCACAGAGAAGCCCTGTAAAAATATTTTGAGCCTCCTTGTCAGATGCATTTGCACTTCATAGCCAACACTAGTCTAAGGCATAGAGTTGCATAAAATTTTCTCTCCTGGGCACCTGATAAATACAGCATAAATGATACTTACAGTATTGTTTTTTCCTACTCACGTGTTTTAAGAAACTGCTTAGGACAATCAAAGTTAATTCTTTGGTGGTCATTTAGAAAAATGATCATTGATCAGTTGTCCTATACTGAGGTAATTTGAAGAGTGCCATAAGAAATTTGTGTTACAAACAACATTTGCCCATTTTCCCTGCCCAAAAGCAGCTCCCATTTCTCAATATACTTAGCATAGACCTCTACAGTGACTTGAAGAGGTTCGGTTCCATAGCCCATCTTAATGCATTAAATACAGCAAGGCTGAAAGTTGTCGAGACATTGTATCTTACAATCAGGAAAGCAAAGAAAGTTCTGCTATGTATTATGTCCTTGAATAGACCAGAAGAGTAGCTGTGCTGTCTGCTGTAACATCACTATGCTAAAATGCTGTCAGGTGTTAAAATACACTGTAGGTTATGAAGAACCAAAGAGAAAAGGAACTAAAGCTTACAAAGACTTGACAGATGTCACCTGAACATCATTAAAGGGGTGAATGTCAAGTACATTAAAATAAAACCAAAACAAACAAACTTTCCATTGTTTGCCTAACTTCCCATTTTTTTGCATATGCTTTTCATACAACAGCCTGAAAATCAGATCATTCTGCAAAGGCGTTTTGGTTTATTTTATGCAAAACTTAATAGAAAATAGTGTTTTACTTTTGTTTGTTTACCAGAATAATCATTATGTTCACAGAACTCCCAGAGTGGTGCCTGTTGAACCTACAGCAGCAAGACCACAGAGAATTACAAGAAGATACAAATTAAGTCTGTTTTGTTTATTTTGATCTTTTTTTCCCCCTCCAATAAAACAATGAAGATAATAGATTTTACTTTCCAAGGGATGAGTCCCATCTGCTTGCCATGGAACAACTCCTGCCACATCCATAAGAAATGGAGTGCAAAACCAGGATGTAGTACTTGACATAGGCCCCTTTATACATGAAATTAAGTTTTGGTAATAACAAAATGAAACCTTACTCTGCTGCCAGAAGAAAACACAAATAGATATTAAGATACTCTTTAACATGCAAGAAATAGCAAAGCTACTTGACTAAGGGAAAGTCAAGTGTTCCTTGTGCTGGAACGACACATTGCTAAGAAAAGCAAGGAGACCACAATTCTGTGCAAGTTTTCTGGCCGGTGGTACAAAGTCATCTCATCTCAAACATTTAGGTAGAATTTTTCTGTAGATATCTAAAATTTATTTTTCCAACTAGATTAATACTTCTGTGAAAAGTTAACCAGAAAATTAAATTATGAACCTGTTTCATTTCAGTAAAGTGTAAATACCCTTACAAACTCTGGTCTAGAGCAATTTCTAAACAAAGATGGTTTTTATTTTTTTTAACCTGTTTATGCTCATGGATTACTGTCTTAAATGTGATTCATCTTAGCATGTATAGTCTAAAACCTTAAGAGTCTGGGTTCTTAAAATTTTTATGGTCTACTGATGGCAGAGTGCTGTCAAGAAACAAACTGATACCTTTTAAAAGAAATGCACACAGATGCATTTTTAAATTAATAGTTACTTAGCAATGAGTAAAAGTTTACCCCACAAAAATCAAATCAGCTGCTACATTTTAAATATATTCTTATGTATGATAAATAAAATTAAATTTTCCTTTAAGAAAATGTCATTAATATTTAAACCTGCTTTTGAACAATAGAATAAATAAAGCCATTAGTGCCTACAAGTTCAAATATGCTACAGATGTTTAAGATAACTGAATAACTACATTAAAATGCACCATGAGAAGATTCTTTATCATTTTCCATGCAGGAAGCCAATTGATGTTTTTGTGAGGTACCGGTCTTTCAAAAATTCTCATAAGTTAGTTACCTGATAAACCTTCTGTACACGATATATTTAAAAATCTAACTGTACAGTGTTTCAATCATATATAATCTGCTGAATATGGCACAAATGCTAAATTTCCACACCCACACACCCTTTGCTGTAGAACACATTTTAGGCATAACACAACACTGAAGAATAGAAAAGTGCCTGAAACTGGAGAAATTAAACAAAAAAGACACTCAAGTAGCAATAAATTAAATCTCATTCAAACCGATAAAAAAGTTGTTCAAGTGTTTAAAGTATCAGATGCGTCATGCAACAGAACAACAGACAATTGAGGCAGGCACACCATGCATTATAGTTTGCATTCATGGTATCACAAGGTATCTCTCCCCCTCTTCTGCATGGCCAGCGAGTGCTGGATACCTGCGGCACTGCCAGGCTCACGTGTTGAACCTTCCAACCTTCCTGGTCTCCTGCACAGGAGGTTTCACAGAGCTTCGCCTCGGAAGGATAACCAGATGACCTCATGCTGTACAGTGGCATCTTGCTGCAGCATAAAGAGAGGCATACTGAGCTGCATATAAGCAAAGCAATCATTTCTTGATTATATTTTCCAGTCAGTGCAGTTCACCATCAACCGATCAATTAACCAAACTGGGCTTATCCAAACTGGCCGATTTGCACACCAAGAAAACGTCTTCACAGAACTTATCACCTTTTCCTTTTTGTTTTGGCACAATTCCTTTCATATTCTTGCTGCAAGTTCTTCACCACACAAGAATTCAGAGATGCTAACCTGTACAAACACCAGTGCTTATTCTTCCATAGAGTAAACTACAAGGAAAGCCAAGTGCCTGCAACAGCTTTGCTTCTCCAGCAACTTTCTCTTCTCTCTTTAAGAAAAGCACCAGCATAATTACACTTCAGACAAAGGGGTGTTCTTGCTGAGCTCTTTAATTCCCTGGAGAATTCGCTTCATATGACCCACTTTCGTTATCCCCAGGTCCTACAGAAAATTTAAAAGTGGAAAAAGAAAAAAAGAGAAGAAGAAAAAGGAAGTTTACTTTTAAAAAAGGATAAAGAAACTCCATTAATTATGATCTATCCATGCAACGGATGCCTAGGAATGTGCTCACTGCAATCAACACTAACCAGAAAGTAGTGATACCAAGAATTGCTTTACAAAAAGACTGCTTAGAGCACACAATAAATCCCTCTGTCTGGCAGATGAAAAATTACTTACCCTCAATAGTGAGAACCCAGGGCACTTCAATATATGTCAAAACCGTCTTTGGCTTGACTTGTAAATACAAACACCTTTCACAATTTCTGGCAAAATAAAGAGAACAATCTCCCCCTCCTCTCTAACACAGCAACCAAATGTTTGGTAGGATGTGATGGATCAAAATTTCTGTCCAGCAATGTCACTTGATGTGAGGCCCTATGATACCTGCTTTAATCAACAAACACAGATATCCCCCGTTTCTCAAGGGAAAGTGGATGTAATGGCTACAGGCATGTAGGACAACTTCCCTTTAGAGAGCAATAGAAAGAATAAACATTTGTTTTTCATTCCAAAAACATTACATCTCTTAGCATGGATGTTTGGATTAGAGAGCTGGAAGAAAAATTCTCAGAAACATGATAATCATATCCCAGAGGAAATGTAAAAAGCACGAGAGTAAATCTCCTTGTAGCCACTAAATCATTCACATCAGTTGAAATGTTTCTATTATTGGTTTTCAGACCCATCTCCGTACGCAACAACAGACAAGAATTTTTTGTAGCAAACTTCTTCCAGTATTAGTAATAGCTTTAGCAGCAACCTTTTTCAATTTTAGCTGGTCCCATGATCAGAGAAGCAGAATAGCTTCTGTGCTAATGATCTCCCACCATGCTAATAAACTTTCAGCTCAGTTTGGTGGAAATCTGATTTTCTTATCTGTAAAACTCAGCTATGAAAAAAACTTTAAAATCCGTATGTTAGTGGTGTTGAGCAATCAGCAGAGCCAAACACTACTTATTTGTAGAATAAACCTTATATAAATAGATTGTGGTTAAATAACTCAAACCCCCCCCAAAAAAAACCAAAAAAACAAAAAAAACCAAAACCAACAACAAAAAACCCAAATTAGAGAAGTTTCACTATTTTTCTGAAATATAAATAATTTCATTTTAATAGGAAGATTTTTCCATTACAAAGGCATTAAAAAGAAGGGAGTGTAATTAGGCAGCTTGAAAAAAATTCTCATAAAGAGTAGAAAATTAAACCCTACATATTATTCTGTACATACTCTATGCAAAGACTGTACTTGCATTTCATTTCTGCAGACATAGAGACCTCAGAAAATCTGTACTTTATATTACTTTGAAATGTTAGCATGCATTTAATTTTGGGAGAAAGAGGTGGTAAAATAGGCATGAATTCATTGTTTTATTAAAAAGGTAGCACAGTCAAGATTAAACAGATGGTTTAATTTTCAGAGAGCCAAGACTGAATTCTGGTTATGTTAGAGAGAAAAAATACTTGTTTGTACCTGAAAAAAACCCCTGATTTTCCACATCACATAAATTTATCTTTTATTTTTCCTAACAGTCATCTCACTTTTAAACATTACAACAAATGTAATGCTAATTTTTAAATTAAGAGTTAATGTAGGTATTAGTCAAATTGACCGACCCTAAAATAACTGTAGTATTTATAATTTTATATTTCTGTAATTTTTTCCTCTTTATGTTAAACTTAATTCTCAAGTGAATAAAAAAAAAAAAACCCACCCATGACTACTGAAACTAATGAAATAGCCTAGTTGCTATGTGGAGGACATTCTACATAAGGGAAAATCCATAAGGGTACTTTCTAAACCACTCAACTTAAAGGTTGAGAACTTTTCCCACTAACCTTTGTAAAGCATTTCACACCACCTTTGATCTGGGGGCAAGAGATTTGGGGTTTATTTCTCTTCCAGCTAGAGTTGCTCTACTGCATACCAGAACAGCAAATCTCAAGAGCTTCATGAAAAATGTTGGGGACCCCTTTCTGCTACTCTTAGAGGGGAAAAAAATAAACCAAACAACAACTTATTATTTTATATTATTATTTTATAATAGTTTTTGGTTTGGTGGAAACTAGAGTTTATAGTCATAACACCTGATGCTACCTGGTATTCTCAGTTTACAGCTCATGCAGAAAAGTTTGCTGAAATTCCCTCATCTGAGACTAGAAGGATCTGCTACATCAGCATATCATGCATCATTCAAAGAACAAGATCCTCAAATATCTCTGCATATTTGTGCATGCATGTTTTCATCATCCTATACATAATCTGTTCATATCTGATTGATATCTAGTTAACAAAAATTCAATTTGACTAAACTACAGTTTTGAAGAAGAAACTCTAGCCAGAGTCTGAAGAAAAAAATAACCCTTCCTTTTTCCCAGATATGGCCTTGGAACTACAGTATCACCTCTCTTCCTGCTCTCCCAAATCACTGTGCCATTTCCTGGACATTTTTAGCCAAATGTACCACCATTAGCAAACAATCTATAGAAGAACTCCTTAATAATAACATCTTCCAAAGGTGAAATCTACCCTACTTGCATCCCTAGTGTAAGAGGCCATTTAGCATGTCTAAAATCTAACAAATCTTAGAAAACTTTTTCCATTAAATAACTTTTTCAAAATAAGCTACTGCAAAACACAGGGATGAAGCATAACAGTTCTTTGCACAGATTTTAGTTTGACTAATACTGCTTATCAAGTTGATCCTAAAAGTAACCAGTAACCAGGCATAAGAGGCTGGAGAAAGGTCATTACTGCAAGGTCTGGGTGGAAAGAGGTATTCTGGTTCTTCATTTGCCAGCTGTCACACAGAGCTCCCTGAGAACGGGATCCACAAGCCATGCAGAAATATAATTAGAGGTGCCCAATTTTTCTGTCAGCATACCAATCTGTTCCAGCGATGCGTGCAAAGGAAGAGTGTTACATCAAATCCTTCTCCATACTGCTTTTTATCTATACTTTTGACCACAGAAAGAAAGGTGGGCTCAGAGGATTCAATTAAAACAGGCAGCAATTTTTCCTGCTGCAGAACATGGAAGGTAATAGAGGTAAATGTATTGCACATGAGTTAGGAACTCATGAATCAATGGTGATCTTGTTCAGCTTGTCAGGAAGAACAAGGCTTGCAGTGGAGGAGAGGCTGTAGACAGATTATAGCTTGCATGAACACTGAAGGCTCATCTGCACACCCCGATAGCCAAAGGGAGGAAAGATTCACAGGGCAGCTTGTGATGTGTTCCTCATTTCCCAAGTACCACATTACATATCTTGACACCAATTCAGGTCACTGGTAGAAAACTGCAGGCTGCCTGAGCCATCCTTAATTGGCTCCCTGCAGAGACCAGGCCTTGTAATCAGCAGGATGAGCACTAAATTCTGCTATTTAACTTCAGTGCTCTTACACAGAGTGCAAGCCATGCCTGGCCAAAAGCCTGGCCTAGCTTAAGAACGGCACAGATCTGGAAGCTCTCAGCATCTGCTAATGAGCACATGGGGTAATTCTAGAGCAAAATTTTTGGTTAGCTTGGGACATGCCCTTGGCAACTTGTGTAGAGCAACTCCTCGTCCTACTTGTCTCCAGGCAGCACTGGATAGAGGAGATAGGAGGCTCTCTGTAGGCCCTCTAAGACAAGCCTTTAGATATTTCATGGCATAGACCTTTGTGACGGGATTTTATTTACACTGAACCAGCATGAGCCTTAGCAACAGGGACAGCAGGTTGATAATTACCCTGCTGCAGATATTTACTTGGTTTAAGTGCCAGTCTACAGGGCATGCAGTCAAAGTGGTAGTTATGAGAAATAAGGCATGGTCAGAAGCCATTTCCAATTTAACACTGATCTTACCAATCATCAGTTGTTCCAGCAAGTTGGACTTTTTAAATTTTCTTAACGTTTTAACAAACCTATGCATTGTGTGATGCTGAGTTTCTCTGTTGAATTTTAAGTTTGTTCAGCACCCATCCAGAACAGGGACTTGCAACATCTATCACTGGAACACTGTGGTGGATTGCTTGGACAGTCTTCTATTTCTAAATTTTTGCAGGGAGGGACTCTCCTGAAACTGTCCCTCCCTGTCAAAAACAATCCTGAAATAAAGGAATTTAACTTCCATGGGAAGAAGCTTAGGCAATCTAATACCAGAGTAAAATAATACACAACAGCCAAACAGATTATCTCAAACACAGCTATTTTCAGCAGCTGCTTCCTACTGCAACAGTCACACAATGCAAGCACTGCCTTATAATACCAGGATTTCACATGATACAAAAAACTTTACATAAAATAACACATTTGTAGGAAAATATTGTCTCTACCTGGAGACTACTACACTATGGCCAGAACAGTGACTTGCACTCTAAATGTAAATGTTTGCAATTTATACAATATCCTATTTCCTCTCTTACGCGCTAAAAGCAGTTGCAAAACCCATTACCAAGAACTCATTACTGCCGAGTTCCTGGAAAAAGTAATTTAATGAATCCCCAAAGATACAGCCGCTATTACATATAATGGATGCACTTAAGTCATTCCTGAAAAGGACCAGCAAGCTCAAATAACAGCCTCAAACTGCTGGATAATGTTTCTCCCTGCAAAACTTGTCTGACTTCAGAGGAAAAAGGTTTTATTTTGGAGTCAAAATAAAATACTCTTTTTAAAAAAAATCCATACAGCCAAAATCAGAGGTTAGTCACTGATGAGAAAACCTATTTTGACACACAAACACCAGCACCATGTAAACCATATACTGCAATTTATTAAGCTGCTTATGTCTCTCACACCCACTATATCCAATATATACACAATAAATCATGTGGAGCAGGTCAGCCCCTGCAGGAGATAGACTCAAAATTATTAATACCACCATCAACTGATCCGTACTTATGTTTAATGGAAACAGTGAACTCTTGAAGAAAACATTATATTACAGAGATGCCAGTAGGATATCAAATGTGCTTCTCCTATGCCTTCTGACATGAACTGCAACACTATCATTCTACATAAAGTGTAAACAAGAAAAAACAAAAAACAAATTTAAAAAAAAAAAAAAAGGAAATTTTGGATAACACAGATATTCTCGGCTGTGAGTTCGGAAAGTCAGGCCCAAGGACAGCGCATATTAGTTTATTGCATATTTGCACAGTGTAAGCCAAGCTACAAGCAATGACAAGTGCAGGGAAAGAAGAAAAGTTGATTGTTGTTTTGTCAAAGAAAATGGTCAAGAGCAGAAAAGTAGCACAAAGGAAATACCTTAAGATCTCGCCTTTCCAGATGTAAAAGCTCAGAGCCTCGGATGTCATGGCTGATGAAGATTTCTTTGTACTCTCCCAAATTGAGCAGATCCAGCCAAGCAGCAACTTCATCTGTGCCCCATTTTTGAACTACCAAAGTTAAGAGCAAAACCCCCTTAATTTCTACATGCTCAAATGCATCACAAGCAAAGGTTAGGCCAAAGAGAGTGGAAAACAGAGTAGAATTGCCGTGCTAGCAAAGGGATAGGTTAGAGGTGTCTTTTCCAGAAAAACTGACAATTTCCTTTTTACATGCAGGTTACAGGTTAGCAGTTAACACAAGAAAGTATCTAAACAAAGTATTTTCTTTAGAGCCATGCTTTCAGCTTTACTCCAGTTTCTTCTGTAAAGCCTTTAAAACCTCATGTTCCAAAAAATTCACATTAAACCAGCTTAGGATCAGTGACGCAAAGTCTAATATTGTTCTGATTTATGCCATTAATTTATTAGTAGTCATCCAGGGAGAGGAGAAGCCTTCAAAAACTAATTAATGTGTAAAATTAAAATAGCAACTATACCTCAAATATAGCAATGGCAGCAAGCAAGTCCAGTTTTAATTAACAGATTCTAGTATTCTTAATTAAGACAAAAAGTACTCTTTAAGCTACTGTGTTACACAGGCCATTAAGAAGCTCTCTGTAAAACATTGTTCTCTAAGGTTAGTTGCCCACATTAGTCCCATTAAGACCACATATATTAAAAAAAAAGCTATGCTACATAATTTTGCAACTTCGTTCAATGTCAATTGCTTCACTTTACAATGAAGAGAAATCTGATGTCTAATCTGAGATTTAAATCTGATCAACAAGGCAAAATTTTGCAGATTGTGATCAACTGTTCATTTAAAAAATAAAGACACAGAATCAATTTTAGAACCATCTGATGATCACTGATTATGTCCTGGACATAATCTCAAGGAATTAAGTTCACAAATAAAAATGGGAAGAGAGGAGGGTGGAGTTTGTTCAACTTCTAATTAAAAAATCAGTATTGACTATTGTGACCTATAACCCACCCAAAATTTAAGAATAACTGGTTAATTAAACCAGCGTGATAAAAGTTATTTCACACCTAAAACTAACTTGCAAAACCTGAACTGGAGCTTCACAGGGAAACAATGTGTTCACCCATGGCTTGTACGGCTATGAGTAAATCAAATGTAACCACCAGCGAAGACACAGAACCTGTTGCATGACAAGACTTTAAAAGTATTTTCACAATAGTTCTTTGGTTCATTTGGGAGTATTGGGGTCCTATTGAATGTTTTCTAAAAGCACTGAAAGAAATATTCATCCTAATGAAGATGCCAGTTAGCTCAGGTGCTTTCCACTTTGACTTTAATCTTAGATAAATCATGTCACCTCTTACCCAAAATTCCCATAAAATCACATTTACTGCAAATTCTAGTACTTTTCTTGCAATTTCAAAACACATACCAGGCTGAGGGCTGGTCTTATGCTTCTGAATTTTTTCTTTTTTAAACTTTGGCACTATACGAAACACTGTACTTCTATTGTTTCTTTTAGCATAATCCAGAGGGGGATCCTGCATGAGAAAAGAGGCATAGTAACCTTTAATTAAGAGAAAACAACAGTCAAATTATATGCTTGTGATGGTAATTCATAGTTAATCTCAAAAATTAAGATCCAAATTTACTTCTGTCAAGAATAATGTCAAGATTTAACTCTATATATTTATGAATTGTTAAATATAAATTAAATATATTTTATTTATTTATAAATTAAAACCTTTACATTCACAAAATGGAATAAAAGACCAAAAAAATCACTAAGCTTAGAAGGTTGCTCACAGCAGACAGAAATAGTCCAGCATCACTGCTGAAAGTGCCTCAAGAGACCATGAAAAACTGTGATTTACTTTTCCCTATCAAAAGAAAATTAAGTTCAGTTAAAATCAGAATGTATGAATCAAACTTACCTCATCATCATTTGGCTGAAAAACATAATAAAGCCAAGGAATCTCAGCAAGTTTTCTCAACTCTATTTCCACACTGTGCAAAGCGTCAGACAACAGTTCTTCATGGGGAGCTTCTAACTGCTGTTTATAAACAGGCCAGAAAAATGGGACTTTTAGTTTAATGAGATTTAACACTTAAGTCTAGATATCTTATTTCCACACACAAACAGATGACTACTTCCTGGTGAGTATCGACAAATGGTGGAGACAAATAATTTTACAGAATTAGACTTTCCTTCAGAGATGTGTGAGACCACCAATACAATTACTATGGTCCCAGTCACAAAGGGATGAGTGAGGCAGCTGAGACTTTTGGTGCAGACCAGTTGGGCATTGTTGTCCATCACTGTCATCATTCACTATGCTCCTGAGTCTCTACAGAGCAAGAGTTATCCAATAATACCTACCACAAGGACACACAGGTTGCTTGGGATCATTAATAAAGCAATCTGAATGTCAACTTCTCTCTTTAAAGTAAAAGTAGTCCTAAAGCAGTGCAGAATATCCTTCTGAAAAGATCTGTTACATCCCTAAAGAATGCATTTTTTAAACGGAGTTGTAAGAAAATCTTGTATCTCTAGTGCTTGAAAAAGATTTTGGCATTGTTGGAGTTTGGTCATAAATTACAAATCAAATTAATTTATCCTACCAAACAAAAATGTCTTTCCTTTACTTGCATAGTCTGCATATGTTCCCATCTTTCAAAGGACAGACCATCTTTGGTCTTACTGTCTAGTATAGTGATACTGGAAATATAAGCTCCCTTTGCTGTCATGTTGTTTTCTCTGCTAAAGCTCAGAGAATAAGGGGTCCATAAACAGACTTTGATCTTTCTTTTGACTTATATAAATTTTTTTTGTCCATTTGTTCAGTTAATTTGGAGAAGGGGAAAGAGCCACTATTCTTTGAAGAAGTTACAACTTTTCTTGGGTTTTAATTTCTGAGAAATTACTCAAGTCGTCAATTTTCCATAAAAGAATGAAGCAAAGAATTCTGTCTTTCCAACAAGTACTTATCTAATTGCTTGATTCTGAGAGGAAAACATTTTGCCTGGAGACAAAAAAATTGCTCATCTGATGGTGCTTCTGAAATAAATCCAAAATAATAATCCTGAATTCACACTATGAATGTAGAAATAAAAATAATTTTCAATTCCTTCTCTATTTTTTTTTTTAATATTAAAATATTTTATTTCAGTGAGTTTAGATGATTTTATTCAATTGAAATGAAACAGTCTGTCACACTATTTTCTTAATGCATTGGAAAACTGTGCTCTGTTCCAGACTGGAAATGCTTTTTAAAATAAAAAAAAAAATTAAAAATTAAACAGTGCCTTTGGAAAGTATCTAGAAAAAAGATGGTATTTTAATTTTTTTTCCAAACTCTGTTCCAGCTATAAGCATCAGAGAGATTCCACAAATCATCTTAATTGTCCCATCTTGAGCAGCCTGGTCTCATAGCAGATGTCCCTGCACATGGCAGGGGAATTGGAACTATAAGATCTTTAAGGTCACATCCACCTCAAATTATTCTGTGATCCTATATTATTAGCATTTCACTAAAAATTGTATTTTACCATTTGTTGTGTATTAATGCTCCTTGCATAAATGCTTGCTCCAATGAATTTTGTTAATCATACTTCTTACAGGAAGTGGAAGGAACCACATACTTGTTTTATGCTTATTTAAAGTTTTCTTCTCTTTCTTGGGAGCTCTAAGAGCAAAATTCAATAGCCAGTAAATGGCAACCAAAGAAGCACCTTACCACGTGTCCTAGTTTAGTTGTTGACTGGAATTAAACCAAGTAGTATAAGCACCAAAACCAGGGGTTTACTACTCTTAAGAGCTTTGATCACAGGAAAGAGGGATGTGGCAGAAGTGAAGATGCCAAAAAAATAGAGAAAAAGATGAAAGAAAGAATGTCTGTCGCTGTCAGAGGAGAAAGATCCTTAGGAGAGCAGTTCATGATGGGAGTGGCTGATGCATCAAGCAACATCTTACACTTCGTCTCTCTCTATTTTGATAGAATGAGATACCAACACACAGGCAATGTCAGCATTTATAAAATACATGGCAATAAGGTTAAGCAGAGTGCCTTGTTACCCTGACTGTGAAATACTGTTCTAAGCGAGCACAATGTCAAATGAGCATAACAGACACCTCTGGAATATTATCTTGGCACCTTCCAAACAGCCTTTTTATTAAAAGAAGGGCCTGATGTAGCCTCATGAAGACATTTGCGCAACCATAATAAGCAGAAATAAAACATATAAAAATTCAGAAACAGAAAAATTAATCAAATCAAGCTTTGGAACCTGAAAAGGGCCCAGTTCAACAACACAATGAGATCACAACCTTTTGCAGAAAAGGTAATATTTCAATGGGAAGGTTTCCATAATAACAGTATTTCCAAACTATCTCAATAAATTTTACCAGTCCTAGTATGGCATCACCAACTGAAATGTTTTCTTCTAACTACTTTTGTAAATTTTTTTTTTTTAAATCTCTATTTTAATTCTCCATTGCATCTGAAATATATAGGATTAGCAATAGAAAGAAAATAAAAAATAAATTAAAAAAGAGCAGGTATTTTTTCCCTTTTCTTGGGCAAAAACATCTAATGAAATAACTTTCCATTTGAAAACACTGTAAAATAAAACATCTGAACCTAATCTTTGACTATTTCTATAACTTAAACCATTATTAGCCTTTAGAATATATGACTTTTTGGGTACCCTAAAATAGCTTTGTACCATTGATGAGTTGTTTAAAAAGGTATGTGAAGCCGTAGTAAGTTTTATATCCCAACTCAGCTAAATGAAAATATTGCTATTAATATCAATTTTTACTTACAACACTTAAATAAAAAAGTTAGTAATAAATCTGCTTCTGAATCTTAAAAAATGTAACTGGTCCTACTGAGTATCTTAATGTAAAACTGGACCAGCATAGAAAACCTGACATCTTTATTTTTTTCATAATGTCAATAGAGAAATTTTCTAATTATACATCCAGATACAATTGTTGAGAAATCTTCATCATTTTAGGGACAAACACTTGCCAAAGAAGATGCCAAGTGTCCAAGTACCATTAGATGTTTACTGAATACTTACCAGTAAAGATTATAAAACAACTCCTGACAGGTATTAGAACAAGAGTGATATTTACTTGCCCAGATTAGGTCTGTAGAAGTTGATTCTATGAGTCTAAACAGCTCTCAGCCCAGGCTCTCCTTAAATTCTGAAGATGGTCATGCAATAGCTCTCCAGAAGTTGTCTTAATTGCTACATCTCCAGAAGATAAACCATCTTTTTCTATCACAGGCCTCCAAGACAGATGTGTATGAATCAGCCTCACAAGGATACCTATTTCTCTCCACTATGAACAAAATGAGTCCAAGCAATGACTTAGCTATCTGAAGTGAGGCAAGATGGATGGCCAACCAGAGAAGATTTCAAAACTCATTCTGATCCAACTACAAATGTAGTGTAATCTTCTGCCAACCTTGCAAAGGTTCTTGTGGTGTGTCCTCACTTTGCACCAATTTACAATAATCAGTTAAGAACAAATCACAGAATAGCTGAATGAAGGAATAAAACCATGTGCTTTGTGACCTTACCAAAGGAACTCTTCCTACTAGCAGAGATTCTGTTTCGTTGTGTAAGGCTTTCACATTGACAGCTATCTCCATGGCAGTGTTTCTGGTAAGGCTCTGGGGAATAAGAAGCACAAACATTCTTTGAAGTGATGCAAGTCAGGCTGAAAAGAAGTACTTTCACCTCACAGCAGAGATCCTAAGTGCCTTCTCCCAGGAGAAATACATCAGATTAACTCTAAACTGACAACCTGTTCAGCACTGAGAATGGAAACCAAAAATGTAGTATCTATTTACTGTCTTTTCTTCAATTTCGTTTATTATGACATTAATACAATCCTGAGGATCATCAGGTGATCAGCCACCATTTCAATCCACATATGACAAAGGGGAGGAGAAAAGTTGTGAATCTCACTTAAGAAGGACTATTGATTTCAATTTTTCACCTTATTCTCATCAGAAGCAAGCTATGAAGTAGCTAAGGTCAACAAACATATTTACCATGTGTCAATTTAGGTTAGATATGGACAAGTCTCTTCCAAATAAATAATTTCTGGGTCCAATCCCTGAAAACACCCAGATTGTCTAATGTGAAGAGAGAAACCAGGAAATTCATTTACCCACAGCCCCTTTGCCTTCTCTGTATAGCACTTGGATAGAAATTAAGCATGAAAATTTCTGTGAAAGCATCCACAGAAGTTGACCTTTATGTAGTAACAGATCTGGTTCAGCCTTTGTCATGCCTCCACCTCTCTGAGGATGTGCCTGCACAGTACCAGGTGGGTAGGACACTGGTGAATACAGAAACTGCATCTTCTGCCTTCTCATCCAACTTGTTTTCAAATGGAGACAAGGAAGTACAACACAGCCCCCATGCTACAAGTTTGTGCACCCAGATGTTAATAGTTTATTTCATAAATCTCTCTTCTTCTTTACCTCAGGAAACCTTGGGTTTGCTTTATTTAATGCATGTGAACATGCATTAACAGCATGAGCAAGCTCCTGCTCCAAGAGGCCATGTACTTTTGCTGCTTCACAGATCCTACAAAAACATTTAAAAAGGAGAATTATATTTATTAATTTATTTAAAGAATCATTCTTGAGTACACAACTTCATCATATGAAAAAATACACAAGAATGTGTTTCACAAAACACTAACAAAAAATTATAGACCTTTATAACAAAAACTGAAAGACAAGTATCTCTTCAAGCAATATAGCACCTCATAGAAATTATATCCATCACATAGATTATTTATGATGCTACAAAATACTGTGATACATTGTCATGGGTTGCAATGCAGGATGTGGCCAAGGGTGCGTATTCTATCACCATCTGTTGAACCTAGGTGGGACAGTGTTCTTTATCTTCTCCAAGACTCATCTTTGTCTCCTGTTAATGGGCCATTATGGCTTAGATTGTAGAGCAGGATGTAACCCTGAATATGTATTCCTTAACCATCTGTTGAGCCCAGGAGGGGCAGTGTTCTTATCTCTTCCACCACCCACCCTTGTCCAGGAAGATATCTTCTGTTTAATGAGCCATTGAATGACTGATAAAACTAAATAATCCCACTGTAAAATGCTCCACCCAGGGGGAGGAGCCAGGCATTTCCAATCAAATAGAAACTGGGATTCAGGACACCAATGGCATCTTACTTTTCCACTGGTTCTTCAGGGGAAGAGCAGGCCTTTCTGCACCACGACTGCACCCTTGGAGAAAGACTGCACCCTTCTAGAGAATCACTGCTTCAACAGAACCACGTCTGTCATTCCAGGAGGACTGCAGCCACCATTTAATGGGACTGCTACCAACACCCTGACTGACAGGGTGTCAGGTCGTACCCTAACTCTGTTGATATTTGTTATGAACTGCTGTATTTTATTTTAATATTCCTATTAAGTTGTAGGTTTGGATTGGGTTTTTTGTTTTGTTTTGGTTTGGTTTTTTTGTTTGTTTGTTTTTTGTTTTGTTTTTTTTTGCTGGTAAAGAACTGTTACTCCTATCCTCATATCTTTGCCTGGGAGCCTCTTAATTTCAAAATTATAATTAGGAGGGAGGGAGTGAGGTGGTTTCATTTTCTATTCCAAGGGAGGCTCCTGCCTTCCTTAGCAGACACCTTTGTCTTTTAAAACCAAGACATACATTCATTTGTCTTAGAACACTAATGCTACATCCAAAAAAAATGGACCAAAAAATGTTGGTCCTATTAATTCAAGTAAACTGCAGTGGAAAACTCTACCACATTGCAATAACTTAATTGGAAATTATCTTAAAAACCTATTGCACAAGGCATATCCTTCAGCTGTGACATGAAAATTTGCTGCAATAATTTAAAATTACGGGAGGTCCAACTGTAACTGTAACCTCCAGATCATCCCTAAAACAGTAAAGTTTTTAAGATGTCTTGGCTAAAATTCACTTTGGGTAATTGATAAACTAAATTATTAGTCTATGACTGCAGTATAAAGAAAGTATGTAGTCCTTTCTTTCTTATATTATTAGTGATTTTGATGCTAAGCATAATTAGTTGTTATGATAAAATCAATAGCAGTTTAATAAAATGTTCTGATTTTTTAAAGGTTTTCTTTATCTCAGCCCACATGAATGACTAAGGTGTCCATCCTGCTGACTTTTAGAGTTGACTTCTAAAGGGTTTTTTTCAATAATTCCCAATTATATTTTTGCCTTGTCATAAAAAGAGAAACTTGATTTTTGAAAAGCTTTCCAATTTTCCATTTCTGTTGCTACTTCAGAAAATTGGGTTTTATAAGAAAAAAAAAATCAACAAAAAATACATAAGGAAAGCATACAAAAAGAAGTTGAGCCTTAAAATAAAAATTTTTAAATTAGGAAACAAAATAGATATAGTGGCAACCAAACTTTAATCAAAAACTAGGGCAAATGTACACTTTTAAGTCTCTGTATGAATTTGCATTAATAATTCAGTCTTGGTGTCTAGGTTGCCAATCCAGCTTATTAATTTTACTGCACCTGGTAATAAGTTCTTCTGCAGCTTGTGAGCACAACTGGATCTGTGCAACTTCTTCTTCTGTAGCCAGCTCAACAGCTTGCTGGGGGTACAAGGGAGATCGAATGACAGGTTTGCAGGAATCATACTTCTGTTTGTCCTCCCAAGACTTCAGGGTGTTTTCAAAGGCCTAGCAATCAAAATGAATTATACATTCAATTCACAGCACTTGGGAGTGTTCTTACTCATTAAAAAAAATAGTAGTTTTACTTTTTTTTAAATTTTACATTTTACATAAATTTAAATTATATATTATTTGAGTTTAAATTAATTTAACAAATAAACAGGTGCTTGATTTAATTTTATATAAATAATACATGATTAAATAATAATTTTACACCTAAAGTTTTTTAAACTTTGTATAGAGACTAAATCACTTCCGAAAGCTTGTTCTCTGTATCTTCCCCACGATCTTCAAAATGTGTCTTCCAAAGGAATAAGAACACAAAGACAGTGGTAATGGCTGGACTCAGTGATCTAAGAGGTATTTTCCAGCTTAAATAATTACAGGATTTTGCGATTGCTTAGTGCAAGCACATTTTGTGTGGATAGCAAGACTGAAATTCAAAACTGTTACAGAATTCAAATATTAAAAATAGTGGAGAAAAAAACCAAATTTACTAAAATAGAGTTCAAATTCAACCTTAATCCCACCCTAAATTCAGGATCCAGCTAGTGAATGGAGAACTGAGGGGCAGTTGTACCTTTCACACAATAGTCCTAGACAAACATGAACTCTCCAGTGGCTTTGTGACTAGGCTGTACTTGTGTCTCTCCTGTCTGAGACTGCCTCATGGGGGAGAGGGAGGATTGGTAAGACAGACAGAAAAATCGACAGAAAGCTGTTCTGGAAAATGGACAGTGTAGAACTTTGCTTTTTATGCAACTGTGTTAAAATTTCCAGTATGTGACTAGCATAACACACATAGAGAAAAAGAAAGAAGCAGTAGAAGGGGAGGAACAGAGGGAGGAATAGATAAAATGCTGACCATTCTTACTATATATTAATATAAGAATATAGGAAAAACACAATAAAAAAAAAAAAAGGTAACAAATTTTGCCACTTATACAAAATAATATTTCTCTATCCAGCTCATTATAGAAATTATATGACCATAAGTAAGTGTATGAATTATATAAATAGTTATAAAACATTTTTATAAGTACTTTTTGCTCACATTACAACTGAAATTAATTATTACAGAAACCAATGGTAGCTCTTTCTGCAACATACTCTGTCTCGTGTTAGCATCTGAGCTCTGTTTTTATGTATGATCTTAATAACTCCCGGGGGCTGGATCCATGCCTCTCCATCGACTTGCACTGGAACCCCTTCATCACCAAGTATGGTGATCTTTACTGACCGACACTGGAAAAGAACAAACACGTTATTTTACAGGGCAATAAATACTGGTGAGACTGACAGGCCACCTGTAATCTGTTGATTATGGGGAGATGTGGCTTCTCTCCAGAACTGTCTCAGGAATTAAGCCCTCCTATACTTCATTCATTATTAAAGACAATTTGTAACCTGCTAAAAACAAAACAATGTCAGTGGTTTATTAATGTAAAGGGTGGTGGTCATCAAGAGTCCCACTACTTGCCAGAATCCCAAACTGCTGCCAACCATCCTGCATGCCTTGCAAGTAAGCAACAAACCTGAGCTATCCTGTGGTGCTGCAGTTTGATGACTCTGGACACTGCCATCTGCATGCTGCCAAATACAGCAACAACTTCTAAGATTTTGTCATCAAATGATGGAGCTCCAAATATCTGTGAGAAAAAAAAAATATTCCATTTTTGATGGCAAATCCAGTGCTTAGATTGCAATGAAACAGATTCATTTACAGATTTGTTTTCAACATTTAAATGGTCTAACTTCTTTAGTGTAGAATAACTACACTGTTTCTCCAAAGTCATAGGAGTAAGATAGCACATACAACAGACAAATATAATTTAAAACATCAATGCTGATACCATTTGAAATATCTGGATGGCAAGGCATATCCTTATATAGGAAGGATGGCATGTTTCACCATGCAGATTAAAAAATGTTTTTCAAGGCAAGATGAAAGGCCAATTGAAATTTCTGCTTGGTTAATACACTTAATATCTATGAGGGTCTTGAAGATAAGCTAAATAAATGCTTTCTTTTTCTTCTCAGAAGTGCTTATCTGTTTATATTCTGAATACTCTGGAAACCGACATCTGAGTCCATGCTCTGCCTTGTTTAGCACTGCTTTGATACTGAAGACAATCTTGTTTGTGCTGTGTATAATTATCCACTGCAAACAGAAAAAACACTTCTGAAGGCACAAATGTCCTTTTGTGCAGCCAAGGTGCTGAATTTCCACAGGCTCGCACAAAGTGCAGCAGGAAGTCATGCCACCTGGTGTGCTACTGGGTAATTCAGCCACAGCACAGAGCTCAGGCTGGATTTCAGCTGCGTCTGGCGAGTGATACCACGCTAAGGTCACTTGAAGCTTGGCCATTACATCTTGATATACAGTAGGGAGCAGTGAGGGAGAAAAATCAGCAGGAGAAAGAGTTTAATGAGTAGAGAGATCACCTCTCTGAGCAGTACTTGGTGTCTGTCCCTCAGCTGGCACCTTAGGCAGAGTAAACTGCATCAGTAACACCTGAGACCAGGATGGAGAGAATCCCAGTTTCTCCATCTGAATGTTTTTCCATTTTTTAGAGCAATATATGAACATCTTGAAAAGAACCAAGATGGTAATTCTGCTGTTCCATGAGAAAAAGTGTGGAGAGTTCTTGACCCAGTAGCTGAAATTTTCAGGGCTAGTTCAGGCATGTTTTAAGAAAAAGTAGTTGTAAAATTTCATTTATTTTGTGTTGCCATTTCAGCAAAAGGACAGGAAAAACTCAACCCAGTTTTCTGTGTCTCTCCACCAGTAATATAGGTACTGACAACCAATCTCTTTTTTTTTTCTTTTATAGGCAAACCAATCTCTATGGAACAACATTCAATTCGACTCCTTTCCTGTTGCAGGTCATGTTGTCATGTTTCCAGCCTGTCTTCTGGACACCAAAATAAAAAACCTTGACAAGCCATGCTCAAGCCAGTCAGGGTGCCAATGCCCTGCTTGGCTCACTGCTAATGTTTCAGCAATAGCCAAGGGATGCCAAGGTAATGTCTTTCCTTTGTGTCCAGACAAGAAGAACCAGAAGCACTTCAGACCACTACTACCACCTCTTGATGAGCAGTCACTCAAGACTGCAATAAGGCAATGAATTATGCTTCTAACTTTGTCCAGAACAAACATGTCACTCCTCTGGCACATTCACTCATTGGAGGACTAAATATCAGAAGATCAGAATATTAGAATACTAGAATATTAGAATAATCAGAATATTAGAAGACTATATCAGTTAAACTGCTCCAGGACACACACATTTGCTGTATACCAGTATGAAAGCTGGGACAGATCTTTTCTCTCTCTGAACCAGGCCAGGGAGAGAAATAAACTCCTGAACAGGAGGTGAGTAGATGTTAGAGAAGGTATCAAGTTCTGACTATGAACACTGAATACATAAAAAAGCTTTAGATATCCATTGCCAAATGCAAACAGAATTTCCATCCTCTGACATTTACCAAAAAAGAGAAAGGGACACTAAAACATGCCAAAATGTCTTTATTCACTTTTATATATGTGTGCATATATGTATATATATATGTGTGTGTATATATATACACACACACACACACACACACACATATATAAAACACACCTATATATATATAAAACACACACACATATATATGCTTGTATGTATGTATTAAAAAATGAAAGGATAGCAAACTCACAAGAAACCTAAAACCTTTTGGCAAAAAATCCTGGATTGTTTACATCAAAATCAAACCAGTTTGCACCTACAGTTTGGGGTGATTCAGACATCACACACTAAATCAGGACATGCAGATTAGGATAATTTGAAAGTAGTTACAATTGTTGCACTGTGAGTGAAGTGGATAGCAGCAGTTAAACTGTTCCAGGTTGTAAGGCCTGTAGGGATCCATGTGGTGAATTATTTCTTAGGAGTTGAAAGGAAGAAGGGAAAAAAGGTACCTTAAAGTATTTTAAAGGTTCATTAAAAATAATATTAAAAAACCATTCAACTACCCTCACTAAACTATCCGTCACTAAATGCATCAGTCTTCGTTTTCTGAATCACCATCTCTCACAGCAAAGCTGTTTGAAGAACAGGAGGAAAATAAGGGTATAAAATTTGAGTGATTAACCTGTCTACCTAGCTTATTGTTAGACTATAGCAAACAGAAGAATCTATGCTTTGAGAAAACTTGTTTACAGGCATCTGTATTAACAATATAGACAGAAATTACTTGTGCCTGTGTTTATAAAATTAGTTTCTAAAAATACTTACAGAGCCATTTAAGAAACAAAATCATTATGCTTTATCATGAACATTTTGCTGGAATGGGCATGACAGAAGACAATGGGCAGTAAAAAATCATAGAATACATTTTCAATAAAAAAACTCAGCAAGACAATATAGTTTGAACAGAAACAGCCTCCTCAAATAAGAGTTGTTATTCAAATTATATGCTACTACTATTAAAATCAAGTGAGAAGAGCAGTTCATTATATTTATTGCTGGTTTTGCCCAGAAGGTTAAGTCTCTTTAATGCTACTTACATCATCTTCTTTGGTTCCACCCCAGAAATTAGTCCCACCAGCATAGCTGGGAATGTTTAGCACAGCTATGCCCTGCAGGCTTGGAAGGGGGATGTACTGTCCGTCACACTGTAATGGATAAAAGCTCATTCAGTACATAAATAATACAATAAAAGTTATCAGTAAAGAGTACTTTTCAGTGCATGAAGCTTCATCAGAGCTGGCAGGGGAGGACAGAGTCATTAACAGGCTTGGCACAAGACTACTCCCTCCATGTAATGAAGCATCTCTGAAACAAACCTCTTCTTTCCAATCTTAGCACTGACATTTGCCGAGGTGAAAAACACACATATCTATATGCTGTGGTATCTATGGCAGTGGTGCTCCATGAATCTTGAAAGAAACATTTTCACATCCCTTGTCATGAAATTTCTCATGCATTTAGACCATGGTCTGTTCATCAAGGATTAAAAATATTTTTGCAGTAAGAAAACCAATTTCCCTGAGTGCACACAGTAAGATTGCCAAGGACATTACAAAAAGATTAATTTATACATTCAGTAACTAGTCTTCCATCCTCTATCAGCATTCCCAAAATTGCAACAGATTTCTTATTTAGTCAAATTCCTTTAAGCCAGGGGCGACAGGGAGGGTAGTGTTGAGAATGTCCAAGACTATTTCTGGCATAGCCACAAACATGCGGTTGCCTGACAGTTTTTGCATGTATTGTTGACTTCCTGTAACAATAATTTCACTCTCCTCCCAAAAGTGGAAAGACAAATCTAGGAACGACCCCACAGGTGTCACCCTAGTTGCAGATGGGAGTTGTTGATTTTGCAGGGAAGAGGTCACTCTTATGTCTGACCATTCAGTCCTTCCTTGTCACTGCTTTATCTCTCAAAATACATAAGCTACTTCATGCCCTGCTCAACGTGATCACGGCGTGACATCAATCTCACTTTTGGCCAAGAGTAAATTTACAGACATCAGTGAAATCCCTCTTGACTTAGAGCAGTAAAACTGCCTGCACGGGGGAGCCCAGTGATCTCAAACCATTCCACTGCGAGTCAAAAGTGCAGTCCTGCAGCAGTGCAACAGGCATGGAATTGAAGCAAGTTAGAAACACAAGGTTGTAAATGCTGGACCCAGGTGTCACTTTATGGACCATGAAATTGCCCGTCAAGCTGCTTTTAATGAAGATTGCTAGATGACTGCACATTACCAGTCCACAGAATGATCTTAAAATTACACAAATGAAAAAGAAAATCTAAAGAAATAAGGACCAAATCTGTAGCATCTTTTTCAAGAGGAGAAAGAGATTGAAATCATTTCCCAAATGTGCTTAGTGCTCTCTTTTTGTGATTTAATCTTAGTAGGAAGACAGAATGTAACATTTTAATCAAGATGTGACAGTATCCAAAATCTGGTGTGATATTAATAGATGCTGCACAGCCATTTATATTATAGTAGAAGTCTGCCTCTAAAGCCTGAATATGCAGGCATGATATATCTAATATTATGCAAGACAACAGTAAATGTGAAAACTTTACTTGCTGACTTACTTACAGGAATATTATTTTTAAAAATATGGAAAGGTCAGCAGTATTATGAAATTTATTTCAATCTAATTCAAAAGATCCTTAAATTAGAATTTTATCTGCAGTATACATAACGTTCTCTCCTGTCATTATATTTGCTAACTGCTGCATAATTCTTTGATAATTACTCAGTCCTTAGTTAACAGGAATCTGCTGCTACCACACAAAATCCTCCTATATCTCAGAGTGAGAAAGAGCTCCAGTAATCTAAAATTATTCTTTCAACTTAAAAAGTTACCCTCATATAAACATCATAAACTTCTATATTAAATAGTTAGCATGAAATAAAAAGAGAAATTATGTACATTCTCTGTCAAATTCCACCTTAGATACTCTTTAGGTGAAAAGAATAGGAACCATTCTGCAGTCTTTTTCTGCATTTGGGAATCATTTATATCACCTTTAAGTTCCCAGTACGATGTGGCAGACTTCGATTTTATGTTAGAACTTAAAAGCCAAAAAATAACTATGTTTAGACATGGAATTTGTTGTTTCTTTGATAAGATCTTGCTTTTTTGTGTGACTACTAGAGAAAGTCTCTACTGGAGTAGCTGGGCTTCTTGTAATGCATATTCAGAATCTCCTCTCTTTAGTCAAGAATTTTTTACTATTTACACGCTCTTCCTATATGTGTAGCTTCCAGATACTTTAAATTGAACCTGAAGGATTAAGACTCCTTATCTTATTTATTCTCTTTATTTTATGGTAATTTCTGTGGTTGTCCTTAAAACCTGGTCTGTCTTTTGATACAGTGAACATTAACAAATATATACTACCTACACAATTTATTATCTTTTTTCAAACCTCTTACAAGGGTTTGTATTGTATGTAATTACAAGTAATTACAAGAAACATAATACTGGGTATTTTGTAATCTTAGAGTACTGACATTTTACTCAAAAACATTACTTGGGGAACCAACTTTTACATGGCACATCTTTATACAGTGACTTTAAGATCAGCTTGGGTTGACAAAAGAACAATAACAGGTTCCAAAAATAAGCACTAATTCTTCACTACACATTGTGCAAGCAACTCTTTCCATAAATAAAATTTACCTCAAGTTGAACTTTTTGTTCTAAGTTCTTGTAAGTTCTCTGCAACAGCTCTTTTGTGCCAAGAACTCCATACCACATCATGTTTTTCGTCCGACTTCTGAAAGCAGGCAAAACAAGATACAGACATTATCGTGTCTTGTATTTGCAGAAAAAAAAAAATTAAGAAATTCATATGAAGGGGTAAGGAAAAGAAAAGAATGGAAACATCTAGGCTCTGTTACTGATAGAGTTATTATATTACCTGCATTTTTCAGGGTGCTCTTCTCGCTTGTTATTAAATTCTAGTGAAATTTTTGCATCTAGCCCAATTCCAAAGTAGTTGTTCATGACACATTTTTCTGAATATCCCTCCCTGTTAGAGGAAAAGAGAAAATCATGTGTAAATTTGTACAGAACCTGGACACACAAACATCTTTGACCAAGACTGTGATTGGTCACAGAATCGAATATGAACTAAGATACTTCAAGCGATCTTTCTTCTGAGTCTTCCTGAGTAAACAGGTTTGGGCTGAAAAACCCAGCTCTGAAAGACTACTATCCTCCTCCTCCAGGTGAGCAAGGGATAAGTGAACAAATATCTCCCATTATTTCAAAAATACTTGCACGACTCATAACTAAACCAGCACAATACAGCTTATTTTCAGACATTCAGGTCTACCACCAAAAGATGGCAAACAAGAACTTCATAATGCAAAGAAATAAGAGACTACAAAAATATAAAAATGATGTGCTTAAGGAAAGCAAAAGAGTACATTCAGAAAAAAAATATTTCTTACAAGGAATCTGGATCCGGGTCAATAAACGGCGTAGCACCAAATGGATCGATGTTTGCCAGCAACATTTTGCTAATAATTGAACGTCCTGCAATGGAAGCAGCTAGACCAGCCCTTAAACCTGATTAAAAAAGGAAAAAAAAAAACCAGAAAGAAAATAATAGTAAAAAAATTGTATTTGATAAATAGACAAACATATAAGCCACATACTGTGAAACAAAATTCATTAAATCTATACCGGGAAAGATCATGATTCTATCTCAATTTTTACCAATATTAGTTATCTTTTCAGACCTCTGGCTCCCTTAAGCAGAAAGGCAGCTATGCTGCACTGTGGTGGCTCTCTTCAGGTACCACCATTGAGAAAGAAAAAAACAAAAAAAATGTAGGGTTTCAGGCCAACACTCACTGGCCGGTATAGTAACCAAATGGTTGACCTAACATCCAAAAAGACTGCTAGAGCTTTTAATTCAGTTTAATCTTCATCTCCTAACTGCCCATGATGAGGGTAGTGAGATATGGGAAGAGGTTGCCCAGAGAAGCTGTACAAGCCCCACCACTGGAAGTATCCAAGGTCAGGCTGAATGCTTTTCTTTTGAGCAACCTGATCTAATGAAAGATGTCAATGCCCTTCACAAAAAGCTGTACGAGATCATCCTTAGAGGTCTCTTCCCAGCCAAACCACTCCACAATTCTATGACCCTGAATTTTGCTTTTCACCATCCAGAATCAAATGCAACACCTCTGCTACTTCTGGTGGTGTGCCAAGCAATTGGAAATATCCTACATTATTATGCATTTCCTACTATACAACACAACACAAAGATGCTCATGTTGGGTCAAACAAATTCAGGGCATGAAGTAAAAGTCATTATTTGACAGCAAAGAGGAGATTGCAAGACAATATTAAAATAGGGTAGGAACAGCAGATTTCAAAATCATAATTACCTGGGCAGATAATCCTTGTGTTAAGTACTGGGAGGTTTTCCTTGCTTGCTGCCAGAGCTGGAGCAGAGAAAGAACCTGTCTGAGAATGGATACCTCGGCTTGTACGTCTATCAGGAGATCTTGGTGCAGTTTTAGCTGTACAGAAAAACCAGAAGTAAGAACACTAATTAGGCCTATTATGACATTACCAATACATAGTTTTTACAGCCCTGAAAATGCATCGGAAGCATTAATTTAATCTGTTACCACTCCGTGACAAAAGTCCTTCCCCATCACACCACAGTTTTTCTTCTAAATACAGTAAGAAAACTCAGAAACAGATTAAATAACAAACACAAATTAAAATGAGCTAGTGTGCATGGCACTCAACACGAATTCCAAATTTATACTTCAAACTACCTGCAAAAGTGTTGTATCTATTAAATGTAAATATGTCCATAAAATGTATTATATCCACCTTGAAATGCAATAGTATTTAATACTGCAGTAAGCTTCTGATAAACATATTACTGAAATAATTAAATTTCATCTATGTTTACTTATGAATATACACATATTATACTGTATATTATGATTTATAACAATTTTAATATAGGAGGTTCCATGGCCTGTAGGTTAGAATATCTATCACATCAACACCTACACTTCTTTCTTCAAGCAGCTAAAATGGGTCCATGCCTGCATCAGGTTCTGAAAAATCAGAGAAAACTCTGACATCTTTATTTACAATCACACTGAAAACTGCAAGGGAAGTTTACCTTTCTCTTCTGCATTTAGAGAGATTGTGGGGGGTATCAGTTTTCCCTCATCTTTTTTCACAGAAAAAGTCAGAAAACAAACTAACCAGCAATTTCCCAAATAATTTACTTATTTATTAAAATTATCCAGAAGATGGATCATTGAAACCTTGACAGATGTCAATGTTTAGTGGCTGATGTAACTGTTATTGACAAAGGCTCAGGAAAAGAAAAGAGAAGAAAATCAAGGGGAAAGAGAAGATATTCACAAAGAGTAGCTGGTAGCTCTTTTGGCTGCCTCTGGAGACAACAAAGAAGGATCAGCTTTGCAGAGGGCTGACCCTGGGTGCTGTAATTTATTTTTCTGGCAGAACTTGTTTCATGCAGCCTGAGAGAATATGCCAGTGCCTGCTTCAGCCTGGGGAAGTTAATCTTTGTGCAATTCAGCTCCATCAGACATACCTAGAAACCGGTGCCCCAAGGAAAAAACTTTGGGTATTACCAAATGCTTTGCTATAACATTCCCATGGGCATGTAGAAAACTCTCACACAACAGATGGTCACTGCCAGACACTTCTTGGCTATCTCTGCTCCAAATTATTTAACATATTAAAACTACCTCAGCTTAGGACAACTTCAAACTTGACCATCTGAAGAAGCTCAGAAACAAAAAATGAATTTTTTTCAAGATAATCTGATTTTTCCTCTCAAGACATGAGAACTAAATGAAAATAGAATTAGTAGGACCACCACCAAGACAACAGCACCAGAAATGTGGTGGGAAGGATAGAACGCATCCTTTTCAGTGGCAGGAGTGAGACAAATCAGGATATGTCTAATCATAACTTAGCCTGAGAGTAACATGGGTGTACTGTATGAAGACACTAATGGAAAGAAAATGTTGAGTGGGAAAATCTAGAGACAGATGGAATAACTAGAATAAGGGTTCAGACATTGTGTTGACATCACTTCAGGCCAGGATTTTCCCATTCACAGGGTTTTTTTAAAATGATAATAATCTAGCATAGAACAGTGACTGAAATGGCAAATTCTTCACTTTTTTGTATCCCTAGAGTAAGATTACACATCTTTCTGGACGACCTGCTGAAGTCAAACAGAAATTATTATATAGAAGACAAAGAAAAGTGGGTGAATTTTTCTGGACTCTTTTATATGAAAGGACTGATCAAACGGACTAACAGCTCCCTCTGACTTTAACATGTGCATAACAGCCATAGCAGTTATCACAAAATGAATTATAGCAATAAAACACATTGATTTGTATTGATGCATGACAAAACACAGTAATCATATCAAAAAATAAAAAGTAATAAAAATGGCAAGTGTTATCTAACAAGAGTCATTAAATATTTAGATGAAGGTATTAACATATGGAAAAACATTATCTTCACCAAATGACCAGGAAGATCCTTGGAGGGTAAAATACAATACTCAGGATATAATTAACATTCATTTTTCACAATACTACTGAAAAATTCACAACACTGTTCACACAGTCTGCTCTCTCCATACTTGCGAAGGCAGTTGTATTAAACAGGAAAATCAGCAGAGCAGCTGCTCTTTATTTGACAGATGAGACTCATGGGAGTAACTGCAATAAAGATAAACTTCTGCTGTGAATGCTCTGATAAAAACAACAGAGCCCTAATGAGGAAAGCTGATGTTTCAGTGCAGATAATTGAATTCATGTTTCATGCTTTGTCCCTAAACNGGACAAACAACATGCATTGATTCCTACAGCCAAGAGAAAATAAAAGGAACCAGTAAGAAAGCCTGATGTGTTTCTTGAGAAAACAAGAGTCTGGGTCAACAGAAGCCCCAACAGCCCAATGTCTTATTTCCAAAGTAGGAGCCACAGACATAGGCACCAGCTTCAGAGCAGAGCCTTGTGAGGACAGCTTTTGAGGATTTTAGTGTGGGTTAGAGTAAAAAAAGGAAATGCAAATCTTAAAATACTCTTCTCATTTTGCCCCAAGAAGTTGTTCACCAGGTATCTAGAGGATGGGCTTTGCTTCCTATCAGCTACCATTGTTTCTCTATGACTCACAGATCATCTTGTGACCTCACCAGCAGTGCATCACTGTCCATTATGATAATATGGAAAACACTGAAATGTCCACTGCTAAGAAGCAGCTTTCCTAAAATTTCTATGTAGCTTGAGAATCTCAGTCAACAACTATTGCCACCATCACCTAGGCTCTAGTCTTTGCTTAGGTTATATTGAAAGGTGAGTGTAAACACTGATTAAATTCAGGCACTTTTCTACCCCAAAAGTGCTTCTCAGCTTTGTAAATACATTCCAAAAGACTGTTCATCTATTATTTCCCTCATTTTCCCCTAAATTTTTCTTTATCCTATCTCTATCCTATCTATATATTAGAATTTGTGAGTAGTTTCCAGTCAAACAGGATGCCATTATTTTAAATTATATATTATAATTAAATACATATATATATATTGCTCCAAATACAACTATAAGGAGATGGAATATTTCTACTATATTCCTAATTTACTCACTTGATGGAGACTCAAGTTCTTTTGTATCTTCCTCTTTTTCCTCTTCTTTGGATTCATCCAATTCTTTACTGTATTCTACTGGAGACTGGTTCACTTGTTCCTCACTATGAGCATTCTGCTCATCCACAACTGTTATTAAGAGAAAATGCAAAGTTTCAAGGATTTTAAAGAAAAATTGCATACATCAAAATAAGCACCATTTTGGTAGCTTTTAGTTTAAAAATAGCTACAAAAGAGTTCTATCATCATTTCAGTGAAACAGTCAATTCTTTACCAGTTGATAAGGATTTGCTGCCAGAAATTTTCATTTTGTGAAGGCTAATAGTTAAAATAAATACACTTTTATATGTGCACACACATACATAATAATAAGTACTTATACCTGCAGAATTATCAACATTCAAACAAGCTGCATTTCTTTTTCTTGCAGCTTGTAATAAGCACATAATTTCATCTATGTAAAAATACAGAAATCTGACTTTACAATGAACACTTATTCCATTTAGACAAACAAACAAACAAACAAACAAACAAACATCATTATCCTATCCTATTCTACCAGTCTGGATCAAAATGTTGCTGATATGCACCTTTTTCTGCTTGTTCAATGATCTGCCTCACAGCCTTCTTCAAGCTGTTTGCTCGGAGCATTAACTGCTCCCTTGGTTTGAAGAGCTTCTGGGAAGACTTTGAGACACACTCTGCTAACTGCTCTTTACTTTCAGACAAGGATTCTTCACTTGAGAACTCCTCTGGCTCTTCTTCCACAATGGGGGGAGCAATGCCTGGGAGAATGGGAGCAGCCTGGGCTTCTGTGTGAAGAGCCTGGAGCAATAGGTCTAGCTTTTCATTTAACTCTGAGCACTAAGACACAGTGGGAAAAAAAAACCACACATTAAAAAAAACCCAAACAATTCAACAGTGAACATGCAAATATTTTCAGGAAATACGGTACCAGATTATATTTGAAACTGCAGTTGTCTTTAGTGTCTATGCAACTCCTTATGAAAAATCCAAACTGAGGTTCAAGAATTTGGAATATCAGATTATGAGTAGGTCTGCATGGGCTTTTTTTGCAGACCCTGTGACACTCAACCAGATTAGAGCAATTATAATACAAGCCCTCTACACTTAGATTCAAATAACACTCCAAGCTATACTAAGCCTGCCCCAGAACTGTATGGATTACATCCTACCCCTCTCCCAATGACTTGCAGCACAGCAAACCACCAGAGTTTGCCCATACATGAATGTTCAGTATCCCAATTTTCAGAGATGCTAGAGGTATCAGCTGTTAGACTGAGACACATGGGTGTGGGGTTTTTTGCAATACAGCTGTATATTTAAGCGAGTTGACACAGAGCAAGGCTCAAGCCAGAATCAGATGCTGTCAAATGCCTCTCCCCAACACTATGTAATTATTCTCTAG
>VWZN01009200.1:25039-35190 GCA_013396955.1 Regulus satrapa | reverse complement strand
TTAGGTATGTGCACCACCACATAGAGATATGAAGCAACTCTGAAATAATATGAAGATGGAGAACTGCTTTACTGACATCTGGAAAAAAAGAACCTACAATTTTGTATTACTTTGTTGTTTTTTTGTTTGTTTTCTTAAAAAAGTATTGTTTGCTTGTTTGCTTGCTTGCTTGTTTGTTTGTTTTAAAAGAGATATTCAATTCAGGTATCACTGATATGCACCAAATTTTTAAAGCTGTATTCCAGTATGGTGGGAAACTGTTCACCTATGTTTCTACAAATAAAATCATACAGCTGAATAAATTTATTGGAAAAAAAAAACTATTGAAGCCTTACAAATGAGCCAATGCTTAAAATCATCAATGCATTCATAAACTACCCAATTTCTCATTTAAATTTGGAGCTTATCTGATAGATATGTCTAGAGAGTACACCCACATAAAATGCAGTGTAAATTGATTGGTCTTGTCCTTCCTAAATAGGCTATAATTTTTTCCTTATTCCAAGTGTTAATTTGCACCGTGAAAGCTGTACTACGTATTCTGGAAAAGGGAGAAGACAGTAATGTGCCACTCTTTTTTGACTGAATGTTTGTTTAATTTTGGTTTAGTTTGGGGTTTTTTTATGTATTAACAACTAACAATTATTATTAAGTCTTTTTTGTACTCCTGAATTCAAGACCTGGATACAGGACTCTTGATTTTGTCTCAGACTCTCAAGGTAATATTGCTTAACATGTAATGGCATTTTAGGATGTTTCCATAAACACTGAATACATGTGTGTGGTCAACTGAACATAGCCTTTCATCTTTTGTAGCCATTTGATTTGAAGAGGTTTGGTCTGAAAGTAATTTTTCCTTTAATAACTACAATAAAGGATAAAAACTATTAGCTCTTATGAAAATGAGTGCAACAAGTGTAAAAAGTGAAGATTAATTACTCTGAATAACTTAACAATTCTCAGTTTTGAATGTTGTGTTTCTGTTTGAAATTTAAGAGAAATTACAAGTCAAAAAACTTGAAGATTAAATCTGTGTTATTTAAACCCTAGCTGTCAACTAAACACCACACAGCTGCTCAATCACTCCTCCACCTTTGAGATGGGAGAAAAAATCAGAAGAATAAAAGGGAAAAATTAATGGATAGTGATAAAAAACAATTTAATAGGTAAAGTGAAAAACCTTTACAGAAGAAAAGAAATTAAGTAATTTATTCACTCCTTCCCATAGGCAGGCAGGTGTTTGGCCTTTGCTAGCAATCCAGGGCTCCGTCACACATAATGGTAACTTGGGAAGACAAATGCCATCACTTTGAATGTCCTCCCTTCCTTCTTCTTTCTTCAGTTTTATATATTGACCATGTTGCCATATGGTCTGGAATATATCCCTTTAGTCATCTGGGGGCAGTTGTCCTGGCTATGTCCCCTCCTAACTTCTCATGTATCTCCAGCCTCCCTGCTGTGAGAGCCCATGTGAGAAGCAGAAAAGGCATTGACCCTGTGTAAAATACTGATCAGCCATACCAAAACAGGCCTGTGTTATCAACTTTTTCCAGCACAAACCAAAAACATAGCCTTATACTAGTTACTCTGAAGATGATTAATTCTACCCCTGCAGAAAGACACCTGGAGTACAATGCAGTCATTGGTCACAGCCAGCAGGGCTTCCTGAGAGGAAAATCCATCTTGTAAATCCTGATTTCCTTCTAAAACAGGGCAATACACTGAGGTGATCAGGGCAATGATGTAATATCCTTGGAATTCTGCAAAGCTTTCAATACTGCCTTTCACAGTATCTTTCTGAACAAGATGTCCAGCACAGCTGAATAGCTGTGATGGGTGAGCAGCTGACCCATAGATTAGGCACAGAAGGTTGTAATAAGTGGGGTGATGTCAGGTATCCTATCACTTGTGGGTTCCACAGGAATCCATCCTCATCCCATTCTTGTCAACATCTTTATTAATGACTTGAAAGCAGGATTGGAGGGAATGCTAAGTAAGTTTGCTGACAACACCAAATTGGGATGAGCTTTTCACTCACTCAAGAGCAGAGAGGCCCTACAGAGAGACCTCAAAAATTTAGAGGATGGGGCAATCACCAACCATATGAAGTTTAACAAGGGCAATTGCTGAATTCTGCACCTGGGCTGGGGCAACCCTGGTTGTGTATATAGACCAGGGAATGGGAGGATGTAGAGAAGCATGGAGGAAATGGATCTGGGAGTCCTAGTTTGTGACAGGTTTAAAATGAATAATTGAGCCTTGCCAGCCAGGAGGGTCAACGATATCTTGGGGGGCATCAGGCACAGCATCACCAGCTGGGCAAGGGAGGGAATTGTCCCACACTGCTCTGCACTGGGGCAGCCTCACCTTGAATATTGTGTGCAGTTTTGGGTGCCACACTAAAAGGAAGATTTTAAGCCATTAGAGAGCATCCAAAGGAGGGCAGTGAGGATGGTAAAGGGTTTGGAAGTGAACCTGTATGAGGAGTGGCTAAGATTACTTGATCTGTTCAGCCTGGAGGAGAGGAGACTGAGAGGAGACCTCATTGCAATCTTCAACATTTCAAGATGGGAAGTGGAGGGGCAGGTACCACTCACTCTACTCTCATGACCCAAGGGAATGGCCTGATGCTGAGTCAATTCAATTAGATTGGATATCAGGAAAACGCTTTTCACCCAAAAGGGAGATTGAGCATTGGTGTCTGCATTAGGTTCATTGACACTGTAACTCATACTATTCAAATTTTGGTGAGAAATTTAATGGGACCAAAATTTTCTGATGTTTTCCACGAAAACTCAATTAATACATATGCATGAGACTGAGATTTTGTCAAGATCATTTGGATGCTACCCAAGCTTAAAGATCTTCCCGAGTTCCTTCTTAAAATATATTGCAGTTACGTGTTTTTACTATAAACATTGATGAAGGCTTGTTTTATACACTCAGGAAATGTGGTTCCTCAGTTGTTTGAGCTCCATTTGACCTGTATTACTGAGGTAAAGTTGTCTTATTTAAAATCAATCGGCTGCAAATTATTCTCGAGATTGCTCCAATCAGATCCTTTGCACTAGTCAGCAAATCCACAGTGAATAAAGACAAGTGGCAAATATCTTCTTAGGTAAAAGGACTCCCAATCATACATACAATCCATAATAGATTAATGCAATACCAAAGTCAAATAACTGTAGCAGAATAGTATTATGAGAACCTCTGTTACCTAAAAGTCACCGGGGCTTTTTTACTATGTGAGTTTGGACAAGAGAATATTTTTCTTGCACATTGACTAGAAATTTCTTATGGAGCATCCTCCTGTGAGAATATTGCCTCTTACTTTAACAAAGAAAGAGTAAGGGAGAAAAAAAATTACTAATGCCCTAGGAAAAATGTCATGATCCAACATTTAAATATCTCCATTTTCGAAAACGCAGTTGAGAAGAGAGTGATCATGTTATTACACCTGTGGTAAAGTGGTTTGCACTGGATTGTGTTCAGCTTATTCCTCTCTGAAAAACAATATAAATGAAATATTACATTTTCAGTAAGTTTATTCAGACATTACTAGAACCATCCTCTATCTCCAGAGAACTCTGAAACAAAGAAATCTGTCAGATTGAGATAAGCATCAACCTTTATATGGAACATTATCTCCTCCTAATAAATATAAAAGATACTTCCAAAATAATATTTGTCTAGGATTTGCCCAGTGTGACATGATCATAAAGTCCATTAAGAGACTCTCTAAGCCATTTCAAAACACCATAGATATAAGAAGTCTGGATATAAGTAATTTAAGTTGCACTGAACGAATATATCTAGGAATACTAAGCATGAATTATTATTATGGTAATTCCGGGCAATTGTAAAGAAGCAGTGCCAGCAATGACAGCAATGGCAGCATGAGGGCATCACAAGATCATAGATATATAGTCAGCTGTCATTAAATCCACTTCCAAGCTTATGTTCATATACTCATATTAAAAAAAAAAAAAAAAAGAAATCTCTTTATTGTACAATTGCTTTCAAAGAGGCCATTGGGGACACAATTAAAATAAAATGTTACTGATCCATTCTTTTACTTCATTTTTACACAAAGCAAATCACAGATAATCTGACCTATCAAAACCTAAGAAACAGATAATATAATTTTATATACTAGTACCTTATAATTTTTTGCTACACCTGTAGTGTAAATTTGCTTTGAGTTCTTTCAGAAAATTCATTTTCATCCACCAGGCCTTTCAATCCTTAAGCAATGTAAGGCTACTTTTTTTCATAAAATCTCAAAGTATTCTCCTCATCAGAGATCTGTTTCTTAGAGAGAAACATCTTGGCTCTAGCACAGATTATTAAATATAAGAAATAATAAAAAAGGCCTACTTTTTTCTTTTTCTTTTTCTTTTTCTTTTTCTTTTTCTTTTTCTTTTTCTTTTTCTTTTTCTTTTTCTTTTTCTTTTTCTTTTTCTTTTTCTTTTTCTTTGGATATGAAAGAAGTTATTTTCATTTTCTATCTGGGACAGGAAGATTAGGAATATTATCTAAATAATACAAATCTAAACATAGCTGCGACAGTATCCAATTTATAGTAGTATCTAGTAGTAGATACTTGGAAAAGAAAGCAGGACTTTGAAGATAGGAACAGTATATGCACTTGTTTCTCCAAATAATCTCTCAACTTCCAACTATGGAATAAGTATTTTCTAAGTTGGAAGCAAGATGTTTGCCTCTGACCACACATTTTCTTTCCACATCTGGCTGAATCCCTAAGGTTTATTGCCATCCAAGTGGCAAATTACACAAATTTAATAAAGTTTTGTATGCAGATTTTATGGGCTAGTATTTTATATTAAAGAAAATAACTAATGTAAAAATGTTTCAGGTCTCCCTGCTTGCAGTTTTGAGGTGACCATGCTCTATTACTCTATTATGTGAAAGATTATTATTGATTATGACATTTTTTTTTTAAAGAAACATATTATTATGTGCTGTATATATCCTTTTGTGCTTGGATGGAGAAAGCAGCCTTCCCATCTACTTCCTTCATTTACTTCCTATTCCTATTCCTATTCCTATTCCTATTCCTATTCCTATTCCTATTCCTATTCCTATTCCTATTCCTATTCCTATTCCTATTCCCATATTTCTTCCCCGCTTTTCAGATTTCTCCAAAGTCTGTCTTTCTGAAATGGCTTCTTAGGTAATTTCCTGTTAATATCTTTGCTTTTTATTCTGTCACACTGGTGTGGAAGTTCAGGGTGCATAGGAGATTGGAAGGAGACACAGCTGGGACAGATGACCAAAGGATTTTTTAGACAATATGACATTTCACTCAGTATGAAAACTGCAAAAGGAAGAAGGAGAAAGAGGGCAGCATTAGGAGTGAGGGTGTTTGTCTTCTAAAGTCAGTGTTATGCACAATGGAGCCCTACTCTCCTGGAGATGACTGAAAACCTGCCTGCCCATGGGAAACAGTGAATCACTTCCTTGTTTTGTTTTCCTTGTGCGTGTGGCTTTTGCTTTTCTTATTAAACTTTCTCTCAACCCATGGGTTTTCTAGCTTGTAGACTTCTGATTTGTGCCTCAATGCCACTGTTGGGGAAGTGAGTAAATGCCTGTGCGGGGCTTGAATTAATGGGTAAAACAACTGAAGCATCAGAAATACAAACAGGCAAAATATATCTTTCCACTAACAAAAGGATTGTCTAGGAATAGAGAAAAACTTGCTAAAATTATTCCTTTTGCTTTCACTGGGAGTCAGGGCACATAGTGTGAACTTCTAAGTTCTCTAGAATTTCCATCTTAATGATTGGAAAATTATCTGATCAGTTATTGCAGTTTCTTGTCTCTATGAGGGCAAGTGAAGCAAAGTTTCTCTGTCCTGGTGCTCTCAAATTTTTTTCTTCATGATTTTATGGTTTGGGGATATTACATTCCTTTTATTCAGACTTCAGATTCAGACTTCCACTTCATAAAATCCTTTGCATGAAACATTGCAGGCATTTAGGGAGCTGTATTACTATATTAGAAAACAAAATTGTAAGAGAGCCTAATAATATTAAGTTTGTCTCTCTGCAACACTCCATTAAATAGGGAAATGCAACCTCAACCACCAGAGCAAGGCAACAAAGCATCTCTGAAAGTTCAAACTAAATCCCAAGACATTGCATGGAACTTTGGAGCAAGGAACTTAATGTTATTCAAATTGCAACAGTGTTCTTTATCACCTTTTAGGTTAATAAACTGAGGTTTTAAAAATTCTATTAGTGGAAAGAATTTCCTGACAACGAGGAAGAATCCTGCTAAAAATCAAAGCTAGACAATCAGTTTAGCCAAATAACTGCAATATTATGAATCTAACATCACTAAATACCAGAGACATCATAGCTTAAAAGTGAAGTCACACAGGAAAAAAAAAAAAAAAAAAATCATGTCACTTAGGAGGAACCTTTTATTGATGAGCAATAGTCTCAAAAGGCAGATTTTAGTATGTTCCAGGAGTATTTATTACTATGTTACAGGAGACTCCCCCCTTTAGCCCCAGCTAAGGAATTAAGATATTATCAGCAACTTATGAAAGNTTAGGTTAATAAACTGAGGTTTTAAAAATTCTATTAGTGGAAAGAATTTCCTGACAACGAGGAAGAATCCTGCTAAAAATCAAAGCTAGACAATCAGTTTAGCCAAATAACTGCAATATTTAATATCTTATAAACACATAGCTTTTTTTCACTATTATTATTTTTTTAAACCTAAAACTGAAAAAAAATACATAAATCATAAATTTGTGACTCAAAAAGTAAGCCTGTTTTAAAGAAACTGATAAGTCTTGGGGAATGGATGCTAAATACTCTAGGGACATAGTAAAGAGTCAACAGAATGAAATAGGGAAATTTTTTTTCTTACATAAAAGCACTTTTTTTTATATACAATGTCCTTCTTTTTTATGGATTTTGTGATTTCAAATCTGCTTTGAAAACATGTGGGCTTTTATCATATTTTGCTGTTGATTAAGGTGTTCTGGAATTACAATTTTATATTTTAACTTTAACTGAGTCAAAGTATGGACTTGGCTCTTACTGAGGTAAATTGTAAAAAATGGTTCAGTAAACAGACATGCATTTGGGAATTAAAAAATGGGCATTTGAAGATAAAATTTAAAAGAACATGAAGTAGAATGTTATTGAATTAGTTGATATAATAATAATAATAATAATAATAATAATAATTAACAATGAGTTTTAAACATTGCCCTTCTTTAAAAAAATATAAGCACACATTCACACATACTCATACACTGGCAGACACACATAAAATCAGTTTACTAAGATTGTGTAGGTAATTCTTTTTTTCTTTTTTTTTTTTTTTCAAAACAAATTTCAAACAAATTGTAAGGAAATTTTTATTTGAAAGTAGAAGCCTTCTATATCTCTTAGACTAAACATATTATTGTGACAGGAACCATGCAGACAGTAAAATATATTTTGTAGAAAGCTCTAATTGAAAAGCTCTAATTGATCTGGTTGGACTAGGACTGAAAAATCATGTTACTGAGTATTTCTGCCAAGGTACATAGGAGAGGTATGTAATCATCCATCCATGTCTCCCTCTGAAAGCTCAGCTGGTAGAGCAGATGGTACAAGTATTGCCTGCAGGAATCCCTAAGTCTCTGATTCAATTCCAGATTGAAGGAGGTCCTTGGTTTCCATCCAAAGCAACCAGGATTATCTTGAGAAGTGAACCCATGGGAATCTCATGTGGTTTAACAACAATGAGTTCAAGGTGCTGCACTTGGGTCATGGCAATCCACTATATCCACACAGGCTGTACATACTGAGAGCAGCCCTTCCAAGAAGGGCTTGGAGGTGCTGGTGGATGAAGGGCTGGACATAACCCAGCCATGTACACTCACAGTCCAGAAATCAAACATATCCTGGGCTGTATCCAAAACAGCATGGGCAGCAGGGCCAGGGAGAGGATTCTGCTCCTCTGCTCTGCCCTGGTGAGACCCCAACTGCAGTGCTGCATGCAGCTCTGAGGTCTGTAGCAAAAGAAGATTGATCTTCTTGACTGAGTCCAGAGGAGGCCACCAAGATTATTAGACGGAAGGAGGATGAAACAGCTGTCCTACGAAGACAGGCTGAGAGAGCTGGGGTTGTTCAGCCTGGAGAAGAGACAGCTCAGGGGTTAAATAATTGCAGCCTTCCAGTACTTGAAAGGAGCCTATAAGATAGAGGGACTTTTTGCAAGGGCGTGTAGTGATAAAACAAGAGGAAATGGTTTCAAACTGAGAGTAGGTTTAGATTAGATATTAAGAAAAGAACAGTTACTATGAGGATGGTGAGGCACAGGAACAGCCTTCCCAGAGAAGCTGTGGATGTGTCATCCTTGTGAATGATCAAGGCCAGGTTGGATGGAGCTCAGAGCAACCTAGTTTAATGAAAGGCATCCCTCCCCATGGATGGGGGCTAGGAAGGGGATGATCTCCAAGATCCCTTCCAACACAAGCCATTATAGTAGTCTGTGATCCTATGATATTTGCTTTATATCCTTTAAATATTCCTCTGGGAATAGTGTGTTTGGATGGTTCTAAGTTGTCTCAGTGTAGAACTTGTGCATTTTGAACATGTTCAGAGTAGCAGGAGTAGATGTTAATCTCTAGAATTCATCAGACTCCCCAGCTCTCGTTGATGTTGCCAATGCAAATTCATAGCAAATTATGGAATTATGTCTGTGACTTTCCAGTTTGTAACTTTGACTAATTCTTTCCCAGGCTATGACTTCTGCACCTGTTATTCCACATTATTGCTTTAAACATAATTAGTTTGTACAGAGTTGTATGCAATATTGCAGCAATGGTTCTAAGACAAGAGTCTTCCACAAATACTATGGAGCATGTTTCAGGTGTATGTTTCAGGCCTTTTTTTTCAGATCTTCTCACTCTGACAACATCAAAGTCCATTTCACTCTTAGACTCTCTTTGGAACAGTTACTAAAGTCTTTCTCTTCTGTTTTTGTGTAAACTCCAAGGTCTGTGGAGAAATTTCTTTAATTTACTCTTTAATTTATTTACAGAAAATTCTATTACATTCAAACCAGGACTTAAGTACCTGAATACTAATCAGGAGTGTAAGAGCTTCTTACACTAAAGTAAGCTGGGATGAAATAAGCAGGAGAAAATAAATATGGGGCAGAAGATTCTGTCAGATCTGCTAGGTTGTGAAAGACTGCTAAATACTTCACAGAATTTTTTTATTGTTTTTTAATCCAGTCTTCTATTGAAAATTTTGAAATAGTTGAGATTGTAATCCCCAAAGATATGTAACAGATTTAAAGCTTATTGAAATTCATGTGCAACACTGAAACTTCTGGATGGTACATCAGATGCCCTTGCAGGATTTCCCAAGTTTTATCTTCTGTTGGTCAGATTCCACTTTTCTTTTACAGGACACAATGAAGAGCAATATATAGCACAGTTGTGGAAATCACAAAAGTTTGCAAAAAGTGATTAAAAAAAAAATTGACTTAATTGGAACTGTTGTGAACGTTTTGCAAGCTTGAAAGTTATCAAAAAGTTAGGTTTTGTCATCTGAAAAGTTTGAAGTAGGCTTTTCAGTGGAAACTTCTGAAGTTTAATGTGAAACAGACATTTTTCTCAAGATAGAATTACAGTAAGTGTTATTTCATTTTTTAATATATGTATCCCAATTCATATTCAAGTACCATTTCATATTTTAGTAAATTAGCAAATTGAAAAGGGATATGTCATAAATAGGAACATGAATTCTGAAAGTACTGAATGTCCTCATCTAGGAAGTTAGTAATGAAAAGTAAAAACTGTGCTTTAAGCCAACTACCTCTCTTGAAAACAGAAATGTTTAAAATGACTAGTGTTTAAAAATATAAATATAGCTATTATTTGTTATCTAAATTTGGCAAGTTTAGATATTTCATTTTTCCATTACATTCCTAAAATAATTTTTAAAAAATATTTTCAGTGCTAGTAAAGCTAAGTGTTGTTTGAAAGTTTTGAAATATTCAAATATCTTTTCAATCTTTTACTGCTGCAGTAGTACAACCTGCTATGGTGGACCCAGTGGTCTGAACACACACACACATACACACACACACACACACACACACACACACCAAAAAAA
>VWZN01009200.1:13653-24285 GCA_013396955.1 Regulus satrapa | reverse complement strand
ATAAGAAATAAGTTTTCACACTTAGTAACACCAGTGAAGCCCTGGACTGCCTATCAGTGTGTTAGCAGTAAATATCGAGCCTTTTCTACTATCTTTGATACACATGTATAACAAAGTGTCCTTGGAGTTTAATGTTAATTTCCAGATTACTCTAGGAGGACTCTTCACCAGACTGTTCTGATGTTGCTATTGAACTTTAAAATCTTTAGCATGTGGCCATTAAGTATTCTGCAAATGCTTTCCACACCTGATGTGCTCTTATAAACTGCCAGGATTTAGCAATTGACCTGTGATGGATGAAGTGAGAAAAGCAAAAGCAGTCTGTAGAGTACCAGTGTCCAAACCCTTGCTGAGTCTGACTTCTATTAAAGTTTTACATCTGGCCAAAGGAAAAAAAAAGGGGGCTTTGCTTTTTCTCTATCAAAAACTCAAAAAAGTCCTTCATATTTAGAGTGTGAAACCTGACTTACAAAATGAAGATGCTGCAAGCAACTTCTTATCAAAAGCATGTAGTTTTTTTCCTTATCCCACTCCTTTCCCTTCTCTCCTCTCCCCCCAGTGTGAGTCTTCTTAGGGAATTTTAAAATTAAAATAAAATTGAGGTATGTGATGTGTTCTTCTTGAAGTATTATCAAGGGTATAGAATCATCTTGATTTTTATACCGCATCATGCATAGTAAGATAATCCTGCTTTTTCAGGAACTGCAGGATCTTCAACATTTGAAGTGTTTAGCTGGTTTTAGTTGTTCACGTGATTTGTGTGCTCTCACTGGACAAGGTTAGAATAAACTGGTTTTCAACTGAAATAATTCACATTTGCTATGTATATTGAGTATGTATGTGTTTGTTCATATTTTCAAATGCTGTTCCACAGTCTTGCCAACTACTAGTTTTAGTTCTTTAGTGTGGAAAAATATTATATATGCTAGCAGAAAACATCTTTAATCACTACTTCTCTTAAATATATTTGATTTCTGGCTTAGATACTGCAGTGTTTGTCAGTTATCATATTCATTTCAGTAAATACAGACAAGAGATTAGTTAATGAAAGATAGTTAGATAGATATAACTCACTGATTTCTTGGAAATATGCTTATATTTCTATAAAGAACTGTACTGAACCATCAACGTCAAACATCTATACCTCTGCATCATTTGATACAGAGATTGTCTTTTGATCACATTTATTTTCAGACTTGTATATTTACTGTGAATTCCTGAAGGTCAATCTGCCCATTAAATTTGGTGTTGATTTGTTATATAAAAATATTAATCTGGCCTGAGAGTTACCTTAGGGTAATCCTCAGCCATAGTAGATAACTTCCTAAATATTTTCCCTCACCTATTTTACCTGTCAAAGGAGGATAAGGAATTAAGTTCTGCTTGGAGGAACTGAGAAATAGAGAAATTCAAAGTAATGCTGTTTCAAACTCTGAATTTATGGCATGCTACCAGTTAAGACTTTAAGGAAGTTATGCTGTATTTCTGCTGACTGAAGACTATCATGTCAGGGGGAACTCTTTGAAAGAGCTATTCATGTCCACACCATTGGCTGTAAGATGTCATAGCTTTGATTCAAATTCCTGCACAATTTGATACACACACCTAGTACAAACCTAGAGTGCACACAGACTCTGTATAAATCACATTCACTTCTGTCTCTTCTGTGTCTCTCAGAGACAAATGGTGATAAAGTCAGACTGTACACACAACAGAGTCAGATGCCATTTGCCATGCCATTTAACCCACAGTGAGGAGGGTTGGGTTTGTTCTGTTTCTTCTGAATGGTGCAAACATTACTTCTCTTTCATATTACTGAAGTCAGGTAGGTTTTACCAAAGCCTAAGCCTGAGCTTGCTCTAAGGGCAGCTGTAGCTTACCTATCATATTGGCCATTTCAACAGCACTTGTGAAATGCCTCCAGGATTTTAAAAGATTACTAAGTTATGTGAAAGAAACAGGGAGCTCTTATCAGCTACCTAGTCTGTTCCTTGGTCCCCAGCTTAGGATCAAATATGATTAATAGCTAAGGTTTTTACTTATTCAATAAGGGCCTGAGGTTAGAGGGAGGATACTGCTTAGAGTATTACAGGAAAGTGTTTTCTTCATGTTTATTAAATAATCTAATTTAATACAGGAAATCCAGTGTGAATTCAGGCTTAGTAATGAAATCATGACTGATACATTCACATAATGTTTAATCATTTTTTCTTTTAATTCTATATTTCTTTTATTTTTGTTCTCTTTTATTGAAAAAAAGTTCCATTTTCATTATAATAAACATGCAAATTGATTTTTTCCCTTCTCTAAAAAAAAAAAAAAATACTAATGGTTTTATAAATAGGCATCCTAAAAATGAACCTACAGAGAGGAAATTTTTTTTTCGATTGTTCAAATTTAAATTTATTATAATATTTCCATTGATTTCAGTACACTTCATTCTGTCTGAAAATAAATTCTCAATTCAGATTCATAATCTGTATATTTTTAACATAAGACCATATTTTACATTATAGGAAATCAAAGAGATTATGATTGTGATATTGATTGAGTGTAAGCTTGTTATTTAATTTTTAAAACCCAAAGCACTGTACCTTTAAAATGAATGCTACAGCACCAGAAAAGATTTATGAATTTTGACTTTTTTCCCACTTTTATCTACATACTTAAAAGGGATCAAACTTATATATTCAGAGGAAAAAAAACAAAACAAAAAAAAATATATGTAAGAAGAGTAAAAGTCTTTAAAACAAAATAATTCATTTCTAACTGTCTCTAGTATAGCTTCATCAACAGGATCTGCTATTGCCTCTGTAGTACAAGAATGAAATAAAATAATCTTGTAATGCCAAACATGTAAAATCTCCCTTAGTCACACATTCAAATAATAAATCTGCCTACAACTCCAGCGATAAAAATGAATCTTCTGCTTGATGCAAGCATACCTTTAATGTAACACTGATTTGCTCCCCAAATATACCTCTTAATGCCAATATCAGAATTAAAATAAAATTGCAAAAAACTTTACAGCTGAAATGTTCACAACCCATATCTAATAGTCTGTCATGGGAATAATTACCCGTAATGGGTATCCAAGGGTTGTAATTGTCTGCTGCTGTGAGTTAAGAGTGCCACAGGTGGTGTTAATCACTTGGAATGTATTGAAGTAGAACAGCAGCCCGAGACAGAGCCTGCTTAAGCTTGATTTGTGGAACCATTGTTTCTGGACGCTTCAGACATAAATTGAGCACATGGTAATAATAATGCGCACTCAAGTAGTTATACTGAAACAAAGGGAAGTACATAGAAATAAAAAGCAAAAAAAAAGTTTTGTTCCTTAGGAAAGGAACAAAATGGTCATGAGCAAAGTTGTTCTGTATTGTGGCACTCTCATTTTTTGATGGGGACCACACAGCAAAAAGAAGCTCAGTAACTTCTTCTATTCCTTTAACCTGCCTGGTACATATCAGCAGAAGATTTTTCATCAGTTAGGTACTCCAGAATTTTGCCTTTTATGGAATCCCATAATGACTGACATTGGAAAATACTTGAAGTCTTTGAATTCTATGGTGTATTATTTATACAGACATATCCAAGTGTATTGATTTCTTTGATGAGGAATATAAAACTTTCTTGAAGTATAATATTAATGTATTTAAAATGTCACCATCTGAATTAAAGAACACATCATAAATAGCTTCTCAGAAATATCATGGGCACCAATAAAAATAAACTTACTCGAATTTGTGTGAAATATGTAAACATGCAGTAATTAAATAAGTGTGCTGATACATGGATCTCCTGAGAGCAAAGTCAAAGGCCTTGACTGGATACCCATAGATAAATTAAAGGCAGAATAACTGAATCTGTGAATGACACCATATGTTTTTGAAGATGGTGATAGAATTCAACTTTTAATTACTCCTATCTTGTAAAGGAATTCATCTGTAAACCCTCTATGAACTCAAGTAAAAAAAAAAAACAAAGACAAAAACAAAAACCAAAAAACAAAATCAGTACTCCCTCTAATATATGAGGCAGTGGACAGTAAAATATCACTGTGGAACATTCATTCCAAAAATCAAAGCAGCCTAAGTAACATTTTTGTTTAGACGCCAATTTACATTTTAGAGCACATAATTTTATATAACCATTACAGAGAGAAAACCAAGGTATAATTGTGACTTTTACAATTTAAAAGATCATACCTAGGAAGTAAAAAGTTTCAGCTATGCAAATGTTTTAAAGTGAAAGGTAAAGAATGAAGTTAGATCTCAAGTTTGATATTTCAAATGAATCAATGTTTTGGTGGGGAGTTTTTGTTTGTTTGTTTGTTTGTTGTTTTTTGTTGTTTTTTTGGGGGAGGCTGGTTATTGTTGTTGTTTGGTTGGTTGGTTAATTTTGTTTTTGTTTTTTCTCAGAGTTTTAAAAAATCATCTAGTTTATTAAATTGTAAACTGCTAAACTATAAATTATACAAACACACAAAATTAAACCAAGTTTCATACCTCAGCAGCTTCTTCTTTCTCAAAACATATAACTGTATGGGCTAATTACAGTTTGATAGCAATCCACGAAAATTATAAATATTATCCTAAGTTTGTGCATAATGTACCAACACACACTCTGGATTAGGAGAAACCATCTGAACAACACCACAGAAACAGATACTTCAGCTTTTGCAGTTCCATGTTGCAACTCCTAGGCTGTACTTGTCCTTCGGCATATTTTTCACAAAATTTCAGTTTGTCAGATATAAAAAAAAGGAGGGGAAAAAAGTGAAAATGGTTTATCATCCCAAATTATTTACTAGGAATATTACCATAAGCCTTTTTGTCACGACCAGAACAGTTGCTGACAACTACAGCTCAGCAAGACAATAACATAACTGTGTCATATAAATATGTGTTATGAAAGATGTTTTTTTCTTTCTCTGTGTGATTTTTTGGTCATTTTTCACATCTTAAAAGGTATTTACAGAAAATTTACTTACTTTATATTTTGTTTCAAATCATTCTGTAAAATTTCAATAATTGATGCTCTGTGTAAGGCTCTCAAAATTAAAAGAATTTACCTTCAACATCAAATGTCTCTTCTATGCTAACGATCAAGAATTAAAACACCATTACATATAAATAAAACTATTTTGATATGTAAATCTAATAAACATTTGTAAAATACAGCCTGCCAAAATCCTGCATGTGCTGTGAATCATGAAGTGGATTTACACACAGCTATCTGTTATAAAGCTTGTCAACTTACCTTACAACACTGCCAAAACTGTATTTTGGAGGAGATGTTGTGGTGGGTTGACCCTGGCTGAACACCAGATTCCTACCAAAGTCATTCTAGCACCCTCCTCTTCAGCTAGACCAGATAGAAAAAAATATGTAATTAAAGGCTTGTGGGTTGAGATAAGAACAGGTAAAGATCACTCACCAATTACCATCATGGACAAAAAAGACTTGACTTGAGGAAAATTAATTTGACTTATTACAAATCAGAGTCCAGTTCATCATCACAATCTCTGAGAGTTAATTATGTCACATGAATCAAATTTATAAATGGCTGCATGTATGAGTAGCAGTAACACTGCTAGTAGTTCCCAGTAGGTCTTTCCTAGGATTTAGGACTTTACCTTTGAATTTGGACTTAATTTTCCCTCTCTATCACTCATTTCAATTTTACATACTTCCCAGGTGACCAACGTCTTGCAGTCTACCAATGTGGGAAGCTGCTTAAAGACTTTTTTTTTTTTTTTCCCTAGAATAGCCTACATATTTTTTCTTGCAATAAAGATTTGTGAAAAAAAATCTATAAATTTGTTTGTATGTTGTGTAGGCAATAAAACAAAAGTAACAAAGTTTTGAGAAGAAAATATTTTTGGCTTTTGGGGTCTTTCTGGCAGCAATCTGTAACAACCACTTGATTCTTCAAATCAAGACTGGAATTTTTCTAAAACATGCCATATCTGAAACACAAGAGCTCAATAAATAGGTTATTGTGTGCAAATCTGCATCCTGTACTAAGCAGCAGGCCAGTCTAAATAGTCATAAGGATACTTTCCATAATTCTGTCAGTCTGTCAATGTGACCTTTTACCATCATAGGAAAACAATTTACTGATGGAACTAAAATGACTTGAATTTGAAGGCAATAAGAGACCAGAAAATGCAACACAAAACACGTAGATGATATGATTATGTCAGAAATGGCAACCTTTTGCATGTAAAATATATATGTATAAATCAGATAAAGCAATAATTCTTCTTCAGATTTGAAAATTGCACACGTTAACTGAGGTATATTGGAATATATGTTACAGTTTCATCCAGTAAGCTTTATGGGTTGGAGCCATATAACTTGAAACTTATAGAACAGATAAATTTTTGGCTGCTACATCTTGACACTGTGCCACTCCTAGAAGTTTCAAAAAATTCCCTTGATATTTAAGTATCTTTTCCCATGTATTAATCCCATTTTATACTTTTGGATCCAGACTGGTTATGGGGAATCATTCGTCATCTTTAGCTGTATATCTACTTTTCTCATACCTGTTTACAACAATGTCTGAGCCATGGAAAGCCAGAGAAGATGTGGTGCATTTATTAATAACACAACATTTTAAACAAGTAAAAAACTGTATGTGTAGAAAATGGAAAATATTGTATGCATATATTATTATATATTAGATTAATATTACACATTATATTAATATAAGCATGTATTAAGCAAAAATCATTAAGGCAAAAACCTATGAAATACACTAATTAGAGGAGAGGGGAAAAAATATGGAAGAGATATTAAGTATGAAGAAAAAACGCAAGGAGTCTTTACACAGATTTCTCTTAGTAGTGTGGCCAGGATAACAACAGCAGGTAAAGAGAATGGAAATGTAAACCATGTGTGATAAGGGATGGCCAAAAATCTCAGAGAGGACATTTACCCAAAAACTGATAGTCCTGAAGAGGATGATTTTCAGGAGGACTAAACAAAGAAAACAAATTAAAAAAAAAAAAAAAGGCAAAAAGAGTGATTTTGAAAACATGTATAGCAAGAGTACATACATTTGTGAGAACGGGCACAGGTGGTGAGAGAAAGCAGTAGCCATTGCAGCGGGGCGGTCCCTCATTGCAATTTCCCCAAGGCACACCTGCCCTGCCCAGTCTGGGTGACACAATAGGGTGCCAGGAGAAGCCTGCCCTTGGCAATTGTCTTTCTGGAAGTGTGTGGGCAGCATGCATAGGACCACAGTCCTTGGGGTGTGAACAAGGAGATTTCTCAAAGCTTGGACACCAACCCCCAGCCCACATGGCTGGACAGGAGACCTGAAGTGTGTACCTGTGCTGGAGAGAGTTAGAGCTTCCTGAGAGTAGTTGTAGAAGGGTGGTTAGAAATTGTTGGAGTTATTTCTCCAGTGTCAGGTGTTATGCTTCATCTGCTTTGTTGCTGCTATTGATCCTGAACATATAATTTCTGAGTGCTGGTTAATCATTTGTCATTAATAAGTCAATAAAAATCTTCCTGATTTTACTTACACTGAAAATGAGTGCTACACTTCTGACTGTGTATCTTCATAGTAATATATCAATTATTACTGAAGCTGCACTGCATGAGTAGTTGCTAAAGATAGATAGAATATTTTGTCAATATACAAAATATATGTCAACCTACATTTCGTTTTGGCTCGAGCCATACCACTTTTTAGCTAGTGACATTGTCTTAGCAGATATCAGTGGTTCTAGGTTGGAGGTATGCCACTTGCATTGTGATGCCCTTTATTTTAATTACTCGTGCTCTGAACTTAAGAGAACAGATTACCAAAAAAAGTAAAGTTACTTGATAGCACCTAAAACTAGTGTAAACAAAGAATTAATAAGGCAAAATCAATACCCTTATAAGAAGTATAATTTCCATCAGAATTAAAAACTTTAAATGTGGGGGGCTTTAGAAAGTCACCTACTAACAGAATATTGAAGAGTATTTCATTTAATATAGTGTTTTGTACACAAAACTGCAACAGAAATCAAAAGGCAAGTATCTCTAATTATGCTAACTTAACATCATACATCTATGTGGTGGGGATAAATTACAACTGTCATCAGATCTTCAGATTAAAATTCTGTTGTTCCTAGTTTCCTTCAATGAAACTATCATTTCCTATAAATTGAAGACCCTGCCCTGCATCTTCAGGTTTAATTTTCCATTTAGTAACTTAGAAAGCACTTTTTCTTTATACGCATGCATCATTTAAGGCATGGGATAGCACCATGTTTGTTTTGAAGGGGCAAATTTTGTGATTTTATGATTTAAAAGCAATTCATATTTTATGGATTGGTCCTGTTACTATGAATAAGAATTTATATTAAAGAAACCTGAAAGCAAGCATAGTCCTCTTTTGAGTTTAAGGAAAGGAACAGTTTGAGGGAGATATCTATTTAGCTCACAATGTCTTTCACCCTTAGAGAAATTTACATTGCAGTTGGCATAATAAAATATGTGCATTGAGGAAAAAAAAAAAAAACAACCAAAAAACAAAAAAAAAACAACAACATATCCTTTACGCTACCCTAATATATATTTTTGCTGCTGTTAGAGCTTGTAAGTGCCAATGGAAACATAACACATTTATGCAGATGAGTGTAGTTTTGAAAAAGAAAAGGCAAAAAGACTGGGAAGATTTTAAAGGCTTGACTTGAAAAAATACAAAATCAAGATCTAAGAATTGGGGTTTTGTGCATCCTCTGTTGCTAGTAGCTATTCACACATTCACATCCAAAGCCCTTTTGCGCTTACATTTCAGTGAACGCAAAAAAGACTTGGCCGTTTACAGTGAGAGAAATTTAACCATGTTTAGCCCATGGTTAAACCAATGTTGGTTCTCTACATTTCCTCTTCAGTTAGAGGAAAAAAGAAAAGGCTTAAACTTTGAAGATTCTCTTTCTATAAACTCATTAAATCTATTATGATATCTGGTGAATGATAACCCTAACCCTATCTCTTCCCACTGATTATAAGAACTATGTGCACATTCCAGCATTTGAATGTCTAAAATTAGACAGATGCCACGTTTAACTGTCAAAATATAACCTGTTCAGTAGGAAAAATTGCTTTTACATCTTGAGTACTGAAATTGGAAAGTGTCAGTCTTTTGGGAGGGGTGGGGTAGAACACAGACCAGAAAACAAACAAACAAACAAACAAAAAACAATAAAAAAACCCCAAAAACAAAAAAAACCCCCCCCAAAAAACCAAACAAACAAACAAAAAAAAAAACCCAAAACCCCCAAACCATCAGAAAATTAAGGGTCAACTGTGCGTTTTAAGATTAAGTATTTATTGGTTTCTTCTGTGAAGTATATTCTCTCTCAATAATATGAGTTTATTAATTTTTCTTTCCCTCTTTACTATCCACTGAGCAGCCATAAAATGCTATCCCATCTAAACAGAACAATCTTTCATTGTCAGTAACATTTCTCTAAGTTTTGAGGTAGTAGATAAGCAGGCCCATTGTCCCTAAAGGAGCGACAGTTACTTAAAATATTTTCTTTCTCTGGCTTATGGCATGACATGTGTGTGCTCATTTTTATAACAGATGTTTACCGCCCTTAGCACTTTTCCCACATTTGTCTTGCATAGGTAGAAATATAATCTGGATTGTGTTTTAACTGCAGTGGTTGATTGAACTGTCTTCTGGGAGAAAAAAAAGAAAAAAAAAAAAAATAAAAGGGGGGGTTGCAGAGGGATAGTTCTCATTTGATGCCTAAAATAATATTTCACTGCCTTGTTCTTGCAGATATTGCAGCATTCAGAATGGGAAAATGTATCTACCCAGCTATTGCTCCTTTTGTGCCAAGGAAAGCTTTTTCATTTGTACAGCTCTAGCAAGAATGACACACTCTTTGCAGGAACTGAACATTGAAAATATTTCTAAGTTGATTCTTAATGTGAAACCTGCTGCTGCTGTTTTTAGTATCTGTCAAATCATTCTTCTATTTATTTATTTCTGCCTCCCTTCTCTCAAGTGATACTTTGGACAGTCAGTGGGCAATGGAGATTCTTTGTGTGTCCCTCAGGGTAGTTTTAATACAGCCACCTAAATCAGCATAAAATTTTTGATATAGAGTTGAAGTTTTGAAAACATAGGTGGATTTTTAAAAATAAAATTTCTGAAAGTATCAAGCAAACATAGTTTGCTTGATAAACTGGTTCTAGGAGAGAGATTTGAAAGCATAAGGTTCCGCGTGTTTTTCTCTTTGATCCCGCTAGTAAGAGGAGGGGCTTGAAGAGGCATAGCTGCATCCTATGAGTAAAAAACTGATTACGAGCTTATTTTGACTATGGCAAATTGAAATTTATTACAATCTAACCCCTTCTGAAAACTGAGTGCTTCTAGGAAAAAAAGCCTTATTCACCTGATGTATTAGAACAAATGTGTTTTTGCCAAAAGGCTGGTGAACCTGATGAGAGGAATTTTGCACTGGGAAAAAAATGGGGGAGGAAGATGCAAGTAAGTATGGAAGATGAGTTTTAAGTGACAGTGAATTTCATGTATTTCATGGTTCTCTGCTAGAATTCTTCTCCATCTACATATTTAGGTGACTTTAAAACCCATTTGATTTGTTTTTTTGTT
>VWZN01009199.1:5338-16290 GCA_013396955.1 Regulus satrapa | reverse complement strand
AAAAAAAAAAAAAAAAAAAAAAAAAAAAAAAAAAAAAAAAAAAAAAAAAAAAAAGACTTAATTAGGTAATTTTAGATACCCTAATTCAGGGATAGAGGAGGTTGTGGTACAATGCATGCAATCTATCTGCATCACTGTTTCTACTGTTGTTTCTTCTGTTGGTGTGATTATACTCCTTTCTGTGTTTTAGCTGACCTTCTGTCTCTCTCCTATGTGAGCATTTAGTACCTTCCAAAAATAGCAATAGAGAAAACTTGAATGCCAGTATGGTCCTTATAAATGTGATTATAACTGAACATAAATTTCCCTTTGTCTTTTAAATGAAACTAATGAAATATACATAGTCATTGATCTTAAATGACTGTTAACTCAGAAAATCAGAGGAAGAAAAGAATATTCACAATAAGCCTTAGTTATGTCTATGTTATTAAATTATCTTTGCTAGCCAGCCTATTATTTTGTGCTCTGAGTCCTTTCTCTTCCTGCCTTTCCTTTCATTCTTATCTGCTTTCCCTGAGAGTAAGTTATATATCTGATTAAACGGTAATTAGTGACTTCAGTGGGGCTGCATGTGTGTAACTGAGAATAAAATTTTGCCTAACGAATTTTTAAAATCAAATATGCAATAATTAAAGGAAGCTGAAGTGTTGTACGGTTTTTAATATGATGGCCTAAAAATCCAAGTAATTGACAGCAAGCTTTTGGAAGAAAAAAATCTTTTCTAAGCATGTGAAGTAAGGGGAGGAAAGGACAGAGCACATATCATGTTTGGTAAGTTGTCCTTTAATATTCAATTTAAATTTTATAAAAAATCAGATATGCACATATTAAAGAGAAAGTAAGTCAAGTGCAAGAGTACATCTTTAAATGTAATATAAAATTAAACTCAGAGTCCTTTACTTGCTTTTCACTTTTTCAATTAAACATTACAACATATTCATCATGTAATTATTTTTACTGCAATATTTAAGTAGTATGATTCTTATCATTTGAAGTGACTGCAGAGGGCTGGGAAAAGAGACATGACCTGCCTGGGTTCTGAAAAGACATCTGAAAAGACATCTTTATTTAGTTAGCTGTTTGACAGGTTGCCAGTTTAATTCCTTTGTTACTTGGGAGGCCAGTGCATGTGTCATCTGATAGAGCCCACAGAGAAAAAGCAGAGGACAGAAACTGGAGTGGGCAGCAGGTGCACCAGGTTACAGCCATGGCTGTAGCACTCATCATGCTCTGTGGCCCTGACCAATTGCCTGTCTTTCTGTCCCAGAGTGGCTCTGTAATAAGGTGCTGAGAACCACCTGACAGCAGCCCCAGAGCTTTATCTCTGGTAAATGAATGGGAGTAATGGGGAATTGCATCTCGGTAGATACAATGAAAAGGAAGTACAGAGGTCTTCCCAGCCTTTCTGGGGTCTTAATATCTCTTAGAGAGGCTTTTATTTTTCTTAGAGTAAAAAAGAATGGAAGTTTGTTGTTAAACATACTCATATGAAGGTGTGATTTGCTGTCTTTCTCCTATGCCATATGGTGACATACCAGTACCTTGCCAAAGATAAATCACTAGCTTTCTCTGCTTTACACCAAGCAAAATATAGCAAATGTGCCAGCAGTCAGTTGTAGACATAACTGATGAGCTTTGGCTTTACCAGACCATGATTCCAGAGAGGAAAAAAAAAAAGTACAAAAGAACTTCTAATTTCCTGTTTGGAGAAGAGGTATTGCTTCTGTGGAAAAATCCCAAAATTTTATCAAAAGGGAAAAGTCTTTCAGTTGCTTTTTGTATTACTGTTCAATTAAATTAGTTTGGTGCAAATATGGACAAAGCACACTGCATTCACAAAGGTGGAAGCATACTTCACAAAATTTGTTGGAGCAAGAGCTGATCTCTTTAGTGCTGCTGCCTCTAAGCAGTGGTATTTGTAATTTTTACTTTGCAAAATCTCATGGTTAAAGGCCCTATGTGGTTTAATAAAGTGTGTTCAATTCCTGTGTTGTATATATAAGGGACAAAGGATTTGAAAGCCCATGCTTCTGTTTTCTAGCTCAGTTCTGGTCAGAAGTGTTTTCCCACATACTGTATGAGTTGCATATTAATTTGATTATTATAAAACACCTGCTATTTTCAGTTATTTCCTTTTTTGAACTTGCACATGAGCTAGAAATGTGCACTTCCAGCCCAGAAGGCCAACCATATCCTGGGCTGCATCCAAAGCAGTGCAGCCAGCAGGGCAAGAGAGGGGATGCTGCCCCTCATCTCTGCTCTGGTGAGATCCCGCCTGCAGGCCTGCATCAGCTCTAGGGTCCTCAGCAGAGAAAGGACGTAGCTGAGAAAGTTGGGGTTGTTCAGCCTGGAGAAAAGAATTATCTGGGGAGATCATGGAGCACCTTCCAGTACCTAAAAGGAGCCTGCAAGAAAGCTGAAGAGGGACTTTTCACAAGGGTATGAAGTCAAGGGAGAAGGGGTAATGGCTTCAAACTGAAAGAGGGTAGATTTAGAAATTCAGGAGAAATTCAGGAGAAATTTTTTACTGTGTGGGTGGTGAGACACTGGAACAAGTTACCTGGAGGTGTTGCAGATGTCCCATGCCTGGAAGCTTCAGGTTTTGATTGGACTTTGAGCAACCTGGCCTAATGAAAGGTGTTCCTGGCCATAATAGGGGTGTTGGAACTAGATGGCCTTTAACGTCCCTTTCAACTTAAACCATTCTATCATTCTATAAGGAAATCAGTCCTACTGTAATATAACTTAAAGGAAAACGGAAAATATTACCTATTACATAGTCTCTTATACAGAAGTGCACAAATTTTTTATTACTAAGGGATGAGAGAAGAAAAAAAGATAAATTATTATGCTTGTTTTGATATTTACTTGTAGTGATAGGAATACAAATGCATCTTTTTTGGGTATTATAATCATGAAATGAAAGGGATGAAAAATGAGATACCATTAGGATGGTGTCTTTCTAATGGTCATATATTGTTAAACCCAGTTAAGAACATAAAGTGTACAAATACTGGAGAGAAAAGAGTTTAAATAAAATATCAATTCAGATATTTATTTGCAATTATATTGAAAGATTTATCTGTTGAAGTGAGTCCTGCCCCACATCATCAGGAAAACGTATATGGAGTCTTTAGACTTTGCTATCAGAAAAATTCTTTAGTGATTTGTGCAAGTCTCTAAAAACATCATTCATTAGTCATAACTATTAACAGCCATGAAATCTAAAATGGGCAGAAATAGTTAATTTTAATTGCTTTATTTTGGCTTAAACCACTGCATTTTTGTGTATTTAAGGAACTCTGGATGAAGACCCACTTATCTTGACACAAGGGTACCCGATGTAACTGAAACAAAGTAGGTCCCAAAGTTACAGAGTCTGGCTCAGAATATCACACTGAAGTTAATGTTTGAGTCAAGCTATCTGACATCTTTCATTTCTTCTTTGTTGACAAAGAGCTTACTGAAAGGGTGCTTCTGCTTAACCTTTCTTGCACTGCCACTTTTCTTTAGTTAAATGCACTCCCCCAGTGAGAAGGAGGAATAATGAAAGCATAAGTCAGCCTTTGCAAAAAGTCTAGTGGCCACAACTAATTTCAGTGAAGGAAAAAAAAAAAAAAAAGAATGCATTCTTACACTCTGAGATATGGAAAAGAAGCACAGTCAATAAGAACAAGCATACTGGAGGTAAAAGTCGTATTCTGTCAAATTTTGGATTAGTGCCATAACACCTGTATCAATTTTTTAACATCATTGTGTCTCCTGCCATTTTAGTTCAATTTCAGGAGATGAGTTGTTCTAGAAGTATACTAATACAATCCATTGTAGAAACCAGCATTGGGCTAAAAAAAAATTAGTCAGGTTCAGCAAATTTGGCTGGATCCCCAGATACCTAGGAACTAGCATGACTTACCTTTCTCATTAAATATATATATATTTTGAAATAAAATTTGAAGTGATGATCAATCTTCCTGATTCTGACTAGGGAATTATTACCTTAAAAAAGCTAAGAAATTGTTACAGAATGCTTTATTAGAACTTGTGTGATTTACCATTAACAGCCTTGGCATTATGTAGTTTTTATAAGCAAGCCTGGTATTGCTGCCATCAGTTTAATAAAACCAAGCAAACCCAAACACTAAGAAAGGGGGGCTTGATTATGGAATCCTGCTAATTATAAATGTGAAAAGTTTTAACTGTCTCAGGTCAGTAACAAACACACACAGAGATATATATATAAAAGCAAATATATATATATGCTATATTGAAGCCACAGATTCAATTTATATGCAAAATTAAGATGTTGAAGTCTGAAGGCAACTTTAGCTACATTTCATTTAAGGAAAAATACATATAAAAATAAATAGAGAACCAGTCAAAAAAAGTAAAAGCTAAGGTGTTCTGTGAATACATCAGGCAGGCAACATGCTTATAAAGGTAAGAGTTCTGCCAAAATTAGCATTAATTCTGCCAAAATTAGCATTAGCTCTGCATCCATTAGCATTGTCCTGAGTAAAGTTTGAGAGATTCCAAGTTAAATGAGGTAGTAATTTTGAGCAAGGAGACGCTTTGTTTCCTCAAAGGAGCCTAGTTCCAGGGCTTTCCAGAATTGTGATGAAAATGAAACCTAACATTATACATGCTCTTTTTTTTTGGCTCAATGTACAAATTTATTGCATTAAATAGATAAATGTTTGTGTTTGATTCACTTAGAGTTTTCATGCATTGGTGCAAAATCCCTGGGCATGCACTGTGAGAGGCAGCTTTGCTCCCAGGGCTGCCTGTGCTCATTAGCACATGTCTGCACAGTGACTGACATGGTCTGTATCTCAGGTGAATGGATGAGCATTATTATGCCTGTGTGGCTTTTAGCCCTGTGTTGGCACATGGCCATGTAGGAAAGTGCCCAGAATTAGCACCAAACCATTTAGTCTGTGTCTAACCTGGTTTTAGTCTGTGCTTTATCAGGAAGTGCAATGTTTATATCTAGATATGTACCTTGTTTCTCAGACACCTCAAACTTTCTTGCTGATTGTTCCAGATATGTTTGGTTTACTGTCATTTCTGTGCTGGGAACAGTAATGGCAAGTAGCCTGTGGAAAAGGTGTGAAAGTTGCTTCTGGGGAACCGAGACAGATGAAGATTCCCTCTCTGACAAATGCTGCATTAAGCCTGATTAAAAAAAATAATGAATTTCCATTAAGGCTAGACCGGGTAAAGGACTTAGGACCCTGTGCAATGGTCTTCTGTTGTATTCAAGCAAAGGATCATACAGAACTGAATACTACTTAAGATATGGTATTAAGATAGAAAGAGGGCAAGATTCTTGCTAAAATGAGAATTTGGATTTGTATTTGCTATTTAGGAAGGCCTAGGATTGATAATAGAACAATAGATGTAAAGATATTTCTTCTCTGAGAAGAAATATTAATAATTTGAAATGGCCATTTAAAGTAAATAAGAAAACCCTTTGCATTTATTTAATGGATACACTCAGCTCCAGCTGGGGTCAAATCTAGAGATCAAAATTTTAAAAGATAAATATATTAGCCAGTGGTAAATCATTCTGAACAGTTTTGGAAGACAGACATGGTTGCTTCCTACTAAGGGAAAAAAGCAGGGAACTGAGGTGGAAGGGTTTGCTTTTCTTTTTACCTTATTTATTTTCTGTGATTGCATGCAAGTTTTATATCAGCTGCAGGATCTCAAGAGTAGGTAAGATTGGAAGAAAACACAGTGAGTCACCTGGTCGAACCTCCCTGCTCAAGCAGGCCATTCTAGACCACATTGCACAGGATTTTGTTCAGGCAGCTCTGGAATATCTCCAGTGAGGAGGACTCCACAACCCCTCTGGACAGTCTTCTCCAGTGCTTGGTCATCTCATATTCAGGTGGAACTTTCTGTGTATCTGTTTCTGCCTGTTTCCTCTTGTCCCATGGAGCCTGGCTCCATCCTGTACACACCCTTCCTCCAGACACTTATTCATATTAATTAAGGCCCATCTTACTCCTGTTTCTCCAGACTAAACAGGTTCAGCTCTCAGCCTTTCCTGAGATGCCCCACTCCCTGAATCATTTCTGTCACCCTCTGCTGAACCTGCTCCAGGAGCTCCATGTTCTCTTGTATTGAGGAGCCCAGAACTGCACACAATACTTCAAGTGTGGCCTCACCAGGGCTGAGCAGAGGGGCAGGATCACCTGCCTCAACCTGCTGGCAATGCTCTTCCTAATGTAGCCCAGGATACCATTTCCCTTCTTGGCCATAAGGGCACACTGCTGACTCATGGACAGTTTGTTGTCCATCATGGCCCTCAGGTCACTCTCTGCAGAGCTGCATTCTAGTCTTTAGCTTTTCCTGGTCCATGGGCTTAATCCTTCCCAGGTGCCTTTGCTGAATTTCAGAAGATTCTTCTCTGCCCACCAAAAGAAAAAAAAAAAGAAAAAAAAAAACCAAAAACCAAAAACCAACAAGCAACAACAACAACAAAAAACCCAAACTGACAAAACCAAAACAAAAAACCCAAAACCAAAACAGAACATTCTGCTACTGAATAACATGTTGGGTCGTCTCTGCCCACCTACGCTTCCTTGAGAAGCAGATGCTATGACAAGTTTAGGTCTTTAAATAAAAAATCACCATAACATTTATAAATACATTAGACATCGATAAAATGGTGAACAAAAATATATTGATTATGAAATATTATTTGTGAATAAGAAATTGAAAGCTTTCATGGACCAAATTCCTCATATGACTAGGTAAATGGCACCATCTGGTGGATCTGTATTCCTGGAAAGTGAAGTCATAACTTAAGAGGCTGTTCCTCTATCATAAAACTGATTGTTTTGCAAGTAGTGCTAGAAATTAATTAAGATGTGAAGAAATGTAACAGTTATTAACAACATAATTTTCATCATTGTTAATTTTGGAAAATTACCATTATTTTTTGCACAATAAATGTCATGTGAATAATAAAGAAAGAAAATTACTCAGAAACAATTTATTAAGTGTTTACTTGATCTCTCTGTTCATAGCTATGAACATCTATTAAAGAACCTATTCTATAATCCTGTGAAATAGTTTTATGAACATAACAATGGAGTACAAGAAATTCAAATAATATATAGCTTCAAGGAGTTTTGGGAAGGATGCAAATAACCTCATTTACTCTTTCATTACATTGCAACTCAGTTGATTTGAGAACTTCTGTAGCAGTAGTTCTTGCTTTTCAAATATGAGAGTCATTGGTAAATGCAACCTGTTGGCTCCCAGAAGCATTGGAAATCTCAGTTATCCAGTCAGTTTTTCCCATGCAGGTAACACAGGTGACCTTTATCCATGAGAATCTTTGATGACAGCATACGCTGGCACCCTCTACCCATGGTATTTGCCTTGCCACATTGCACTACTCATAACTTGTCAGTTATCCAGTTGGATGAACTGGATACACTCCCAGATGTAATTTCTGCCAGAGAGCATGCATTCTGTAGGATCCTTTGCTCCTGCATGGTCATCCATGAGAAGAATATTTCAGAAACATATAATCTTAGCTTATAGTGAAGAGGAAAATACTGCAGGTGACTTTAAAAAAGCCCTAAATAAACCAATAATATTCAAGGCAATATAAAGTAATAAGCATAACTAAGCAGAGTCTCTCTGTGCATCAGATGCTTGTGTATAACCAGGATCTGATGTGTGCTTAAGAGTTTTCAGTGAGAAATTCTTAGAATTACTTAAGTACAGTAATTTTCAGCTACAAAATTCAGTTACCACTAGGAACCCCAGTAGTCCCAAGCATGTAATAGAATCATATTGAAAGTGACAAAGGAAAATTAATTAGACATTTTTACTAAATGGTCAAAGAGCGTATTCCTTTATTCAGTGTGGCCTTCACATGCCTACTGAATTTTAGGAAAATCAGACTGTATTCTGCATTATAGTTAGCCACAATAATAACAAAATTAATGAGCCTTTTTTCTTCACTATCTTTCTATACATTTCTCCTCAACTAGTCCCCATTAACACGAATTATTATTAATTTCCTTTTTTTTTTTTTTAGCTTTTGATGATTAAAAAGAAGAATCACAGAGGCCTTCTGAGTAAGGAAAATGAATAAATTAAAACCCAGAAAATCGTAAGTGGCTTGACGCTGCTTAGATTTGTCATTAAGGTGTCCATATTATTCAGTTACTATATTTCTGTCAATATCTTGACATGAAGCCTGTTGTTGGCATTAGGTGCAATGAGGCCAGGAAAAACCTTGCTGTGATGCAGTGTGAAATATTTTATTTGCAATATTTTTCCATAAAATAATTTTGCAATACATTTCCAGAAAATACAATTTCACATTTATTTATCCCATAATTGATTAAAAAAGATTGAGATGTGTCAAAAATAGTTATTTTGAATATAATTTTATTTTATGAGATAAAAAGGAAAAGAATATGAAAACATGAGAAGTAGGCTGTTTAGTGTTGAAGAATGAAAAATTACTGAATGTGCTGCATCCAGAAGCATAGTTTTGTGGGAAAGAGACACAATAAAATGGCCTTTAAGATTATTTTTTAGAGAGGAAAATCTAGGGAAAACAGAAGCTGCCTCGGGAACATTTTATCAAGCTAGACCTAGGCAAGGTTCAAGAGTATAAGACCCAAAGGAGAAAGAAACAGGGGCACAAGGGAGATGGTTGCATAACAAGCACAGGAAGGTATGTGTCAGGAAAAACAGGGAGGGTAAGTAAATGTAATAAGTAGCTTTGGCAAACTGCAGTTTAGACTGGATGAATTTCCTGTGTGGCTCACTAGATGGAGGCTATGGAAATGGGAATTTCTATATGTTTCCATATGGCTGGAAATTGCAAAAAGAATGAGTCTTCTCAGCAGCCAAAGAGAAGAGCTGCCGTTAACCGAGGTAAAGTACCACCATTCCCTAAAGAAAGATTACTTCTAGCAGCTCAGTGGATGACTTGTTATTTTTATTGGTTTGGAATGATTTTGCTTCTAGATTGTCCTATGACTAGAAGCCTTAATAAATTTGAGAGGAAAATTGAAAACTTACTTCTTTCAGCTGCTGGAAGTTTTAGCACCTTGATGTGCCTTTGTAGACACATGTGCTTCACTTCATTAAAAGCTTTACAGAGTTGTATAAAAATTAAAGGACAAAACTGACTGACAAATCAACCAAATGAAACAAAACAAAAAGCCTCAACAAAACCAAACTAAACCAACCAATGGAAAAAAAACAAACAAGCAAACAAACAAAAAAAAACCCCAACCCCCCCCCNAAACCCCCCAAAAAAAAAAAAAAACCAAACAAATACTAAAACCAAGAAAACCACAAAAACACAAACAAAGAAAGAAATAAACAAACAGATTTAAAAAAAAAAAGTTATTCTACTGCAGAAATAAGAGACTATTCAGCTGGACTGCAGTTCGTGAAAATGACAGTATCACATGATCTCATTTGCTGTAGATCTTTAGCAGTTAGTAAACCAAAAATGAATGCTAAAGACAACTGCTGTCTTTTTGCCTGAGGCTTGCTACTAATTTTATCCCTGTTGAATAATTTGGATCTCATTTCAGGGATCAGTTAAGTTGACAAATGTGATTGTGGCTCTTGGGGAAGAAAATTATGTCAAAAATGTTTAGATTTGGGAAATAAATGATAATTTATTAAAGGCTGGGGTTTGTTTTGTTTTTGTTTTTTTTTTTTTCTTCCCTAGCATCTGTGATACACAGGCTGAAGTACATTTCTAAAAACTTTTGAAAATTTTCTGAGCCAGTTTCAAGTGAGTTAGGTAAAGGAACCTTAGCTACCATGTTTTTGTAAGTGTTAAAAATCTTCAAGATGATCTAGTAAGTTAGAAGAATATAATAAGAAACATAAGATCCTAAATTATTTGGAATTTAACACCGCTTTTTTGAAGATGTTAAATGTCTTTTATCAAGGGGGAGCAAAATATTTTGGATTTCTTATATTTATCTGAGATTGGTGACATGAGGTTTTGTATTTTAAGAGTTTCAACATAGCTCAATCATATATTATTGTGGATACAGAATGTGTTGTCGCATAATGATTTGACAAAAGGAATGTTTGAAGAATCATTCAGTCAATGCTTTGAGTGAATATTTCTAACAGAAAGACTGCTCAAAACCTATGTGATAGTTCACAAAATCAAAAATGAAAACTTAATTTCTATCCATTTTCTCTGGATAGTTATCAAACTGATGGGAAATATCTGGTTTTATTTAGAGCGGTAGAGCTAGATAAATTCCAAATTTCAAAACAGCAGGAGAATCTATAGGTTTCTTTTTTATCCAAAGTAATAAGAAGCTTATTGTTGATTTTAGGATGAACAGGATCTCAGCCTTCCCAAAGAGGACTCTAAAATGGGAAGTGTTTCATAAAATTAGCTGACATAATCTTAACTGGCTAAAAGATAAGGATAATAATTACACTTTGCCAGAAGATATAATTTTTGGCTAGCTATGAGGACAGTTTCTTTTGTCCGTCATGGCTAAACTAGAATTGTTGGGGGTGGAGGTCTGGACTTACCTCTGGCACACAGGGAAGAGTGGCATATACATAAATACAGCCTTTAATATCACCTGGAATAACCCCAGGACCACTGGCAGGCTCTTCATCTGATCTGGCATCAGTCCACTTAGAAGCTTCACAGCCACAACCCACACAGACAGTATAACACAGACTACCAGGTGAGGGTTCAGGTTTATTTTTAGATAACGGATGAATTAAAATTTAATTGATAAATGAACACTGTCTGTATTTTGGGATGGGCAGGTATATTAACTTTTAGAGTGCTGAGATTGAAGTCTCAAGTGCCTGAAGTTAAACAGTAAAACTTCAGTACTCACCACCAATAGGATACACTGATGAAAACAATATTCATTTTAAAATAAGGCAATCTTAGACCTTTAGTCTTCTCTAAAAAA
>VWZN01009198.1:66447-85861 GCA_013396955.1 Regulus satrapa | reverse complement strand
TCAGAGAAGCCAGCTAATGGTCATCTAATCTGTGAAGACCAGCTAGGCTGATCTGCAAACCATATCTCCACCATCCCCTCTCCTCCTTAGGGGTCACCTAATTGGCCCGGAGAAGTGTCCATCTCTGTCCAGGACCCCAGGGTATAAAAAGAACAAGCAAGACCACCTCTTCCTCTTTTCTCTCTTCTCCTTCTACCATCACACATGCCAAGGAATAAACATCTGAAGATAACATCTTGGAGAAAGGAGCCCTAGTGTCCTCATTCGGTATATTGCAGGATCCACCTCTCTCTTACCTGGGAGTTTGGGGGGAGAGGCAGAGGGGTAACAATAATACCTCTACTCTTCAGCATTTTTTTTTTTTTGTAATCTCTTCATAGATACCCTATGCAATAACTGAGGGAATCAGCAACCTACTCTATGCAATAACTGAGGGAATCAGCAACCTTCAAATTTTATTATGCTCTTTGTACAGAGTTCATAAAGAACAGTCCTCTGTAACAACACTTGCAGCCTCTGAAACAGTTCCCTGACTGCACTGCAGTTACTCAACAGCTTGACTTTACTTCTCCCTCACCTGTCTTGAGATGGGGAACAGGAGAAGTCAATTATAGAATTTGTCAAAGAACAGACCTAAAGGTGGCCTGAAGACAATGGAGAACACATGCTCTTTCAGGCTATTTTTGGTTTCTCCAATACTAGGGTTAAACCACACATCTGGTTGAAGAATTTAGGCACTGGAGCTCTCAAGGCATGTTTCACAAAAGTATATATTAAAAGGTGAAAAGGTTTTGGAAAATATTAAATTCTTCTTTAAATTCTTTTGCCATTATTATAATTCTAATAGCTCTGTATCTTCCAGAAGACACACAATAATTTTAATCTCCTTTTTTTAGTTTAAAACTAGGCAACTGTAAGAAGAAAACTCCCTAATGAAATAAATATGCAAGTTTTATATTCACTTGAGTTTTATCAGCCTGTTTGTTGATAAAGAGACTTTTCCCCCCTGTTGTGCGTCTTCAAAATATTATTAATTCTACACGCAGATGGGGCTGACTGTTGTAAAAGAAAATTTTTTTCTCTCCTTGGCTTGTTACAGCTCTACTTACACAAGTTCTTCCCTTCATTAACATTTTCAATTCAATGTCAGCTCCATCCAGGTTTCTCAGGGCAGTTTTTGGAACATTTTGTCTGCATTTTAAGAGGACAGTCTTCAGCACATTCGTAAGTTAAAGCAGAAGTTAAAGCTGACCTTGTGTTAAGACTCTTTCCAGTCAAGTACCATCCTTCCTTTCCTTCCTCTTAAACAGAGCAGCTCATTTATCAGAAAGTACCACTTATGTCACAAAGTAACACCCATGTCTGAGAAATCCCTAATGCTTTCGTATCCCATTTCCCTCTCAATCCCAATCATGGGAAAACACAGAATGCTGAGTCTAATGCCATGCTACTGTATAGCATTTGCAAAGGCTAAATGGCACCAGCCTCCAAGCCAAGTGTTCTTAGTGCTCATTCAGTCAAAGCTCTCCCTAAGGCTGCAGGAAGCCTGAGCACTCCTGCTGCCTTTCTGGAATGCTTTCCCAACCACACCCCAGCCCCATAATTTTTCAGACTCTGCCAACTCTACAGACTTTCCACAAAATGATCTATGAGGTCTATGGGCCATTGCTATAGTGTAAACGCTGGCTCATACTATGCCAGCAGTTCTGTAGATGCAGGAAGTTAAACACTTTCTCCAAGTTCTAGTCTCACCTGTCTCCCTCCTCAGCTGATCCATGCTCAACTCTGGAGGAATTTCAGTTTCCTCCTTCTGGTACTCAAGCTTCTGCATGGTTCTGCCCAACTCTGTGGTTTTACACTTGGCTTCCTAATCGTGTCCTCTTGGCCAGACACTCATGGGCACAAGAAAGACCATACTGGTTATTTGCCTTATGCAGACCTGTGGCACTACTGCACTTCCCCAGTAGTAAGAACAAGGATTTAAAGGAGGGGAAAAAAAAAAAAAAAGGAAAACAGTCACATGTTACAGACTAAAATTTGTAAACTGCTTGTCATTTCTGGGCTTCATTATTTTCAGGTTCCCAAGGACACAAATCAAAACTGGTTTAGTCATACTATTTCCAACTGAACAGGTAGTTTATCTAACCAGAGCATTTACAAGCTTCCCAAACTGTAACAAACAGAAAAAAAAACCCAATATCCTGAAAGATGAAAAGTCACATATGCACTTAAGAAGTCAGTAGCAGACAGGACTACTTAACCTACTGATCAGAAAGGCACCATAATATTTACAATAACAGTGTACTTGTATTTACATCATAACTCAAGACATTTTTCTCAAGTAACATGTTATGCTCAAGGATAAAGGCAGGGAAAGAGAAAAAAGTATGTACATGGTTCAGCCTCAATAAATGTTATTTACCTTCTTCCTCATTCAGGTACACACAGCTATTGAGCAATGTCCTGGACCACTTTCTTAACATATACATGAGCATTTCAGCTATCTGCTAACAAGATACACAAACATGTTTTGAACACAGACCATCACTGCTAATAATTTATGCCATTTTATCCATTTTCCCCTTTTAATTTTTATTAACTGTACACGTTAAACCTATATGAAATATGACTCATTTTAGAATTCATTATTCCTAAGGCAAGTAAAAACATCAAGGAGGCTATTTGGGAATACTGACAATAGAGGTGATTAAAGTATATTTCCAAAAACTAACTTTTAGATAAATGCAGTAACTAGACAGTCAGAATTCAAGCAACGTGAACCATAAAACAAAGCCAGTAATGTTTTTCCCCCTAGTCATTAACAGATATGGTGAGAAGCAAATTCCAATTGAAGATCACTAAAAATTATATCAACTTCAAATCTGCAGTTAACTTAAAGAATGAGTTCAAAATATTTTGAGAAATGTAAAGTATTATTTATATTATATTCTTTAGAGTAGTGTATCCTTTGCGTTGTCCCTGAATAAAAGCTTCATTAGGCTTTTGAATGGCACAAAATACAACTGCAAGCCTAAATATACCAAATTTCTAGCAAGCTGACATACATTCATATGGTAGCTCTACACAAAGAAATTTCCTAGGCCATAAACGAAAACTTCTTGTGGGAAATAATTAATATGGACAATTCAGAAAACTTTACAAAAATACTTCTTTTTTATTAAAAGCAGCAATTTTAAGCAGAACAATACACAGAATGTAAACATCACTAAGTCCAGCTCCAGCGTGCTGAACCTTAGAGAAAGTCTACACTAAATGCATCTACTGTACTAGCAAGTTAACTGACTATATTATAATTTGAAAATATATTTTCTTCTATGAATTAAGAAAAAGTACTTTATCGTAATCTGTCCCAGCGCCAGATACTGGCATCATCACACACAGCTATAAGGATACTGCTATCCCTGCTAAAACTGGTCTGTCGGATGGCAGCAACACATTTAGGATGAGTAAGAGTCGTACACCTAGAAAGAAAAGAAAAATATTGAGCTGCAATGTTAAATCTTCCTACTACATTATGGAGCACTGTTTCAGCAATCCCTTATTTACGTGTCCTAGGAAGAATTGAAGGCAACAGGATTATGGCCTTCATGGTGTATTTTGTATAGCGTATTCCAAATACATGGTGTATTCCAAATGAGGACTTGGGAAAGCAGTTTCCTGTTCACTCACAGTTGTTTCTCATCCACCCAATTTTTATTGAAGCAAAGACTGAAAGCTTATTAAATCACATCATTTAGGACTTCATAATCACTGTTATTTCTCAGGGTTAGGAATTAAATATCAGAATCATGTGATTAAGACTGCAGCACTTCCAGGAATTTCATACATTAATGTGTTAATAGATATATACTTAGAAGGATTATAAATATATAAAGATATGTATAATATATAGGGCATAGAAAAATAAAATGCATAAGGTATTTATATATACAGAGTACATCCATTTTATATATAATGTTTTTTGGGAGTGGGTTTGTTTGGGGCCTTTTCTTTTGTGGTCAGGCTTTTTTGCACACATACATATGTATTTATATGTATCTAAGAGACATACTGTGAAATTGCTTGGCAACACAGGCGAGGAAGCGGAAAGCCGCAGCGTTTTCTCCACACTGTGCTCACAGCTCACCTTTACACTCCCCTTTTTTACTCCAGTCCTGTCACCTATCTCACCTTTGTCATGTGTTATACCCACCTACCACATCTTCTCCTAATGGCTTTGCAAAATTTTTACCCAATTAGCAAAAACTCTGTGAGAAATAAATTGCCTTCTATTATATCTACACATAGTAGCCAGCACAATGCAACTGGGGCCTCTTGGCATTACTAATATGTATTATAAATCAGTGAGATATAATAAACCTTCAGGGGCTCACAATGTTTATTTCCCTAGTAGTGGTAATGGAAAGTAAATAGTACTGTAAAAATTTTCTCTAGTTATCAGGAAAGGAAAAAGAAAAGTACCCCAACTTCTTGTCTTAGCAAAAACAAAATAAAGTACTCACTTGGCTTTATGTGGATCCTCTATTTCTAAATCCCAAACATAAAGTTTGCCAACCTGATTGCCCAGAGCAAGCATCTTAAAAAGAAAGAAGAGGATAAAGAAAAATACTCCCTCAGAAAATAAAGTCAGAATTTTATAAAGGCTCTATAGCTGATAAATTGTGTGTGAACATTTAAACATGAATGACTTAATGAGTTTGTTGGAGGAGTCAGAAAGGCTGTAGAATTTGCCTCCTTTCTTCCATTTTATCAATCTCTGCAGACAGGGGATGAAGACATCAGGAAACATATTTCTGGTGGAAAAGAAATATTTATTTGGCGGAATTTTTTCCCACAGGCAGAACACAGAATGAAAAATCTGGAGCTCCTGCAGATTCATATAAAGCCCCTTAGAGCAAACCATTCTGTATCTCAAATACCACATGAACCAAGACCCTTCCTTATGTGCATAAATATGTAATCAATGAAAAACTACACACCTTCAAATACAGCAAAGTCAGACACCTACCTTTTGCCAGAAATCCATTGAAAATCTCATGTACCATATATCACACTGGCTATAATCAAATCTCCCAAGAATGGTTACGTTTGACTCGCTGGGCTTGATTTTATCTATATCATCTTCCATCTTGCCAGGCTTCCAGCAAACAATGGCATTTTCACAAGACTGGAGTGAAACAATGAAAAGAAAAATCACCTGTAATTTATACTGCAGAATCAATCTAACTATAAGAAACATTTAATCTCACAGCTTTCCCAATGGCACTACGAAAAGCACAACTGAAGATCTCACCTTTGCCCTTAGATCACAGCCACATCACCAACAATAATCACTGTCCATTGTTGGCAACCTGAAGCCCCCAGAGTTTTGCCAGGTAATGGGACTGCAGGAGCCCTCCCTCACCCACTTCAGATGAAGTCAACCAGATGTGCTCAAACACAATTCCATAAGCAGCTTAAACTTACCTTGGTTTGAGGATTTGACTTTGATTAATGGGACAGTGCACTCACCAATTGCTGGCATCAAGGCAGCTGGACTGCCTGGTTTAATATCTGCAAGTCAATGTTACTAGTGGACACAACACAAAGTTACTTAACCCTCATCTCACTCTTTAGCAGCAGGATCCCTAATCAGTATCTAGAGATTCCTTTTCTGTATGTTTCATGCAGATCCTGGTTAGCCAGAAATCCTTTACTTGTAGTAAGAATCTTGCTTTATAAGTGTAAGCTGCTTACCCACACATCCCTGAGAGGCGACAAAATTCACAGCACACTCCACAAAATCATTTGACATAATATAGTAATTTACCTTAAGACCCAAATGCAAATAAAATTTCTAAGATTTAGGATCTTTGGGACTAGCAAATAAATGTAATTTAGCTGAAAAAGCTCAAGCATTACCTTGGAAAGAATTAGGTCTCCCAGCCACCGTACACAGTCAACATAGTTTCTATGTATGTCTCTTGTAGAAAAGTCAGGAAAGTGAATTTTCTGGGAAACAAAGGGCCTATGGAGAAAATTGCCAAATGAGATTCAGAAAAACAAATGAAGAAGCACAAGTGTAATTTTTAATAACCAGTTTTAACATATTTCAATGTTAAAAGAACAAGCCAAATTTTTAACAGTTTTATAACAAAGTAGATTTTGTATGCAGCTTTGTTTTTCCTTTTAATAGTAATAGGAACAGTTTCTATTTTCATCCTCATTCCTAATGAAATAACTAAGTTTCCCATGTAAAAGACTGCAGAGATAGTGCTGAGTAAAACTACTCCTTCAAATGCTGAATATAACATCTGTCACCAAATACTTCAAGAACTAATTAAAGCTCAGTCCTCCTGATGCTGCTTCTGCAACATCTAAATTGTTAAATAGAAATGCACACTTAAAAAAAAAAATCATAATTTTTAAAAAAAGCACGCTAAAAAGCATCATTTAATATTTGGTAACATTACCAAAAAAAGCGAGAGTATTTTCACAGTTAGTCTCATTGCTGAACATGTTCACTGTGTTTTAGACTCTTCAATTCTCTCAATGGTTTAACTGGAAGTTAAGATCAAAAAGTTGAAGAACTTCATAAAGGAGGATTTATCTATTATGTATCTAACTGCTATGGTTACTTGATAATTTACTCATATCTGAGGTCAAATCAGAGAAAGATGAAAATAAAAGTAATTACTATGTAAACAGTTTTGTTCCCACCCCAAAGCTAAATAATATACAATAATTAACTGCTCAGTATATGATTACTTGCCACATATAATTACACAGATTTGATTCCCTTCTAGAAATTTTGAAATGAGATGAGATGAAGAAAAGATACTGACATCCTGAAGTGCATAAAATATAAGCTTTAAGATAATAATCTTAGATATTTTCTAGTCAAGTAAATAAGAAATAATTGAGATATCTAAAAATAAAAATGTCAGGACTTTGAATCAGAATTCAATTAGATTACAATGAAGTAAACATCAATAAGACATACTATCTAGTGAGATTCAGTACCCAGCACAACATCCAGGTCACTCCCCAAAAACTCCCAATATGGAAAGGAATTAACCTGGACCACTGATAGGAATATTCATGTGTTGCAAAGACAGATAAGGAGAAAAAGACTACATACCTGTTGGTTTTATTTGGGTTGTACTCATAAGACTCTTTGATAGCCTTAATCATTCTCTTGGAATTAATTCTCCAGAGTTTTAGAGAGTGATCCATCCCACAGGACATGATTTTTTCACCAAGAAGATCATAATCCTATGTATATAAAATAATTTGAGCACTCCCACCCTAGGCTCCATTACACCAACTCAGATTTTATTCCATTGTTTCCATCAAAACATTATTTTTATGTGTAGAGCATGCAATAAAATGGAGTATTTCAAATAGAAAAACACTAAGAATGTAATCCAGCTCACTGCAAAGCAGCACAGCATCTAATTATATTTAGTCTCTCTCAAGAAAGAGAGACATATTCAACAGCACTGACAGACAGTAAATCTACAGCTAGTTCTGATCCTTCACTAAGTTCCCTAGGAACAATTTTGGCAGAATTCCAGGGCTACTACATGGGTGAATAGTAAATACAGTGTCAGGTTTCCTACAGATGCATCCCTCACCTTTCACAACAGGAATAGAAAGAGTTCCTAAGAACAGCATCTTAAAAGTTAACTATTCTAGTTGATATTTGCTAGGTACTAGTGTCTATTTATAGCCACTGAAAAATAATTTAACTCAAATAACTTATTTCCTTCACTACCGTGTCTCTCCAGGTTTATTTGCTTATGCTACTTTGACTTGATGAGAATTCAAGAACTTCAAAACTGGGACCATCAAGATTTTTTTTTTACTCTTTCTAGCCCCACTGAGTCCTATTTTGCTCACTTCTAGGCTGCACCCTGAGAAAACCAGCTATTGAAATACATAGATCCTATCTGTAAGAGGTGGCCATATCAATCAAACCACCTGACTTTTAAAGTTGTGTCTCCCCTTAAGACAGTATTTATGCACTTCCAGGTAGTTATTTTTAAGTAGCTATAATATCAAAACAGTGCACAAGAGGATAAAAAGTTGCTTACTACCCTTTGTAAATCTAAATTACTGCCCCATGTTCTTCCACTTACTGCACTTAACACCTCATCCCTGTGCCCTTCTACTCCTCCAAATATTGCAACCAGCGTGTCTGTCTGGATGTTCCACAGTCTCAATGCATGATCTATAAAGAACAAATAGAATTACATGCTGCTTTTTATATGTACATTTGAATAATATATTTCAGCTTAACCATTCTGAGTAACAGGTTTTTAGGTCAACATCAACAAAGCACTTAATTGTTCTTCCCTTGTTAGAAACAACAGAACTGTATTAACTAAAATTGATATTATAACTAACTTAATGTTAAAAGTAATTCTGTAATTGAAAAAGTGTGCCCATCCCCTCCACTAGGGGCAAGCAAAAACACACTTTTGGATCTTTAGATCATCCAAAAAGCAAAGAAAAGTCTGATCTCAGACAAATATGCTTTTAGTAAGCCATAAAAATAATTTTATGCATCAAAAAATTCTAGAATTCTTTTCTGCCATTCTAACAGCAGCATTCAGAAAAGTTGTGATTTTCCATTTTTTAACCTTTAGAACATTATTCTTTATGAATCACAGTCAGTTAGGTAGGGAAAAACTTTATATAAACAATAAGTATTCCAAAGTAAATCAGATTAACCCTATTATTTGAAGAAAGTTTTGGCAATTTCTAATTAAGATCCAACCTCTAGTGTATTTCCCGTTTGCAAATGGGAACCTCTAGCGTGTTTCCCTTTTGGATTCCACAAGTACATTCAACTGAATTGCAGCATCACCCAAAATCCCAGAAGGGACACAGGTGGCCATGCAATCCCAAGTATTTTCCTCTTTATTAATCTCTCAGCCAAGCAGTTCAAACAGCCCAAATATTCTCCTGCCTAATGTCTTTTCAGTGATAGCACCTGGTCCAGAGATTGCACATTAAAACTCATAGTATTATGGCTGATGTCAAAACATTATAACAAAGAGAACCTAAAAATATACAGAAACTGTATGTTTACAGACCCACAGCACCAACTTGATCACTGCAAGCCTCAGAAAGCTTCCGAACTCCTGTTCGGAAGGGAGGAGTTGTCAAGTCAAAAGTACTCTTAAGTGAATGTTTCCAACTCAAGCATTCTTGGGGCAGATCATTCCCTTACTTAACAAAACAAGTCAAGATTAGGAAGTTGTGACTGTTGGAACTTTCTGGACAAGCCCATAAGACACTATACCAAAAACTCCCTTCACTAACATGCTTTTTACACAAAGTCCAATCAAAGTTCTCAAGCAAGTGATAATCCAAGTCTTTCCCCATGAAACACGATGGTGAATGCTGTCTGCAACATTAAGACATCCCCACTAGAGGGCAATGTGATTCAAGAACTGAAAAAAATTTAATTTAACTTAATGGTTTTCTTGTCGGAAAATAAAGACCAAACCCAAGGCTCATGATTCTTCTTTCCTAAAAAGCAGCACTATTCACAATCCCTTTCCATCACAGTTGGAGTTATGGCTGTAGGCCATGGATTTAGTATGTATAAAATATAAAGCTGTGCAAAAGCATGATGTGCTCTCAACTTTCAAAGTGAACTTGTTCAGCATCATTCATAAAAAATTCATGAAGGTTTTTGGCCATATTCAAGACCAATACAAAGTACCCTCATTTATACAAAAACAACAGAGGTTTTTCCTCACCTTTGCTTACAGATAAAAGAAGATTTGGATCTCTTGGGTGGAATTTCAGTTCATTGATTGCATTTCCATGGCCCACGTAGTGCTGGGAGAGAATTCAGAGACCAAGTTACCATTTCCTCTCATGTTTATATGTACTTAGAAGAAAAAAGTGTTATGCCTTAATAAAACACAAGCTGTATCTCGAAGTTCTGAACACTCACCTTTATGCATTGCATCGTAATAGGATTAATTATCCTAATAATACCCCTGGATCCTGCCACAGCCAGAAGAGGATGGCTTGTATTGCTATCATATGTCCATGCACAGGTATAGAAATTTTCATCTGCCTACAATGCCTCAAGTTAAGGATCACAGAACAAACAGGAGATTTTTTTTTTTCTTTTTTTAAAATGACATTTTCTTTTAAACAGACCTGTTGCTATTTTACGCAAGTGCCCAGGAGCCTCTGCTGGACCCCATAAGATAAAGACACATATTCAGTTTTAATCCTGCAAATATCAGCAATATCACCTTTTTTACAGATGTTGATTTCCTCACTTCTGTCAAGGAAGACCTCATTCATGGCATCACCTTTGATTTGGAATAATGAATCACAACCAAGTTCACAAGTTAACGACTTGTGTATTGCAAATGACCAAAACAAATTATTAATGTTTCAGAGTGTGAAACACAATTTGTAGGCTTTTAAATCCAGATCGAATTCACAGGGAAACTGAGACCACTGCAAAGTAGGGAAACATACAAATATTAGTGCTGGGAAGATTAAACAGATGGAGAATCAGTTTTCAAATATTTTAATACAGTCTGGTCCCTAAGTCTGTGTTTTCAACATTTTTTTAACAGGAGAAATTTTAGGATGTGGGAAAGTGGTAAGACTTGGACCTAACATAAATAATGTAACACATGAGCAAAGTATTTAATCACAGACAAAACATTTCCATGCTTTTTCCTACAAAGACTCTTGCTTTTTAATAAGAAGAAGCAAACACATGGGCATTTAACTTAAAAGGATACATCAGCATCTACATAAGACTGCAACAGACGGACTTCTCCTTGGGAATGACACTCATATAAAGTAACCTGGAGAAAAAAAATATGAAAACAAATGTGAGAGACTGCTGCTTACTCGTGACATTTCAAAAGGAAATTACATGCACCCATCTATTGTTTGCTTGATGGGGAGAGGTAGAGTGCCTTTATGGTTTAAATTTCATCCATCATCAATTTGTTTAACAGGTGGAAATGGTTTGATAAAAGAAAGCCCACAGCAGTTTCGGTAAAGCACCATTCCAGGACTTGTCAGCTTCCTTCCCAGGTATTGAAGTCTATTATTTGAATTACCTTAATAAGATAAACTCTCGTTGGAATTAATTACTGCAGTCATCTCTAACATGACTTGGTCTCGCAATGAGTCATTGATACCTTGCTTAAACTTAGTTTAACAACTCATTGAAACCTTGCTTAAACTTAGCTTAGTGTTTCTGGTGACTTCCCAGGTAGAACAAACCTAGAAATGAAACACATTTATTCACAACACTTGCATAAAATACACTTCTCGGGCTATTTTCAAGACTGATATGACATAGATCCTTCTTCAGAGGAAGTCTATAAATTCACTCTACACAGGCCATTAATTTTGCTACTGAGCTGGCTGGCCTCATTGCAAACAGTTCTCATCCTGTATATATGAGTACATGACCTTTAGAAAATAATAACATTTATGAAGAGTAATTTTATTGAGAAGATATATTTATGCACCTCTCTTCCTTATCCCATATATGCATATTACTGAAGAACTTTTTTCTTTACTACATAGCTTAATTACCAAATAGCTACCATGACTTCGTAGAACAATCCAAAGGATGCAGCTCTACCAGATAACAGATGCTACACATCTTAGAACTACATCTGTTTATATTAAGTATTGTGTATGCATACCAAACACAGGTAAAGGGATTGCTTGAAAGCAGGAATTCATACAGAACCACACAGAAGGGCATATGATGAAAAACAGATTACTCACTCTGTTGCTGCCTACAGTGGCAAAAACAAGAGGATCACCTTCTTTACTGTGCCAGTTAAATTGGACTCCAAACAGAGGCTGGCCATGGTCCTCCTATAGGTGTAAAGTCAGATTAGAATAAGAAACCCAACAAAACCCACAGGTGTATAACTGCTGCGAAATTCAACAGTTTAATTGATAAGTTTCCCTCATCAAACTAATGGGTTCACAGCTCATATAATTTGAGACAGTGAACAGTTAACAATCTTATTTTTGTAACATTACATTTTAACTTGGCTGTCTTAAAGGGAGGTTAAAGGAATATTCTGACCAACACACCCCTCCCTTTTCTTTCTCCACCAAGCTTGTAAAAAGTAAAGAACTGTTGTCTTTGTTATACCTAGAAGCTGGCAGAATTCCAAACTTGTATTTGCAGCTCTACTATTTTGTTTTAAAATTTTCAATAAGGCAGCCTCTGCATCTAAGCTCATGCCTACACTAATTTTCTATCATAATTACTTATACACAAGGATTTGTAACTTCACTGGTAAGAATTACCAGAAGAGAGAAGAATTATATTGGTATAAGCATGGAGAAGGGCCACATTTAACTACTACATTACAGTTAGGTCTTGTAACTTTGTCACAGACACAAGGAAGTCTCTCCAGCAAGTCATAATACTGCTACAAAGTTCATGTCAATAAAATGTTTTCAGATCACCTTTACAAACAGTTACTAGAGAAATGCCAAGTAATATTTTTATATAACTTACATCTGTTTGAGAGAAAAAAAACCAAACAGGTATGTTTATAAATTGTGATGAATATGGTAGTGCTTGTTAATAATTGATAACAGTATTTTGGCCTGTCCTGGCAGGATGTTTTCAGCAAGAATAATGCTCATTGAAGTGTCTCCCCACAGGGAACTGTCTGGGACAGTGCAGGCAGGAAGGAAGTGTCTCATGATGGCTGTTCAGCAGCCTTCAAATGGCAGCACTTCAGAGACAAGATGAGAAGTACCAGCCCTGGCAGCTCTGGCCTATCTAAACCAAAGAATAAATTTGAGGAAGGGGTGTGAGTAGGGAGTCTAACATTCCTTAGAGAAAGAAAAGTAAAGAAAGTCTGGAAAAATTTTAAATAGCATTATTTACTGAGAAAGGCAGTATTGTTATTAACAGAAATAACTAGAGCTGGAAAGAGAAAGCAGAAAATCCTTCAGAGATGAAGGCCCTCCTGCAATTCTTAAGAGAGGCAACAAATCCAAAGATCAAAACAGATTAAAAATAATTGTTCAAAGCTTAACTCAAAGTATTACTCATCATAACACAAAAGAACAAACTAATGGCTTTATGAGATGAGGGATACAGGATATTAGGAAAAGTAGCAAGGTCATTAGTAACCCAGGACAGAAGGAAAAATCAGGTATTCAATATCTGTAAACCATTACAGTTGAACTGGAAAGGAAGAATAAGGAAAACTGTAAGCCATAAAATTGCATACGCAAGGCCATGACTTTTTGTGTGCAATACATTTATTAATTTTACTTTACAGCAATAAATTTATCAATTTTACCTGGTAGCCTTAATTTTTGAGTGTATTTAAGTCTTATTTGGAGAGAGTGGCTGACAGATGAAATTCAGAGTGCTTTAAAAAGTTTTTTACTAATAATAACTTGATTTCAAATTTCTGCTTGAAGGCGTTCCTGCTGCTGAACAGTGAGTGCTTCTGACATATCACATGAAGAAAACACAGGTAAAATGCATGGATTCCCACTGTTTTATTAGAGAGACATATTAGCAGGTTTTGCACTTGTTTTTCTGGAACAACCTTGTTCTCTGTCATATGCCCTGTTTTTGATAAATTTAACTAAATACGGAAAGTGAAAAGCAATATGTTTTCCACCCTTAAAGTAGGATATTTTTCCAGCAAAAGTTGCAATAAGTTTCTGATCTTCTACACAGGACCCAAACTAAGGTGGATAAGTAGAGATATAAAACAGAGTGCTATAGTGTTTCCATATTTTTATATTTAAGTACATACTTATAGTATTTTGCAAGCCTACTTTCCTGGAAAAAAAATTACTCTGCAAGACAAATGTCTTTAGTCTACTTACTTCACCCACACTGAATTTCTCATAGCAAGTGCTACAATCTTCAGGAGCTTGTCTGTACATATTGCAGTTCTGCTGGTGTTTGATGGATGAAGCAGCCAGGCAGAGGCTCTTGCACGAAGATAACCAGGGTATCTGCAGAAGCTCTGCTCCTACTTAAACTCCTAACATCCCCAAAGATCGGAGACAGCACATAGCTATTTCAAAAATACTTGTCTGTTCTAATTTTTGTCCCAAGTGCTAAACAATGAAGGAGGTTTTCCAAGACATTGTCCTTCTAAGCGCTGTACGTGGTGCTTATGCTCAGATGCCAAGTATGTGACACAAATCTGACACTGGTTTGTACAGAGAAGTGACCCAGATACCTTCCAAAAGTTACATTGTGAAGTGCCATCTTGTCCCTGCTATGAATAAAGGGCACAAAACCCGAAGTACTGAGGTTCTTCGTGCACTAGAGAAAGTAGGCAAAGAAAACAGACCTATTGCTACAAAAGCAAATAAATAAACCATCAGTGATGAGTTCCAGCCTTGCTCACTCAACACCAATTTGGGTTTAATCAAAAAGTAAGATTATACCTCGTGTTAGACAGAAAGCAGTGATGTCAATACTTTGCCAAAAATAATCATCTGCATGAATGTCTTTTAATCCATGTCACCCACACTGCCGGTGGGGAACCAACAACCCACACGTGCATTTCCAGTTCCCAGTAGTGGAAGTAAGCCATTATGGGCAGTCGGTTTAGTTACATTTAGTCTCCATTCCACATCAACAAGCTAGAATTCTGCGTGGCATTGTATATTGGTTCCCAGATCAGGGGACAGCAAGTAGAAGCTGAGACAACACCAGGCTGCTTACAACTTAACCACACACCCTAAGCAGAAATAAAAGGTAGGGAAAATAATTGCATTGCTTTAAAGGGAGCACAACAAAGCAAAATATACACAGTTTTCTGCCAAAAGATCTATCAGCAAAACATATATCGATATGAGGATGTGCAACTGTGCTAGCTGTGTTAGCTGAACACTCATTTATAAACCCTATTTCCATTCAGCCCAGAGAAAGCAAAGATTTTTCAATATATCTTACAAGTAACTTACTACTTCAAAAAGAAAAAAGGCAGTTTTTAATTTCCTGTCGTTTTCCAATGTTGTATTTTTGTTTTCCTGATGCTTAAATTTCATCCAAAATAACTCCCAAAGTAGTGCTTAAAAAGCATATTTAGCAAGCACTGAGTTTTTCAGGCTGAGTCATAACTGTTTAATACTCAAATTTATATATTCATATTTCTTTGTTTTCCCAAGGAAAAAAAAAAACAAAAACCAACAACAAAAAAAAGGGAGGAAAACCAAAAGTACAACAGTGGAAAATCACATAATTTATACACCCCTAAAGAATATTAATTTCTTTCATTAACTTCAATACCTGCATCTTACAGCATAGTTCAAAAACATATAAACTATAGGATATATGACATGGCACTCAAAGAGTCACAAGAGTCTTTCTAAACCCACATACAACATTTAATCCTTAGAGTTTTCTCCAGAGTATGTTCAAAGTTAGTAGGAAAGAATAGGAAAAGGTAAAGAAGAGATGCTTCCTCAGTCGTGAAATAAAGAAACAACTTTGGCTGCTACCTAGTCTTCGTGTTAAGATGCACATCTCTAACTATTACCATTAATATCAGATCAAAGAGAAATGGAGGAAAAAAGCTAATAAAAATACAACTTAATTGAAATGCTACATTTACTCCCTCACAGCTTGATTCCACTTGCACAGGAATCTGGTCCCAGGCCCTGATCCAAATCCAAGGAAATCAGGGATTACTTAGTTTCATAGTTTGGTCTTTGGATCATGCTACAGCAGGGTCTGGATTGACACTGGGATAAGCAAATGTTGTGTTTTCCCAGAAGATACTTGGAAAGTACAAACCCTTTTTGTCTGCAGACAGAAAACAAGTATGAGTCACAATACTTGTTACTCAAAACTTGTTAAAAGTTTGGGTGTCCAAAGGCCCATGTCTGTGTTTGAAGTATGACTTGAAGCCACATATAGCACCAGACAATTCACACAAATCACAGGAACTGCTGCCTACCTTGATGAAATGAAAAAACTTCCCTTCCCCCTACACCCTCAAAGGCCTGGAGATAATTTTTATACTTCAAGAACACAATAAGATCAATTTGTTTCCCAGATACATTTGTCAGTGTAACTTCATATCACAACTTCTCCAGGGGCAAAGTTCATTTAGAAGGTTTCCACGCTCCAAACCTTTTATCCCCTCCCACTCAGGTGTCCCAGTGTTTCACTAAGACAGCTTGAAGACAAACAGAAAGAGCCAGATCAGCACAGCTCCACAGTTAAGCATGGGGGAATGAAAAAAATAAAACTTGGAGCACTTCTGCAGAAAATATTCACTACTGAGCTACACAGATCCTCCTAGAGTTTGCCAGAACTTCCATCTCATTCCAGACACAATCATCCTTTAGTTAGAAATCTTATAAAAATCAAATTACAAGGCTTATTTACAGCTTTTTCCACATAAATATCCCACAGAAGGCTGAGAAATGAGAAAAAGAACATCCTGACAGAGTAAACCAGTCATGAATGAGAAAACTTGTTCAGTTCACCATAGTCTGTCACCTTTGCAGAAGAAAACAGCACTATGAGAGAACAGCAGAACAGGGAGTAAAGACCATGAATCTCCTAAAATCATCAGGTGTTATACGGAAAGATATACTCTCTAAATCAGGTGCTAACACATGATCCCAACACTCACAATAAATTAACCAAATTGCACTATATGGTAATTATGGTACTGCCAGAGCACAGAAAATATCTGATCTGGTCAAGTGTGAGGAAAAAGCTTCTCTAAGATGGATGGGATGATTTGTTTGGGAGTTTTTTCAACACATAGAGAAATCTGTGCAGGTTGCATGCTTTACATGGAACTGTCACAGGTTTTTAGTTTATTTTGTTTATCCCACTTCTCCTATTTATCTCTAGCATCTACAGCTTCAATGAAATACATAATCATAGCATCACACAAAACTTTGCAAACTGTACAAAAACAGGGTTAATTGCAGCACTACCTACTGTTTCCTATTTCTCAGTATCCTTTTTCTTAAACACTCTGGCTATTCCAAGTAAGAAAGGTAATTGCTTCAAATCAGTAGGGAACAGAATTATTTAAAGATATTTAAAAGTATCTAGCCTGACGCTGTCTCACAGCCAACATTAACACTGCTGCCAGTGAGTGGCACCCAACATTCCCTGAAGCTTCCACATACCTACCTTCAGGCTATTTACACATTTGAAGGAATATTTGCACTTCTTTGACTTCCATTTTCCTTTCCCCCAGCTTTTTCTTCCTGGTGCATTAGGAGTGTTTGTTGGCGTATCAGGGCGTTCGGTGTTAGTACCACTCTCAATACTAACGGCATCATCCTGAAAACATCCAAAAGTGTATAGAATGCCACAAAGAGATCATTAACTACTGCATAAATTCAAGTTATCTTGCAGCACTTGGTCTTTTCACTTTTTCTTGTCATTCATAAGAACAGATCTCCCAGGATTCGGTGTTATTTAGATTCGTGTATTTAAATCTAATGCCAGCATAATAGCATTCCTCCCTAGAAACAAAACATGACTCACATGAGGACTAATCCAAGAGGGAGAGATATGAACTGTGATCTAGTGACATTTCTTCAAAATACTGGTAGCTGCTCTTAAAAAAATGTCTACAGATAAAAGCAGCTGTTTCCCCTAGAAAACATCTTTGATCCAGATGAAATCTTCTGAAATACAGAACAAAAGTTGTGCAAAAACATGAGGCTTGACCTTAACAAGAACAGAGCCATTCTGAGGCTTCTGTACACCCTCTCACAGCACAGCTCTGCTGCAAGTCAGCACTGACATCAGAGAACAAAGTTCTCTTCTCACCTGCCCCTCCTGCTCTTTCCCACAGAAACTTACTTATTTCCACTAAAAGCTAAGTTATGATCAGCTAACTAATCCAGCTGGCCCTCCAACCATTAGCATAAGATAAGAACGGGGAAAATTGGAAAAAAAAGGGATACACAAAACACCTCAGCCAGCTGCTTAGAGTTTAAATTGGCTTTGGACAATCAGCAGAAACTACAATTTCGTGTGTGATCTGACTGCATCACCCATCACAGAGCACTTCATCTTCACCTGCATTGTACCTGCCAACACTGCGCTTCTGTATTCCAGATAACTTCAGCTTCTTAAAAAAAACAACTTTTCACATTTTTTTTTCTGGCAAGATAGTCCATTTACTTTTCAGCAGACTAGTGGGGAGAAAACAACTCATCCCAGGTCAGGTAATTTCTAGAGCTGAACTAAGGGAGACAGAGGCAGACAACAGCCTGTCACTGGAGGAGGGCCACAAAGCTGCATTAGGAACTCCACTAGGAGTATGGAATGAGGTCAACTATAAACATTAACACACCAATTCCCACCAAGAATTTATTATTTGTCCCAGTTTCATGTCTGTATTATCAGAAGCCTGTAGAGGTGTACTAGTCTTTGTCTGCCCAACAACTCTTTTGACAGGATATTCAGAGGACAAAAAGGAGGAAAGACACACCAGCCTGTAAGTGTACTGCCCAAATCTGGAGTCATTCCCTTCACATTGGACCCCTAAAGGAGCCAACCCTCCACTAATATTCATAACCAAGTCTAGCCTTTTTTAAGTTTTCCCGTTGCCTCTCCTTTACCCTTAAAAAATTCAGAGTTTGCCAAATTCTCATCTCCCAAACACACTTGCCAGAATCTTAATAGTTGACAAGACTGAAGTTTTCTCTGGACTAGACAGACACTGTCAATGTGAGAACACCGAGCAGCTGGTGTGGTGCAACTACACCAGCTACCTGCAACTATCACCTAACCAAAAAAATTGCACACAGGACACCTGTGAAGCAAAACACACACCTTCTACAAATAAACACTATGATGTCAACTTTTAAACAGAATCCCCCATCTTGCAGGAGTAGTGGAGTCCAGTAACAAACTCTTGCCTCCTTCACCACGGAGGCAACCCACATCAGAGAATCACTGAATCATAAAATCAGAGTGGTTTGTGTTGGAAGAGACCTTAAAGATCATCTAGTCTAACCCACTGCCATGGACAGGACACCTTTCACTAGACCAAGTTATGCAGAGCTACATCCAGCCTGCCCTATATATCTCCAGGGATAGGGCATCCACAACACTTCCAGGCAACCTATTCCATAGTCATTGATAGCCTACAATTGACAGCAAGTTAAGCTTGAACGTCTGTCACCAAATTACACTTGGATCCACAAATGCTGCTGAGCTATTTAAAAAAAAAAAAAAAAGAAAAAAAAGAAAAAAAGTCTGACGTTTTGAAGCAGAGTTCGAGACAGAGCCCGCTCACAGTTTGGGCCTCAAATCCACCTTCACCCACACGGAAGCGAAGAGGGGCTCTCCCACCTGGGCCTCCCTCCAGCGGTCCCGAGGGGCAGCCACCGAGCCGAGACGCGTGGGCTG
>VWZN01009198.1:41648-54371 GCA_013396955.1 Regulus satrapa | reverse complement strand
AATCTTCGCCAGAAGGAAAGAGAGCCTCTTTTCCGGGTTCTCGATTTTTAAAATGTGTATGCACAGAGGCGTACACTTTTCTGATTGGTCAATTACTTCTGTGGGCTAGGTTCTAACTGAGATCAGCACAATAGGCAACACTGTCCTGACTGTCACTGCCAGGTCTATATAACACATGATTACAGGGAAAATGTTGTAGGAGGACACCAAGCTGCCAGGACTGGAGTGTTGCCTGCCATTTGGTATTGCCGTGCTGAGTATTGCCGCTTCTACTCCAAACTTTTGGCTACTTTGTGTTAACTGTTGGCTGTGATGAACATAGCTGGAGTAATTACTGATTTCTCAAATCTCTGGCCTCTGATGGTATTTTACTTTTCTTGGATAGCTTAACTATTAGTTATTCAAAGGCTCATTTAAGTCCAACTTTCTGTCTCCTGATTCTTCCTGATTCATTTTATTGATGGATTTAGAGTACTATAATGTAAGGGTAAGACATACATTTCCTTTTCAAAAGATGTCTAAGGGTTTGTCATATTCATATAATCCTTCTAGCATGTAATTCCATTTTGAGTTGTAGTTTAACCAGTATCCCAAACACTTAAGCATGGTTTCACTATCAGCTGTGTATGTCAGCCCTTTCTCAGTAGCATGGTTTCAGTCTGTTAGATGATACCTTCCTTTAGATTCACCTGTGACACTGGAAGAAGTTATCACTCCCAAATTTTCTTTGTTCCCTCTCTTCCTTGGATTCCTGACCCCTCATATCTGTCAGATGAGTTGTTTATGTAAGTGCTTCCAAACCCATCTCTCTGTCAAAGTGACATAGATTATGAAAATGAATTATTTAAACTTTTAAAGCCAAGTTGTCCCTTTTTCACTCAAGTGAGTCAGAAAGTATTCTCACTACTTCACCAGGAGAAACCCATGGTGTTGGTATTTTAAAAGATAAGAAAGAATAGCCACTTTGGTGGAGAGACATGATGACACAGGCAGCAGTAGCCACTTCTTCCATCATCAGCAGGCTCTGGCAGAGAATATTTTTCTACTTCTACTTTCTGCATGCAGGGTATCTGCTCCAGAAAGATTACACTGTATAGGAGTAGGAACATCTCTGCTATGTGGATTTGCCAGTATGAATCAGCACTTCCTAAAGGATGTTCTACATCATGCTCATCTACACGATACAGTCATTCAGGAAGAGAGCATGAGCTAGAAGGGCTTTCTCTAAATTCAGTCAGGATCTTCCAAAAGAGCAACCACTGGGCTGTTCTACACCTATAAGAGCAGTGAAAGTTAAATGAAGAACATACTGCTGACTTTCCTTTTCAGAGACCAGTATTGAAGTTTTCAGACATAAAATAAACTTTAATTCCCCTGTCCTCTCAACACTAAAACACTGGATGAGCATTCAAGTGTGCTATATAGTTTTATTGATGTCTCATTGAATCATAAACTCTTTCAAATCTCTACAGTGACTATACAGTTTTTCAGTCATGCTAACATTTATTCTACATTTCTCTAACTTCATCCCTTAATCTTTGCTGATAATTTCACTTTTTCTCCCATTCACTGCATTTTCCAGCATATTTTCAGATGGAAACTGATACTTAAGAATAACCTTATTTCTCTGCACTCTCTTCTCATCCTTTATCATTACATTTCCTACATGTCCTATGTAAAACATCAAGTATATAGGCTGGAAAGCTAAACAGATGCTTGATGGAAGGTTGTCCTAGTTTTTTCCCCCCGTGAAATCATCCTGTACCCTCTTCTGTGGGACCAAATAGTATGTGATGATGTAAATAAAAATGTAACATGAACATATATATGCTCTAGTTGAACAACTAGTACCCATATACCTTAGGTTTTCAGGGATGAAGAAAGAAACAAATATTGCACATGTTGAACCATTGTGAAACTTCACCTTGAGCTTGACTGCTCAGGCTGCTTGAGCTATAGGGACAAACTTTATTCACTGGCAGTACAAAGAAGCAATTGTCCTACAGCAACTGTCATCATGCATACTCTGTGCTGGAACACAATTACTTAAGTGCTTTCAGGTATTTTCAGGCAAGTTAGATGGGCTTCACTGCCCCCAGTGTTCCATGCCCATAACAGAGGTAACTCTGCCTCAGCTAATCCCCTTGGGGCCCATGCCTAGTCAGTGAAGCAGGCAGCACCATCTATCCACTCTGGATTAGACATTTAATTTAGGATGTCCTGATTTTGGTCCTATATGCCTGGCTATGAGTGTAGGAAAGGGATGCAATGCAATCCAAGACTAATTTACAATTGTAAGAAAAAAAAAAAAAAAAAAAAAAAAAGGTTACCTGAGGGCTCAATATTACCGTCTTTAGTGTCTTTTAGACCACTTTCATACCTGATATGAACAAACTCCTGTTGAGTGGATTCTATTAAATAAAGCCTGAAAGTTTCTAGTATAAGATGAATAAGATTTGCTTTTTTGGAACACTACTCTGTTACATAAAGGTGACACATTTCACAGTGTTGCACAGGTAATGTATCAAATCAAGAAGTTGGTGAAGAGAAGGGAAATTACAGTCCTGGAGCTGTAATAGAGAAAGTCATGTACAGATGTTGCCAAAATGTCAGGATCAACAGACTTGAAGCAGCACCAATCTCTGCAATCAAATGTCTTAACATCAGAAAAGTTCCCTTGTAAAAGTTACTCATGTGGATGATAAATCACCAAGATGAAGATCAGGTGCTCCTCACAGACAAAACAATGGGTAGAGCTGGTGCTGGTATTAAACACTTGCGTTGTTTGTGAGAACAGGAGCATTATTTCTATTCCCATTTTATTTCCATACTCTCCTCCTCTTTCTTGAGAATTGATATTCTTGCATCTGCAGCCCTTTCTTTATCAGAATAAACATTCCTGCCTATCTGCAAAACCTTTCAGGCACCATGCCAGATCAACAGCATTTCCCAACATGTTTAGCACAGAGCAGAAAATAGTTAGCCAGAGGAAGAGGATTCCCAATATAAGGCAAAGTTGTTGAGGTGCCTCAGAAAGCTTGGCAGATTTCAGGAGAAATGCTGACTGATTTGACTGAGACAGAACTTTGTATAGACTTTTATTCCTGATGAAACACCTATAGCGATCTATATCCATTTCTGGGCAGCTCCCTTCAGCCAGTCTGTGTAACCAAATGCTTTAATAAGGAATAAATAAGTGCTTAATGGTGATGAGATAGTTCCTCAAATATTTTTCTTTTTTCTTCCTGACAGTGACTAGCTTTCACACATTTTAGAAAACAAATTTAATTAATTTGTAATTCTTGTGTTTCTGAGATATTTGCATTATTATTAATTACTGACATGCAGTAGTTTAATTCTTCCACCTGTTATCACCTGACCAAAATTTCACTGGAGATAGAACAGAAATGAGACACCACACAAACCAGAAGAAACTGTATCTCTGTAAATGACACCCTGGTTTCAAAGGAGAGAGCTGTTTGAGGGAAGGATAGGAGATCTAGAAGAACATTTTCAAATAACAATATTTATCTCTTAAGACTGTAATCACAGCTGTAACTGCTCTCTGTGGATTCCAGCATAGGATAGCTCTTGTCAGGTACTCCACAGAACTAGTGGAGATTTTATTTCTGTTCTGAACTAATTCCTTTTGAGATGTTTAAACACTTATTTTCAAACACTACATCTAGTTAAGTAGAATGGTATCCTTTGGTTAAAAAAATAAAACATTATTGGTGAACCATTGATTGTGCTCTTTCTAGACCAAGTGAGGTGGTATCTCAGGCTTTGGCTTTATATTACACCTCTCCTGTGTTTTACATGTCTCGTTTCTATGGCATGAGGTATGTTAGACATTTTATATACATTAAGTTTTGGGACATACAAAAGGCTTATATTTTTGAAAACTCTCTAACTTTTCAAACTATACCAGCTGATCCAACAAAAGACTACCAATATATCTTGTCTCAACAATGGCCACTTGAAGTACAACCCTTTCTGTCTGAGCAGCAGATGGTAGAAACCTATTACAGTCTGGAAGTTTTCTGCCTTACTTGAGCAAAACAATGGTGATCTTTTATTCTAAAGTATGGTATTTTACAGACAAAAACAAACAAAAAACCCCAAATAATTTTGCCAAAGGAGTGTATGCTTGCAACAGTGTTGGCTTCAGAACCGAGCTGAAGCTTTTCAACTTAAAATTATGAAAGAATCAAAACCAGAAGAATAAAGATTTTATAACAAAAGAAGCAAAGTGTTTGTGTTTATGAAAGAGGACAGTGGAAATCTCCTCTGGAAAGCTTTTGTGTAATGTCATTTATCCTTAATCTTTCAAAATTTTTCTCCTATGTTATTATTTTCTTTAATAATACCTTATTATTTCTATACTATGGTAGCTCAGCAGAGGTTGAGCTCAGCACTGTATACGCATGGGCAAATAGTTTTAGAATCTAAATCCAAGACAAAATACAAAAGACTCAGATAGAGAGTGAGGAAGCGACGAAACAGCATTAGCCAGCCAGACGGAATGGCTTGCCAAGTATTTTCTAGGCATCATGGCCAAGAAGAGCTGCAAGAAGGAATCTGAATTAGAACAATGAATGGGTCTGAGAGATCATTAATAGGAATACTTTTATTTTTTTTTAAACACGGCAAATATGTGGCAGAAGCAGAAGTCAGTCTCTCAGTATGAATTACAAGAAGAGAGGACAGAAAAGCTGTTAACCTCAGTGAAGGTGAAGAGATACAGCTGAGTTTTGATGAACACAGAAGGGGAAGTCAATAAAACAGTATAGATGTGGCTATGCATATGGAGTTTGTATTGTACATAAGAACTGCACAGCTAAGAGTTATCCATATTCTGAGTAAAATTTCATACTCTTAAGTAGTTTAATTTTAGACAATCCTGCTCATGCAGAAGACCTAAAGCTTGCACAGATTTTTTGCCAGTGAGATGTATAGGAAGGGTTTTATCTTAGAGGAAACTAAACAATTGAGTCTGTATTTAAATGAACTCAAAATAGGTCAAAGAAGTCAAAACTGATATCCAACATATGGGTCTGACTGACAAGGAAGATCATGTACAGTACGCAGTGCTAAGAGTGAAAATCAGGTTTTGGTAGTGAAAGCTGAAACATTTTCCATAGTCAGATGGAATATAAACCCATTACACATCCACTGAATATGTCAAATCAATATAAGGTTTTACTTTGAAGAGAAAGGACAGATGTCACTATATTATATATGTATAAATCTGGATCAGTCACCCAAGCTTTCTTTATGGACAGTAAAGATCTACTAAATGGACTTTAGGACAAAACCAATTTCATCTAGGTTAAATATCTAACACAGGCCAGCTTTGAATAAAAAGATCTCTAACCTTGGTCTCTGTAAGTGTCTTTTTCTGTCCACTGACTATGAAAAGCAATTCAGATCCCTGGTTTAGCTGTAGACATCAATGTTACAGATGCCTAATACTAGGTGAGATGACTCAACCATTGAGGCAGATCTGGAGTAGTCACTTTAAGTCTCAAGAACAGAGATTATTATACATGTGAGTGTGAGATTTCTCAGGGATAAAGTGAAAAGAGAACAAAACTCTGTGTGTTTTTGTGTATAAGGGCTGCTCATCAATCTATCATGTATGGAATTGTTGCTTTTAGAATGGAAAGCTTCCTGCTCTGGAGGAAGCTAGAGGCTCATGCTTCACAGCACATTGGCTGTGATAGTATAAGGAAAGCAACAAAGTGACTTCCCTAATGATTATAGTTAAACCTATTTCCAAGAATACTGTCTGTATATCCAGCAAACTCTCTTGGACATGTAGATTTCCTCTGTCTCTAAAGTACTAGGCTGCAAAATACCATATAAGTGCATGAAATGTCCAGACTTTTTCCATGAAAAGAAAGCTTTCAGCATTGCAAAGCCAAGTGCAGACATTACTATATATCATTTTACTGCTGGCAAAGAGCAGGTGGGCATGCTGTGTACATGGCACATCTGCAAATAAAGCAGGTCTGGCAAGCAATTCTAAGTAGTTGTCTCTTATTTCCCACACAGTTATCTTGCAGCTTCAAATGAAGGATATTTGGTGATAAGCATGTTTGGAAAATAATTATCTGATAAAGAAAGCCAAAGCTCAACATTTGAATTAGAATCTCACCACTGCACCCACCACTGCAACAAACTGAATTGTGCCAGGATGATCCTTTGAATGGATAAAAAAGTAATCTTTACTGTGGATAAACAAAACAATAAATGCTTCAAGGCAATGAATTTAAACTCTGTGGTCTCATGGTAAATCATTGTATTGTGCTTATATGAAGAGAAATGATAGAAAACCCTTTGTGACATGACATTAGGCCTCTACAAATAAATATTCATAATTTACAAGCAAAGGAGAGAAACAAGAAAACAAACAAAAAACCAAAAAGATTTTGTAGCTCCACTAATTTTCCTGTGGCTAGGAAGTATTTGCACAATGATGGGATATCAATAATAATCAGGAATAAGAACAACAAAGAACATAAAATAGCAAACTTAAAGACAGTCCAGAGTTTTCCATCAAAGTCAGCTAAAAAACAAAACAAAACAAAGAGGCAGATTTTAAATAACTATTGTGGATGCACTCTGTGAACCACTGTGTTTCTACAGGCTGATGACATGATGGCTGCTTGGGTTTCAATGTGATGTAAAGCCAAAGCAGCACACTGTTGACATAGACCCATTGTCCCATACTAACAGAAACACTGTTCAGTTAATGGGACAGGTCCTGACTGATTCAGACCAGAATATGAGAGTGCAATAAGCCAATTGAAGCAGATTATTTGATCCTAGTGGACAACTTTTATTCTTTCTCATCCCCAAGCCATAGATAAAACAAGTGTCAAGTAGCCTATACAGTGAAGGACCAGAGCAATGAGTGACACATGGAGGTTGTAATGAGATCCCTGAGATCTGTAGAATTTTCTCTTGTGGAGATAATACAGGATCCATATATGTAGGTCCTGGCCTGTAAGGTCATAAGGCTTAATTTGTGCTGATGACAGTGCAGGCCAGGGCGAAGTGTGCTATAGCAATTGAATGTGCAGATCATGTAGCTGGTGGGGGGATGGCAACATGTGATAATGCAGAGAGAGACAATGGATGGTGTCTGAGCAAGGGATCCCCTGTTCCAAGACTCATGTCAGTGGTGTCACATCCTTGGCAGAGAGAACTATGTAGCATCTCTCAAATGCATCTGTTTGGATGTGGTATTGCAAATACCTGTGTTCTAAGTTTCTATATATTCCTCTCCCCTAGTGTGACGTATTTATCCCTTCCCCTCCCTCGTCCCTGAAGTGTTATCCCATTGGCTGATGCTATATGCCTCCCCGCCCCTTTCCCGAGGTTTGAAATACTCCGGTAAAGCATTCCCCTCGTCCTCTTTCCCTCCTGGATCCCAGCCACAAATAAACGTCCTACATCATCCCAGAAGAAAAGCAGCCCTTTGGTCTTTTATCTTGGTCGTGAAGTGCATCCCTGCCTTCCCCAAGACTTACCTAGCCAGGGATTATTTGGAGAGGAATGAGGGGAGCTACTTCATTTGGGGATGCAGACCACAGCTTTGGCCTGAATTGCCTTCAGTTTTACAGTGTCATGAAAATGCCTTCAGACAAAAGAGGTGTTTCATAGCAGCACAGGGGCCGCCCATCTCCCAAGAGGGTGGTGTATAGCAGTAGCCATTCTTACGTCATACCCCTTCATCAGCTTCTTGAAACAGAAAAGCCCCACATACTTAAAAATTATTGTATTTATTCTGCTAGAACAGCAGATGCCCTTGTAGCTTATATTTAAATACCTACCTATGAATTTGGAAAAATCATATCAATCTGCCTATACATGAAATTCTACCAAATGGGTTTCTTGTTAGATTACTACCAGTCATCTCTGCTCCTAGACTGAAGCTTGAAGACATTCCATTCAATACAGCATTATTATTTGTGTATTCTCCTGTATCAAGGCCATTAGCAGGCTATATAAGTACCTACATGAAGCTCATGAGCAGTTTCAACATACTATTGAATTAACATTAGGTAAAAAATATATTTTGTGTTTAACTGCAATAGCCCAGCATAAGAAATAGGATGGTTCTCCCTGTACATACTAGGAAAGTACTAGGTCCCTTTCAGAAAGGAAATCTAAATTCATCCTGAGCATCATTAAGACATCTGAGAAAAGGTTTAGTAACATGTCTAGCCAAGCCACAGAAAATTTTCACTTCTGGATGTGTCCCATGGACTAAACAGCTTCAGTCTGTGAACAATTCCAAAATACACTCGGTTTTATTATTATAAAAGAACGTAATGTTATATAACCAAATGTGAAAGCACATATTGTGGAATATTTCAGAAAGAACAACATGTTAAAACTGCACTTTTAAAACAAGGTTTGAATGTAATGGAGAAAATGGTCTTAACAGGTCTGCATATGTCAATAGTTTACGTAATCGGCTGAAGGCAGAGAAGGCTGCCAGGAAAACTGCTTTTAAAAATAACATCACACTGGTGAAATGAGTTTTCTTCAGAGAAGAGGTGGGCCTCAGCTTCAAATATCATATCTGGCTTGTTCAGAAGTTTGAAGCACTTAAATCCCAAGATATTGCCCCACTATGTCTTTGAAACAGATTTAGAAGTTACCCTCAAGGAATTAAGAATGTGTCTCTTTCTATACTATGCAAAGAAATTCTGAAAGGTTATAAAAGTAAGATCTTGGGACAAGGTATATTTCCTATGAAATATTAGCAATATCAAGATGGACTTTTACCTGGTTTTACTGAATGGCTTTTCAGGGTCAGAAAATCATCCTGAGTTCCTCTCATTATTTATTTAGTTGTGGACTGCCAGAATTACAATCAAGCTCATTCCAGGCTCAGAGATGTAGTTGAGTTAGGGAGGATATTGTGGTACAGTGGGAAAATGCCAGCCCAGACCTTCCAGAGACCCTTAGGAAAGGCCTGTCTCAGATTCCTGCCTATAAAAGACAGAACTTCAGAACAGTACTGTGGTAATATGTGAGAAATACACCTTTGCTTGCAAATGGCACCACTTACTGACAAGACACCATGGCAGAGAAAAGCACTGAAGATTTTCCTACTTGTGGGTAAGCAAAAGTTTTAATGTAAAAAAGAGGAGTGGAACTCCAGAGTGGACATTTTTGTCCAAGACATTGTTTCAGCTCCCTAATTGAATGACAGAAATTTTTTAAGCAGAACAATGAAATGGCCATGTGAAAAAAATTCTGGTTGCCATCCAAGTATTTGAGAATAATTCCAATTGTAGAAGTCAGAGTAAAATAAACTCTTTAAATGATTTGTGAATATATTTGTATTTTGTATATTGTAATTTTTCAGTAGTTTCTGCTTACTATCACATTTGGACATTACCTTGGGAGAAGAAGGGGATTTTATTTCCTGTCCAGCATCATCAATTTCTCATCCATTTGATCTTACTCAGTATATAAACACATGCACCACAGTAGCTCAGCTTTCCTCCATCTTATACTCCATGAACCTTTAACTCAGTCTGATAAGAAACAAGATATGTAGAGGTAAGCAGGAGGGCCTAGCTAAAAATATAACTGAATTAAAAGCTTTTTTAATCCCTTTTTTGTTACTTAAAATCTGCCTGTCAAGTGAGGTGACATTCAGCATGAACTGGATCTCAGAATCTCAGCCTTAGTAATTTCTGCTTAATGCAATAATATCTTGAATGAAATAGTTTATTTCCTGGCAAAGGGCTTAACAGCAAAATTGGACTGTGTTCTGGCATGGCACCTAAATTTGCTTCGAGAAAGCTTGTTATTATCTTCTGAAGCTGGCTGAGCCAAGGGTCTGTTCTTTATCAGTACTTATTGGTCTGTTCTGTCCTTTTCATTTAAGGTACAGCCTCACCAGTGCTGAGTAGAGGAAGGCAATCCCTGCCCTGGTCCTGCTGGCCACACTGTTGCTGATGTAGGCCAGGATAACATTGGCTTTCTTGAACACCTAGGCACACTCTGGTTCAGAGTCAGCTGCTGCTGACAAACACCTCCAGATCCTTTTCCCCTGGGCAGCTTTCCAGCCGTTCTTCCCCAGGATGGTAGCACTGCCTGGGGTTGTTGTGACCAAAGGGCAGAACTGAGCACTTTGCCTTCAACTGCCTTGTTAAACCTCATACAGCTGGCCTTGGCCTATGGATCCAGGCTGTCCAGATCCCTCTGCAGAACTTTCCTGCCCTTTGGCAGATCAACACTAACACCCAGCTTGGTGTCACCTGCACGCTGACTGAGGGTGCACTCAATCCACATGTCTAGATCATCAATAAACATGTTAAAAAGGACTGGCCCCAACAATGAGCCCTGGGGAATACCACAGATGACTGCTGCCAACTGCATACAACTCCATCCCCCACCACTTTCAGGGCCACCTGGACAGTTTTTAACCCACAGTGCGCCCATCCAAAATATTTCTCCAGGAGAATGCTGTGGGAAATGGTGTCAAAGGCTTTACTAAAGTATCAGTGTGATGGAAGAGAAATTAAAGCTTCCATTGCTGTTGGTTATGCAGTTCTTGTTTCTACAATGTCTAAAAAAACTCATTATTCTGTAAATATGACTTTACGAGATTGACAGTCTGGCTATGTAAAAGAGAAAACATCTTTCATTATCAAGATAATAAATTAATCACAAAGACCTATAAAATTACTTTCTTCTGCCCTTGAGACAAATTCTCCACACATAAAAGGTCATCTCCACACCATTCATTTTTTAGTCCATTATCTTGGAAATGTGCACAAATTTATAGAAAACACCATATGGTCTGAGGTTCGTGACAGACATTCCCATGTAAGGTAAGTGGAACTGTAAGTGTGAAACATTCTTCAGGCTAGTCTTGAAATCATTACAACCTGCAACCTAGAAGTGAATCCCTAGGAGGTGAATAGCTTCAAATCCCTTTTTATTAATCCTTTGAGCTGATCATGCTCTTTCCTCTCTTGGGCATGAATCAAAAAATTAATTTTCCAGAATGCTTTTAACAATATCTAAGTATTCTGCATATGCAGGCAAAATGTGCCAAACCATTAAAGCAAGAACAGAGAAGTCCATAAGAATGTGAGCTATTTAAACTTAGGCAATTTGCTAGAGAAAAAGACCCTTGCTATGGTTTGTTCCATACTCTTGGTGAACTTTACAAGAATACCTGTTTCATTCTGGAGAGTGATCAATATAGAATAAAGTTCATAAAACTTTTGTTCAGTTGATTAGAATAATTGAATTGTCTAGGTTAGAAAAGACCTCTAAAATTGACCCAGTACGACCATGTTCACCATGAAACGTTTTCCCCAAGTGCCACATCCACATCCTTTTGAATACTTCAGACAGCCTGTTCCAATGCCTGACACAGGATTAACAACAGGGTATTGAGTTAAGGGAAGAAAATGTCAGGAGCTGCTGCTTGTATAGTGTCATAAGAAAGATGCTCAAATTTTGATCTGAATTGATGCAAACTCTGAGAAAGTTCATGTGTGGCTGGTTCCAAAGCTGAAGTCTACAGAGAAGTTACAGGCAGTGTGCTGGGAACTTGATCTCCTCTCTCTCTTGCTTTCCAGCCACTAAATTGCTTCAAAAGAAAAACTAAAAATATATCAAATGCCTCCTAATAAATTATTTTCCACATACAGCACTCCTGTACTTGTCATAGGGCTGTTATGAGAGTGAAATGTTCTTCCAGCCACTATCTCTCTGCTAAGGTGCCCAGCACATAATCAGTGTGTTTGAGAGTCTAGAATTTGAATGTCATTACATCCAAAGCAGAGGAAACCCATAGAACTATGTAGCTCTAACTGGGATGTCGGAAAGCTTCCTGGTTTAAAAAAGTAATAAGAATAAAAAAAACCTGTGAAAACTGGTAGCTTCACATTTATGCCTGGTGTTATGTGATCCTTCCTCCCTTTGGGGTACAGAGGATACCTTGTTCTACCTTTGGAAAACATCCAGCTCAGAGGAAGGAGGGTGTTTATTCTGTTCTGAAGAAGTTTGAAGCAGAGCCCAGTCAGGGGCCCTGATGAAAGGCTTCATGATGCCCACTCCCTTGAGGAGATTTTGAAGGAGCCTAATTTGCTGTGAGATACAAATTAAACCATTTACAATGAACAGGTTCTTCCCTTTCATGCATAACACAATCCTCCTTTTAAGCTGGTGGATTCCTGTCGTCCAGTTTTGCTGAGGCACACACTGAGTTCTTCTGCATATCCAGTTATAACACTAAAAAATATTGAGAGCTCCATCTAGCATATCTGGGTTACTTCAACTACAAATGACCACAATTCTCAAGTTTTGTGGGCAAAATTTTGGTTTTAACAATATCTTTCTCAGCTGATAATCTAGGCAGAATTTTTTAAGCCTGATGTCTTTATTTGTTTCTTCATTATAACTGCAGAAAATTTTAAAATAGTTTGTCTGCTTTAAATCAGTTTGTCTGCTTCCTGGAAAAGAGACTGAAGAACTTGCATAAATCTTACATAAAGTAAACAAAAGATGGATTTTAACCCATTTTTTCAAGCGTTTTGTCCACTATTTAAGGTAGAATTTTCATTTATTTCTGTTCTTGCTACCTATTAACTCCAATTTCTGACACATATCCTGAAGAAAACCATATCTGTTTAAGATCCCACGCCTGTTACAATAGCCTTGCCTCCCCCCCCTCCC
>VWZN01009198.1:20256-41387 GCA_013396955.1 Regulus satrapa | reverse complement strand
CCCCCACCCCGCCCCCTGATCCTGGCTAGCTCTCAGGGAGGAGAGCTACTTACTGTAACAAACCGGAATTAGACACCAGGGCTCCTTTCTCCAAGATGTTATCTTCAGATGTTTATTCCTTGCATGGGTGATGGAAGAAGGAGAAGGGAGAAAAGAGGAAGAGGGGTTTTTGACCACACCTTTTATACTCTGGGGTCCTGGACGGAGACTGACAGTCCTCCAGACCTATTAGATGACCCTAAGGTGGGGAGAGGATGGTGGAGATAGGGTTTGCAAGCCACCCTAGCTGGTCTTCACAGATTAGAATGACCATTAGCTGGCTTCTCCAATATTTGGAACCCATATGCACTGCCACACATGCCTTATATTTGTTTTGTTGAAACTGCTGAAAAATTCTCTGCTGCAAGAAAGGAGAAAGCTGATTTCCAGATTTTTAAAATATGAACAACAATCAAACAAAATTCCCAAAATAATATATTGTGATGCCTCTAAAAATATACAAGTTAAACCATTTCTGTCTCAAGTGCCATGTTCCTGTACTGTTATAACTACAACAGTTTATCTTTCTACACTGCACCACTGTGAGAAGATCAGTGGTGGTGTGTATGTGTCAAATTCCCCCAAAACTGCAATCTTGTCTTCTTTATCTAATAACCAGCCAGCTGAGGCCATGCTTGGCTGCTGTTGACATCAGTGATTCTGCTAAATAAATTAAATAAACATTTAAATGCCCAAAAGTGCTCACCCATGGCAAAACATCCCAACAGTCAGAATTACTTCAGTTTTACCACAGCAGAAAGAGGGTCAGAAACTTGTTCCATATCATTCTCATCCTGCTAATGATGAGTTCATTGAAGATGGCAGTTTGTGACTCTAAATGCAGAACTGAAATAAAACAGATATCTAGACTACCAAAGTGTTTTTTTGGACTGTGTTTGGCTTGTATTGATGATTCTCATACCTATACTCCACTCTGGTAAGACTGTACCTGAAGTACTGCATCCAGCCCTGGAGTCATCAGTGGAGGAAAGGCATGGACCTGTTGGAGCAGCTGAAGAGAAATACCACAGACATGATCAGAGAGCCAGAGTACATCTCCTATGAGGAAAGGCTCAGAGAAGAGGTTTTTCAGCTCGGAGAAGACAAGGCTTCATAAAGACCTTATTGCAGCCTTCCAGTAAAAGGGAGCTTACAAGAAAGACTGAGAGAGATTTTGGACAAGGGCATGTAGTGCAGCACAAGAAGAAGCTGAGTTTCTGAAGTAGGGCAGGTTTAGATTAGATATTAGGAAAAATTATGTACTGTGAGGATGGTGAAGGACTGGTGCAGAGAAGTGGTAGATTTCCCATTCCTAGAAACTTTCAAGGGTAGGCTGGATGGGGCTGGAAGTTGGAAGGAAGGGCAGGAAGATGCTCCTACTCATGGCAGGGAGGTTGGAATGAGATGATCTTCAAAGGGCCCTTCCCACCCATACTGCATTCTATGCTTCTGTACCTGATCAGCAAGCGCCAAACTTACTGCCTAGAAAAAAGTCAAACTGTTGCCATGCTCCACCAGTATAGCCTGCTCCTGTAAAGCCACTTTGGAGCAATCTTGTCTCTACCACACAGCTAAAAGAGCATTTTCATTAACCAAAATCCTTGTTTGTGAAGTAGAAAATGAAGTGGATCAGATTATTTTGGTTCTAGCTCCAGTGGGTACAGCTGTTATTTGATCTTGGCATGTTCTTCTCAAGCCTGGCTGTATCAAAGTGATTTTTTCTGTGTATTTTTTTTATTTGCAAAGAGCCTTTTTGAATATATCCACTGCTTTATTTGTGTGTAATTTCACAACATTCAAATACCTTAGTTTTTAATCCTTCTCTCACGCAGCATGGGAAATTACAGAAAGCTAGCTTCACTCCTGACATATCAACAGGTACAGTCCACATCTGGCTCTGCCTTCTTTCGATGATTTTCGATAAATTCCATTGCTTGAGGAGTTCTGTTAGGAAGACAAAAGTTAACATTACACAATGTCTTGGTCTGGATGTCTTGGTCCAGGGGACCTAGTCAAAAATACTGCCTTTGTTATACACAACCTACTCAGAACCCTTGAGCTCCACTGAATTTTGGACTGACAGGGGGGACACAGGTGCATCTCCTCTAAAAATATCAAGCCCAAAAGCAACTACAGCCAGTTTGGCCTAAAAAATAGTATAAAACAAAGCAAACTCAGAGAGACATCATCTCTGCTGCTCATTACTACAGCAATACAACCTTAGAAGCAAATTCGAAATTTGCTTTTAAAAGAGTTTTTAAAAAGAGCTTAATCTCATTCAAGTGCTGTAAGAACATCTTGATAATAGCCTCTATACATTTTATAGGATGAAAACACCTGATTAAATACCTTACATAAACATGCTCTTAGCTTTGTGGTTTATCCATTGCAGTACTGAAAAAAAATGCTATGCAAAAATTCACTTTAAATATTTTATTAACCTTCTTAACTCCGACCCAGCATCATGATACATGCTGAGAAATCAACAATGTATTTTACATAGCAAATGTATGTCTCTGTCCCAGTAATTTCTGAGCAGAGAATAAATAATTGTCGATTTTCCAGCTGTACCGGCTGAGGAAATTATAGACCCTCCTCAGTAAAACACTAGGCATCTTGTTAATTTGGATAGCTCTGAGGGAAAGTTTTAAGCAGAATAAATGACCCTCTCCCTTAACAAGAAGTAAGGGGCAGCAAATGAGCAAATTTGCATATGGAAAATACTTACTATTCACTAGCACTAAATGTTTCCTGTTCAAACCAGCAACAGAGAAGAATCTAATTCTCTAGAATGGTTTATTGAGGAGCTAGAAAGTTAATGGGAGAGGGAATGTTTACCTCGGGAAACAAGCTCAAGTCAGCATTTATAATTCTGCTGAAGTGCTCCCAATTTCCATATTAAAGAGGTTCTTATTTGCTTGTTTAAATCCACATCTAAATAAGACAGGTCTGAGGAGGCTTCAGGATTAATGCTGGTAGATTCTAATAATTCAAATAAGTTTGCAGGGTCTTTTAAAACCTACATAATAACTATAAGGCGAAAGAATAACTTAGCCAAGAGTTTTAAGTGTCTGTGATTTTTGTTACTGCTCATTTACCTTGTGGAAACTGAAAAAGGCTCAATTTCACAGAAGAGGAGCACAGTTTTTCCAAAAACTGACTTTCTGAGATATTTTGTGGACACCACTCACCACTCAGTTATTAAATACTTTATGCATTCAAGTAATTTGTATCTTTGGAAAATCTTAGCCACAAGGTAACTGGCCTCTCAGCAATGCTGCAAGCTGTATGAGATAATCAGCTTGGCTTTAGTTTTCCGACTAGTTTATAATGCAACCTCTTCTGAAAACAAGCTATGAAAACACAGTCTGCTTGAAGTATTGCAACAAGCTGTACCATTGGGAAAGCAGAAAAATCTTAAATTCCCCTCACTGCATCACAAAATCCAACCAATAATGCGTAGATGTTCTCTTTAAATGACCTAAGAGAAGCTGCCTCACCATTTTAGCAGCCATCCACAGTGTGTATTTTGTGTCCAAGTTGGGGGCAAAAAGCCATAGAGGCAAACGATTTTGAGGAAGACTGACACACAAAAAAAGCAGTTGGAGTATTTTTACAGAAGCAAATGTTTCACACTGTTTTACCTTCAAAGGCCTGGCTGCAGCTCTTGTTTAGTTTCTTTTGTACTTGCTAGATCCCAGTGTATGATTTGCAGAACATCTGCCTTTCCTGTACCTATGGGTTTTTTTGTAGCTCAAGATTAGCATCTACTGAAAAAAGTATTTTGGAAATCTCAAGATGGCATATTCAACTGCACTCACCAAAATCTATGTTAACAAGATCAATAGTGTGTGGGTTATATGACCCAGGGAATAGCTCATCTTGGGCACCTCATCAGTCATTAGCAGTCACTGTAAAAGTCATAGGATTCCAACAGTGACTCCAGGTAGATATCAAATTTAATTGCAGCCAGAATTAAGTCTTTTAGGTTTGTGGGCTTTTGTTTAAACAGCTCTGTAAATGGTATAAGACTGGCCCATTACAGCTACATAGCTATTTCACATGAAGCAATGTATGTAAAAAATACCATAAAGGAAACCTTATCAGTCTCTACAACTGAAAGGAGAGTGTAGTGAGGTGGGAGTGAGTCCCTTCTCCCAGGTAGCAATTGACAGGAGGGAATGGCCTAAAGTTGTCCTGGGGGAGATTTAGATTAGATATTAGGAATTTATTATTTTTTATCTAAAGGGTTAAAAAGTCATGTAGATGTGGCACTTGTGGACGTAGTTTAGTGTGGGGCTTGGCAGTTCTGGGTAATGGGTGGGCTCATTGATTTTTCCCACCTTAGTGACGCTATAATTCTGTAAAAGTAAATTCTCTTCCTCTCAGCTGCTCAGGCTGCCTCCACAGTGCATGTTTGCTGCCCTATTCCAGCAACACACAGCAGCCATAAACCCACTGGGATAACCAATGTGACATAAACAGCAAGCACAAGGCAGCAAGAATGTGTTGTCTGAAAGTCTGACTCAGGAAAAGAGGGCATATATACATATATAAGGGATGTGAAGAGAGTCTGTACCTTGGTTTAAGAGCTGTGCATTTAAATATGCAGATGAAGCATCTTTGCATATTTACCTGCAGAGGTGTGTAAGGAGTTGGAAATTCCACTATCACTGCATCATTGCTGTTCCATCTGTGTCAGCAGAAGCATCCCACTGCATTGGACAGACACTATGGCCTTGGTGGGGAGAGAGGTGGAGAAAAATGAAGCTGTGAAGAGAGTGTAGAGAAAAATAATCCTTAATATCATCCACACCTCTAATTTTTGCTTGAGCATTGTCTTTATCCCCTTCCTGAATTCCATAAAAGCTTGATATTGTTATGCTCCCAGGAAGGGAACTGTTCTATACTGATTATCCAGCCTAAATGACACAAGGCCTGAGAGCTCCCCAAAGCCTGCCTATAGTTTCTGTGTGACTCCAAAAAAAAACCTCTTTAGTCCATTGTCCCTTTCAGTGCAAGAGCATGGGCCATGAGGTGAAGTTAGGAGAGGCCAGGTGTGAAACAAACAACAGGAGATGGCCCTTTATTTAATGGTTTAGCCACTGTCCCTTTTGTCCCTTTGTCTTAGGGGACACAGATTAGTCCAATTCTGAAACACCATCAAAGCACTCCCTCAGAAACTAAGAAGGGATGAAAAAAGAGAGAAGGCAGAGTAAAAAAAAGAAGCAAAAGGACTGGAGGGAACAGTGGCTGAAAAGACAGACATGACAACAAATGTTTAAAAAATTGAAAGTAGGGAACTGCAGAGGGACAAAGAGCAAAGGACTTGCACACACTACCAGCACTCTGGTGAGCTGCTGCAACAGCAGTGCTGTTCGGTTCAGGGGCAGGGCAAATGAAAATAAACCTCACAGATATGGGGATCAGTGAAGCTCAATCCTGTTCACACAACTGACTGGCTTGGCCAAGGCTAGAAGGAGGTGGGTGAGGAGGTCCAACATTGTGGTGGAGTCTCAGTTGAGAGAAAAGTAAATAAATTTGAGGGGAAAAGTGCAGCTGCAGGAAGAAATTCTATGGGAGCAAAAAGAGACTTAAAAAAAAGCCTTATCTAAATTTATGATACCCCATATCTTGCAGAAAAGGCATAATTCTGATTATGAGCTGCTCTATGAATGTATCCCTGTAATATAAACATGCAATAATAAAATAGTTTGTGTTGGAAAGGACTTTTGAATCACATCTAGTCCAAACCCCCTGCCATGAGCAGGGACATCTCCCACTAGACCAGGTTGCTAAAATCCCAGTCCAGCCTGCCTTGAATACTTCCAGAGATGAGGCACCCACAAACCTCTGTGGACAACCTGTTCCAGTGCCTCACCACACTGACTGTAAAAAATGCACTGCCTGAGTAGGATTCTTCCACTTCTTGTCCACAGTTATCAGAGACATTAAATCAGAATTGAAACTGAAAGATTGGATACCAGGCTAAATAAAATCAGTGAAGAAAACAGGAAGAGAGGAAGAAATATCATTCTCAGACCAAAACATTTGGGCTAATTACTCTCCTGGATATAAGGAGTGAAGGCACAGAGCTACGTGAATGATGACTGGACTCTCTTTGCATCTGTTTTCAACAGACACTGTTACCAACACAGTTCTGGGAATGCTGAGAAGTCGGGGTCATGTCTGGGATCAGGGATGTCTGTGCTGTATATGCCAGCAGGTTTTATTTTTCAAGTCTGAACACAAGAAACAAGAAGAGACAATAATCAGAGAGCACCACTTTAAAAGAAAATGGTAGTTTAAGGAAGGAACACCTATCTATCTTGTCATTGACATTTAGAAGATATCTAACGCCCTGTTTTCTAAATCCCAAACAAATTTACAGAACTACAGAGCTCAGACAAACTATGTATTTCCTCTGGTCTTCTGGAATGACAGTGGTGGGTCAACTGAGTCTTAAATAGATGATGTATATAGGCATCTCCTTCCTCTTCCAGAATTTGGAGCCTTACTGAGACAGTCAGCTGGACAGAGGAAGACTACTTTGTGGCATAAATTTGAGTGCAAAAACACAGACTTTCTGCCATGCACCAGTTAGACACTTTTCCAGTTGTTATTTTTAAGTACTGGAGTTCTTCATCTACAGCATAGAATTCATAATTCTCTTGGGAAATCCTATCCAGATACCACAAGGAATGCATTGTTCTAAGTGGGTGGGGACAATACCTCTCTATTGCTCTGACATTCACACTACGATATAAGTTAGAGGTCCTGTTTTCGCCCTCCCACCATACTTGGATAGCGTATCTTGTTCACTGGGATTTACAGTCTGTACAAATGCATTCCAAATTCTGCTTGATTTAATCAGTAAATTTCTCTTTCCTAATGGATTGGCTTTTCCCTCTGCAAGCCAGGAACAATTCAGCTGCAGCAAGAGCAGGGAGAGCTCACTGGTATCACAGCAAATCTTCTACCATCCTGCTTTTCATGGTGTTTGTTCCCAATTCCTTAACAACAATCCCTCCTCTCAAGGTCCACTTCAGTTCACTGAACTCGAAGCCCTGTCACTTTTCACAGCCACCTTGCTGCTCCTGTAAATACAGGCTCCTTATAAACTCTCTGTCTCTGCAGTGACAAACTGTAACCTTCAGCTCAGAGTAATGGAAAATTTATATCATCACAAAACTCCCTCTTACCTCATTTTGTCATCTCCAGGACCTCACAGAGACCTGATCTCCCAAGGTTGTGGCAGAACTGCTTTTAATAGATTTCAAGGACTGGGAGGAGTTTGTCTCAGACCAGTCCCCACATCTTGACTTTCTGCAGCCACCTTCAGCCAAAATTTGATAAATTTGGCTCTATTCCAAGAACAAAAACAAAGGAGAGGATATTGCCTTTAATCTCCATGTCTTGCTCTCGCTGACAGTAAAGGAAGGGTGGGAAAACACATTTGCATGGCTCTGGGGGGGATTGCGAGGGATAAATTAGTTTGTAATGTATCTGTAATTGCTCAAAATGCTAAAACAAAAAGTGTGAATAGCATGTGAAAAAGGGAGAGCCTTTAGAGCCCAAGTGATGCTGAGCTGAAACCTTACAGCAAGAATAATTTTAAGAATAAGAGTGCTGTGTATTGAGCTGACTTAATGCTGATGTATTGATAACACTGTATTGAGAAAAGCGGGGAAAAGACACCACCTGTGAGATGTGCCATCCACATTGGCCTAAAGCTCTTCCTTTACTTGGAAGGAAAATAACTAATTGTGGAGGTGCAAGCAGTGCCTACCTGACATGACTTTTGAGATGTAAACAGGTATCAGGAAACCTGTTGTACTACTATTAAACAACACAAACTGTGTACTGGGTCTATGACCAGATGTGAAGGAGTCTGTGGGACTATGCAAAGGACATTAAAAGAGGCACTATCAGCAGCCCAGATCTTAAAACAACATGACTCATATTTCATTACCAAGAAATTTGCTTAAAAATCTCACCATTTCCTAGAGGTAGCAATTATGGAGAGGGGTTCCCCTTCCTCCTAACTTCTGAGCCCTGAATTTAGAAGTCCTTTCTTTGCAGACCTGGACACTAGAAACCTTCCAAAGAAATAAACAAAAGTTGAATATCTCACATAACCACTAAATTCTAGAAGCTGGGCTTTAATGTAAAATGCAAAGAATTACAAATGTTAACAACAGAGCTATCAGCTTGTAAACATGTCCTCTGTTTGAGGCAAAGGCTTCTTAGACATGAAAAGTTTAAACTCTGGTCTGTCTGTGTCTTGCAAGGCACAGAAAGGGACAGGTTGAGGGAAGGGCTCCTGTCCCAACATGATCCCTTCAATGCAGCAAGGACTATTGCTAATGTATAAAGGCTGCATCAACCTGTACACTTGCATCACTGAGCAAGTGACTTCAGAAATGGGTACAGCTTCTATCTGTCCTCACATTTTTGTGTCATTAAACAGCAAGGCTGTGAATCAGTTTCTTTCATCCTACATGGAGAGCAATATTTACAGCACCCAGAAATAGACTGAGCAATATTTACAGCACCCATCAGTATGAAAGTCAAAGAGCTTAGCCGCTTCCATAAGTATGGGTTAAAGTACCCGCAGCTGCATCTGGAGAGCAAAGCAGGATTGCCCTCCCTCTTCCTCCTCCTTTCTATGTGAAAGTTATGGCACTATGATGTACTGTCCAAGGGCCAAGGTCATGTTTGCAGGAAAAACCTGCCTGTTTTAATTTATGATTTATCATCAGAAGTGGAAACAAAGATTACTTCTTTTCAGGGACACACCAAATGAAGGACAGTTTGCACGAGACAAATTCCAGACAACTGGTCCATTGTGCAGATGCAACTTAAGAAACTCCAGCTTTTAGTACAGCTTCCAGCTACCTCTCAGACAGGAAATTCTGATAGTTGTGAGGTGGCATGGGCTTGAATCCCAACAAGAGCCAGTATCTATTCTTAGTTCTGCTACAAGTTTGCTTCTCAATGGCTTACTAGTTTCTAGAGGGAAACTGAAGAACTTAAACCTACTTAAAATAAATTCCAGGGCATATCACCTTTGTCAAGCTTTTTTATGGAGATAGTAGTGTTTACTCCTTAGCTTTATGAGGGTATTTGAGATGTTAGTACAACTGTAGTACTTTGACCATGTAAATGCTACGTTGTCATAATATTCTCTCCTTAGCTCTGTTATGTCTAAAACAGGACTTTGAGATTTATAGGTGTCTCAGTCATCCTTCTTTCCTCGGTGTCAAAGACATCAGAAAATCATACTCAGCTGTGACAAAGGTTTGTGAGTCAATATTAAATACAGCTGAAGGTTTGGTATTTTAAAATATCCCTTTATTTTGATGATAGATAATATATCACCTGCTCTCTGGGTACCAGTGGCACTCGAAGAATCATCTTCTAGGAAAAACTGTCCCTCTGACACTGTTGAGTATATTTCAGAGCCAATGTTACAAATAAACCATTATTTCCTCTTTCAGAGGCAGATTTTTACTAAAAATAAATATGCTTCAAATTGTGTCATCTTCAGAATTTTAACTCTTTACTGCTTGAAAAAAAAAGTTATTTTCAGCATTAATAACTAAGTCAAAGTGTTCATTTACATTTTGACTAAAATATCTCTCCAATGCCAGTAGAGAACTCCTATGCAACCCCTTGGATATGGTCAGAAATATTGATATATAAAAAAATTCAAGAAAAGTTTGCTTAGGAATCCTGGCTTTGAAATGTTTCAAGTCTTTCTTACTGTTTCGAAGTCCCTAAAGCCTTAAATCTAGATCACTCTCTTTCTTCCTGAACAAAAGTCCTGCTGCCTTTCTTAGTAATTTTGAAAGGCTGAATTCTCACAATTTCATTTAAGAATGGAGGAACAAGCAGTGGAGTATTCTCTTTCACATTTGTGAAATACAAAAATGAGATGTTTGCGGTCACTGGGGACGGAGGAGGAATGACAGATAAATCAGAGTGGAAATTCAATAACTGTGTTTCTCTTTTAAAAAAGGCTTGCTATAGTTTCAAAAGACTTTATTTATAGGGCATCACATGCAGTAAGAGTTTAACAGGCAAAGCAGACAGAAGGTATCAGTCCCAACGCATGGTTCAATATTCACTCACTGGACACCAAAGACCTATGGTTTTCATATCCCTGAATTTCCACTCTTGCCTGACCATTATTCCCACCTCTCATTGCCTTTACTCTGCTGACAGACTTTGGAGTCACATCACAAATTGGGACAGGGAACTCTGATCCAACTGGAAAAGTATCACTGCAAAATAGGCTGGATAAACATCAGCCATATTCTTCAGTCAGGTAAGTTCCCTGCTCAGATTCGTGACCCAGCAGCACAAGTGCTGCAAGAACAAGGTTGGTGCAGGAGGAAGAGGTGGCCATAGTGAGAGAAGAAGAGAAGGCTCACAGTATCTGTTTAAACAGGGTGGTTATTAAACTGGTCCTCTGGTGCCTTCACCCCAATGGTTTGAAGGTAGGCTTCACTTTGGATGTCATGAATCACTCCCTTTGCTAAATGGCACTATTCAGAGCAAAGAAAGCCTTAGGTTGTTCTGTTCTTGTGATCTTTGTGGGAACTTGGAGTCATGTTAGCCATGTGAGAATCTCAGAAACCCTTTGTAAAGGTCAGTTTAACTTGAATACCTTCTGACTGTGGAGGAAAAATGAATGACAGTCACATTATAACAGCTCAAAATGTCGAAAGCAAAGAGAAGAATATCACTCCCATAACAGCAAAAATGTAGTGGCTCCATAGCCCTTGCTATGCCAAATTATATGATAATGCTCAGATATCTTCTTTAAGTGACCTGAGGGAAGCTGCCTCACCATTCACAGCTAGATATTCACATGTTCTGATCAGTGGAACTGTTTAATTACACAGAGTTGTTTCAACATGATGTGTGCAAACTTCACTTAAAATCAACAAAGCTTGTTCTGTTTGTATGCTACAGCAAATATCTTTGCTGCTTCTTAGGGCTCAGAGAAGTGTTAGCACAGCTCTAAGGCAGAGCATGTAAATCCAGAAACTTGTATCCTGCATGGAATCAAAGTTCTGTCAAAAGGCCTTGTATTCATGGGAAATCCTCTTCATAATTAACATTTATGTAACACCTCCTTTGCAGGCCAAACATACGTTTGCATTCCTCCAGTCTGTTTTTTTAAGAGACAGCGCTGGCCAGATATTTTTGCAAGAGCAGTGGAACTGGGTCTTTGTTTTCAGCTCTACTTTATCTACCCATGGAATATCTCTAAGTCTCTAAGGGGACAAAGGCTCCCACACATCCCTTTGTTTACCAAAGTACATGGATGCATTCTGCTTTTCTAGAGAGTACATATCAGGGAGAAGTGACAGAGAGCTTGTGGAGTGACTGAGTCATCCTACCTCCCCCACAGTATGGGTTTGGTGTAGAAAAGAGATCTGAGGATCTTTGAGGAATGATGCCCAAAATCGTGTCTCATCTAAAGAGGTCACAGCTCTTTGGAGTGCACTGCAAAGTGAATCAGTGGCCCTGACTTGAGGAAAGGCAGCATTTCTACTCCCCCCTCTAATCTGAAGGTTCTTATGTTTATGCCTCTTGTCTTGGTGATTATGGTCTGTGAAGTGGATGAACTATTATAATCCTCACCCACTGCGACTATCGAATACATCTCGTAGACACCAGATGGAAGCTAGTAAGAGTAAGGTGCAGTCCAGTTGGCTTTTGAGGAACTCCACTTCCTGTTGCAAGTTCCCCTTCACACCAGCTCATGGCCCCAGGACTTAATTTTGGTCAGAACCTTTTGGTCAAACCCAGTTTTTGGAACTATTGCCTAAGGATGCTTATGTTATACTGTGCTTTCTGAAGACAAGATTTTAACAGGCAAACCATCCATGTAAGGGAAACTCAGTCCTCTGAAAGGATGATGTCCTTCCTCAAGGAATTTCTCTGTAATGCCTCAGGAAAAATGAGTTTTACCTTTCCATAACAGGACTGTTTTGAAAGATGCATCTAATTTCATCAGAGGTTTTCAAATAGGGTTTTTCATAAGTTTTTAATGAGAGTTTCTTTGGTTAGGGATGCACATCTGAGAATGACAGAATTCTGCCCTAAAATTTCTACAAGAAAGTATCTGCTTAGTAAGACACTGAAGTTCCATCATATACAGGAAGGTACTTCCTAGTCTAAATTTTGTACTACTTCTAGTCCAATGTAAGTAGTAATGATGTTTACTTGGTTGTTTGCTCACTTGATGTTTGTTTCTGTTTAATAAAGACTGTATCCCCATCATAATATTATACCTCTAACCTCATCAAAACTCTTTTTTATGCAAATGGGCACATAAAAATTTAAAAGTCATGGGTTTTAATATCCTGACAATGGAAAATGTTCACTCCACTTGAAATACCTTGAGATTCCATTTGTCATAAAAGACTTGATTCCCAAATGAACAGAACTGTTCATAAGGGATGATGTTACTGTGTCAGTAAGAACACCAGAGTTTGGCCAAATAGCTCACTGATTTCAATATGTAAGTCATTTTCTTCAAAATTTTCATGTCACTTTCTCTAGATTTTGTTTCTTTCAGTAACCCATAACTTTAAAATTGTGCTCTTCTGTTCTGTTAAAATATGTGGGTCTGGTAAACCACCATATTTGATTTAGCTGAATATGTTTTGATAACATTTTAAGTTAGCACAGTTAGTTCATGTGCCAAGTATTACATTTTCTCATTCCCCACAAAATCAGGACAAACTGTACGTCTCCTGCTGTGTCTGAAGCTGGTTTGGCTAACTTTCAGCTATGTTAATTAAAGAATTCAGCAATCCTATTTTTATCTGATTTTAAAATACTATAGATACAGTGTTGGCAATTTTACTTGTTTTGATGCAAAATTACTTTAATGTAAAATAAGTTCAGTAGTCCATTTTATGCTATTAATTTTCACATTCATGCACAGATACCTGCTATAATGCTGAGAGCTGTAAATCAATTAGAAAGACCTATCAAATTCACTTTCAGAATAAGGTTTAAGAATATAGATTTGGATAAACTTCACTAAAAGGAATATCATGGAACAGAGGAGGAGGTAAAAAGAAAGAGAATACCAAGAAGAAGGTTTAAAGGTCTTTCTTGAACAAAACTGGCTGCAATATCAAAAAGTTCTGGTTTGAAATGAATGTTTCTAACACTTCTGAAAACTTGGGTTAGCTATTAAAAAAACTATTTACTAAATAAATTTACTAAACTTTACTAGCAGTAATCACTTCAGGCAATGGATTGTAAAATACTGTGGGAAAAAAAAAAAGATTGATATAATTTTCTAAGAGTAAAAGGGTTTTGTTAATTTGAAAATAAAAATATTAAGATCAGGCAGGCACTAAATTTCCAGCACCAACTCCCTACTCTTCACCTACACTATTTATATTTTGCTTTAGTATTGCTGGCCATACTCATATCTTAGAGGGACAAAACCTATTGTGTTTGAAGTCAGTGGGCATTTTGCCATAGATTCAATAGGAATAGAATTTGGCATCTGAAAGCTTATTGCCATGTGATGAAATATGGACCTGCAAAGTATTTGATCTGTGGTTTTACCTGCCCACTCTACTGTTTATTTATCGCTGTTCTAAGTAAAATATTGTTTTAGGTGTCTGATCTTTCAGGTCAACAAAATGTTGCACAAACTACTTATCTTCTCTAACTGTGTTATCTAATCTCAATAAGTTCAATGCATCTGATATCCAATTTGCTCTTTATGATTCACTACTTTTTTGGTTGTGAGGATTAAAAAAACACGGGTGCCCAGAATGTTGATCAGCATCTTTCTTTTGTAGTTCTTCCTAGGTTTCAAGCTGCTATTGCAATGCACAGTCTTTGGCAATGAACAGGTTCTCTTGAGGAATATTTAAAGAGAATACAAACACATGCAGGCCTACTGTTTGACTTGAGAATATCCCACTGCAATTTGAGAGACTATAATACTTTGTTTTGGATTATTATTTCTTCTTTACTCCTCTGATAGCAACCACTTCCACATCTCTGGATTTCCACTGAAAAGGGATGCCATATGAAAGGTAAAGGTGGGCTTAACTGATTACTGAAAGCACGCAGAAGTGGTCCAAAGAGAAAAAACAGGCAGGTGGATGCATCAAAAACAGATCCTCCACTACCTCTTATGCCTGCCTTCAGAAAAAAAGTGACCAGTAAAAACTGTGGTGATTTTGTGATCCATAAAAAGTGGGTTGGTTGGCCTGCAGCCAGTTGTCAGTGGAGAGATGCACATCAAACAGCTTTCAGCACAGTGGGTGACTTATGATCTGAAGTCACAGAAGTTTGTTGCTGATTCACTTGTAGCTTTAAACCAATACAGATTCAGTGGGAGGTTACCAAGGAAATGTTACCCTTCTTGTAGCCCCTCTCCTACTCCATTGGTGTAGTGCTAGCAATTCCCTTGTTCCCAGCATATCATCTCATCCCTTCTCTGGCACCTCAACATTAGCCATAAGTAGTGGGGAGTTGTAGAGAAAGCACAACCTGACCTGAGTCAGGACTGTGAGTTTGCATTCTCCTGCATCTGGCCCTCCACTGTGGGATCTCCTCAAAGCCATTGAGCTGTCAGAAAAGTGGGCACCTGACACAGAGTTGTGAAGGGAGTGCTGTGTCCCTGATACTAACATCTGGCCTGCATCTGTCCCTGGTTTCAGTCATGAAGACAAGCAAAACATATTATCCAATCACTTCTACACAAGGCTCATGGCTGAAGCACATTATCAGGGCAAGCTTGCTGCACCACTGCTACTAAGAAAGTATGGCTTTTTGAGTTGTAAGAAATAAAACTAGGGAAACACAGGATGATAGAGAAGGTGAGAACATTAATTCCAATATTACTCACAAGTCTTTGGTTCTCAGATCCTGAAAAATAAAGTAATGCTAAATGTTCATGAATTTCTTTTTAAATTCATTTCCTCAGTTTTACTAAACAGAAAGCACTTTCATTTATGTACTTGTGTGTATTGGAATGAATTAGGACAAATCCTCTATGGATTTTAAAATTTAGAATAGCTTGTACACCATCAGAATGTTAGGAGACATTTAGTTAATGTTCTTTTCAGTGCAGTAGTTTAATTTAATCGGCATGAAGTCTTCCCACATGTAAATGCAGTCACTGAACCCTGAAGTACAAACACCTATAGTCTGACTCACTCCAGTGGGCAAGACTCAGATCTCACATAAAGAGCAGGGAGTGGAACCTATACACATACAAGGCTTGAAACAAACTCATTGGCATAAATGGATTTATTTGCTTGAGGAAGAAAACCAGGATTTACATTTACTGCACAGACCTGATAATGAGAATACTTTTCACATGTGAGTTTTTTTCTGGGTGAGAAGCCCCATTCAACTCAGCATTGGCAGGCCCCAACTATTTACTCTCTATAGTTGGCATTGCCAGCATCAACATTTTTGTTTCAGCTCCACATCAAAATTCATGTGGGTGTAAAGCTTTCCCAGACACAGAGCATGAGCACATGATCCTCAACAATTATGAGGGAATTGATTAAGCTCTGCTGCATGTATATGTGTGTAAGAGTGTGAGAATAAGTACCAATCTTAGCTTGGCAGCAGTTCTACTGACACCCTGTCTGTTTGTTTCCTTATAACTTGCCTTCAAAATATTCCTTTGGGGCTGGAGTGTGTTCTGCTTGCTTTTGGCTCAAAGGTGACTGAAGGAAATGATAGGGGCTGCTTCCAAGTTACAGGAGTCCAAAAGGAATGCAGTTCCTCTTGTACTTGCCCTGCTGGCTTGGCATTTGTGAACTGGCAGGGGAGTGAAATGAATGACAGTGCCCTCTCAGAGGTGTCCAGAGAAGGATTCTTATCAAATGCTGTCTCCTGCCAAGTCTCACAAAGACTGCTAGGCTGCAATGATGGGGAGAAGCATTTGGCAGTGAGGCCCTGGGTTTTTTGACATCAAACTAGGGGGAAGGGATGAGGACAAGGGTCGCTAGCAGGGATGGGACCATTTTTTGTTTTTCCTGTATGATAGATGGTCTCCAGAAATTTTGGGGAGGTCTGTAGGTGCACTTGCTATGCTGGTGAGGCTGTGTTGTAAGGTTTGCTTTTCCTTGTTCAGTATCTGAGTGAGTTACTGTGAGAGTGCCCACTGCTGAGAAAGGATGTATAAAAAAGACACAGTATGAAAGAGCAGCAGCAGGAGTGCATTAGAAATATTTGCTGATGAGCAGTGCATGGCAGACGCAGAGGACAGCGAGCCTCTTGCTCTTCAGAGGTGTCAGTGTTTGACACATCCACTGGGAAGTGTGAACAAAATGTAAGGAAACTTGTTTCCTTTCTCTCTCACACTCAAAGACATTTACTATGTGCATTTGTCAGCCAAGCAGGAATCCTGCTTATAGCATTAACAACACAATCAGTCTTGCAGTGTACAAGTTTTGTGTCAGGACAAGGAGAGAAAGGTGTTAGATCACACAAGAGGAATCAGAAGCATCATATTTGTTTTTCACCTCTACTCAGATACTCCCATGAGCTCCTACCCAGATATCCTGCTCATAAGTGAATACACTAAAACTGGTTCTGATTGCTCCCCTCCTGTGCAATGGTACTGACTCACTTTTGTCCCTCACTTCCGACATGCTTTTCTCATGTCAAAATTACATTAGCTTCGGGCCAGCTGCTTTCTTTGTTGACAAAGTCAGCTCCTTTTCAGGGAAGAGTACCACAAGGGACACTGACTACTGGATAACTGGAGTTGCATGAGAAGGTGACACAAGCTGCAGAACTTAGAATACTGTGTATGAGGAAGAAAGTTGGATATTTGCCTTACAGAGAGAGGCACAAAAGAGGAAACAAAAGAAAGGAACAAAAGAAACATAAAAGCTGTCATTATTTCCAGAAAGAGGGAACAAAATTGGGAAAGAGATCTCTGATTCACTATGGACTTGAGGAAGTTGTCTTTGCAAAGAGTGAATTGGAATTGATTTGAGGATTGATAGATTTGGAATAGATGTGAGGACAGTGTGGAGCTTGAAGAAACACAGGTGATATCAGAGGAATTCAGAGCAAGAGCTGAATGTCCCTGTTTCAGCAGGAAAATTCTGGGCAGACTCAGGGTGGATATTTGGATGGATAAGGGTGATGTATTTGAAATTGGAATTAACATGAAATAATGATCAGTAGGAAAGGAAGAAGCTGAGTATTAAAAGTATGAAGGATCAGAAACTGGATACAAGTCAAGCAAAAGGAAAAATTGTGAACAAGCACATTTGGAGTAGTGAAGAGGTATAACACTCTAAAAAGTATCTGTACTCCACTGTGTTTCATGACTATTTTGAAATATTCCAGATTGCAATGATCAATGATCTTGTTGCCTCCTTCTGCCCTAGCCAAGCAATGTGGCTACCTTGCCTACTTCTTTTGGCTTCTGGTCTTGTTGGCAGCATGAATGATTAACAAGAACCACACTCCTGGACTACTTCAGTTCACTGTGCCACTAACAAGTGCTATTTTAAGCATAATTTTTCTTGGTTCCAGTTTAATTTTCTTTATCTTCTTAGAGACATTGCTGAAAAAGTTCATTATTTTCCATTAAATTATTTTAATAAGTTGCTATGGTGATGCAAATTACACTGAATTCTTACTATAGTCACAGAAAAACAACATTGGGTAAATCTTTGCCAAAGTCTTTGAACATGATTTTGAAATTAATACACTGGAGTCAAACTTGCACAGTTTTACTAGGTTGGGCAAAAGAAGGCTACTCAAAAGTGCATCACTAATTCTAGATTTCTGCATATGGTCAGTGAGTGGCCTGGTTCTAGCTATGCAGCTGCTCTGGACTTCTCTGTTGCCAGAGGCACACAAGAAATAGGCAATATAATGGCCACAGACATGGAAAAATGTCATAGAGAGCTGCATTTGGGAAGCTGGTGTTTTCTGTTTCCTACAGTCTATTCTACATCTTACGTCTACTCAAATGGATGCTGAGTTCCTGGAGGCTGACATAAAAATTACCTTCCCTGAAAAGCTGGGGAAAATACTATAACTCCTAACAGCAAATGAAACCAACAGTGATCCTTTAAATGGGTCATGTGAAACATCTGGATTGTAACTTGTTTCTAAATCATTTATACAACACTGATAGGGCATTTCCCAACCTTATACAGGTTTGCTGTCTTTGCTTTTCCACCCCATTGCCTTCTTGTCCCATCACTCTTACCATTCCCTTCAGCTGTTCCCACACCCAACCCTATTTCAAACTTATCCCCTCTCTTCAGCTGCTCTTCGCTAGCCTCCTTAGCTTCCCAAATTACGGTTGATAGGGTTTTTTTATTGCTGTTAGCAGATATGGCCTGTAATCCTTGGTAATGAACCTGCAACAGTTTATCAGCATATGCTCAACTTTGTTCCTCACTAGTTTTGTACTTCAGATGGGCTGCTTTCAAATAGACCTGATTTCAGCCAAAAGATCTGTCTTAGATCTGAAGCTGAATAATAGTGCCTCCATCCCATGGCTCTCCTAATAGTGTACAGTAGCATGAAGCAAGGAGGAAAAGCATGGAAGCCAGCAGCACTGGGACAGCAGTCCCCAAATCACCCTGGGGACTGCAGGCATTACAGTGTGACAGGCACTTAACAGAGTGGAAATGACACTGTTGCAAGAAAATTATATACATCATAAATTACAGAGGTCATGCTGAGGCTAGATTTTCACTACTATACAATATACACGGGAAGAAAAAGATCTGTTAGCTTGTTTGTCCTTCCAGGATACCTGAATGCAAGTGAAATATTGTCAATTTTGGGGATCTTGTAAATGCATGATACAGCATTTTCACAGGAGCTAGATCCAGATTCTGGAAGAACTTTTCACAAGAGAAAATAATTTTGTTTAGGTTTGCTTCTTCACTAAATACAGGACTGCTATCTCCGCAGTAGTTTCTCTTTAGATATGGACTCCTTTCTCCTTTCATTTCCAAGCACACCCAGGCACACAAACAAAAACAAATGAGTTATTAACTAATCAGACTTGTTTTCTTCAGGTTGAAAAGAAAAAGAGATAATATTTTGATCTTAATTTCCAAATCTTTGGGAGGTGCTCAGATATTATCTATTATAGTGCTTTAAGCTTCTTGCTGTAATGGCATGAAGTGTCTCCCAAGCAATTAAAAAGCAACAAGCAATTATCAAAATATATTTTGCTATCGGTTCTTGCCCATTTCTGTTTAAAAACAAGCATTACAAGCAGATTTTTTTTTTCCTGTGGAGTTAAACAGTGAGCTTTCTGTGAGCAAGAAGATCTATAAAAAAGGCAAAAGTTATTTCTGGTTTTGGACCTGTAAGATTGAGGTTAATTTTCGTTCCCTTAGGAATGAGATATTTTGTCCAAATCTGGTCTCAGTAACTCCTAGAGTCGCAAGCACCCTCTGTTTGGATAGTTTCACTGTTCCTGGAGAAATGTTGACGGGCATCATCAAAGAACAACTGATGGGCCAATTAAATGGAATTTTTCCAAACAGCAGCTTGAAATGGGGTGTTGAAATCCAGGTCCTAACTGAAGTTAGCATAAAAAATACCAATGTGGGTTGCTATATCAGTGGCCTATAGCAGCCCCTGTGTTTTCACAGTTTGAAGCTTTATGCTAAGCTGTTTTATGCCAGAGACTGCTGCTTTATACATCAGTGATTTTTTTTCCCCAGCATGGATATTTGCGACTCCTAAAGCAGTTCAGAAGGACCCAAGAAATACAAATACAGCAGTTTCCTCAAAGAGCTTGGCATTATGAAGAAAGCAAGTTGCACATGTTGCAAGCCTTCCTTACACACACACACACAAATGGCACTATTTGGGTTCAGCTTTCACCAGATGTTCTTACTCTGACACCAGTTTTCCTTACACATTATAAACAGATAATCCTACTTACACATTCTGACAAGTAGACAGAGCTTAGTATCATTTGTATACTGCTTCTCTTTAAGTTGCCCAATAAATATTTCAGTGGCTTAATGGATGGGGGACACTTACAGGACAGCTCCTCAGGAGGCACTTCTGGGAATAGGAAGAACTTTGTCTGCTGGAATCCTGTGGTTTTGCTGTGTTATTCACGGTTGTGTGTTTGGGGAAGAGAAGAGCCTCGTTGCCAGGAGTGATGGGAGCTGCAGATAGCTGGGAGGCTGGGTCGGCACTTCGGCCATGGGTGGGAGGTAAGGACACCAAGGATCTGTTCCTCACTGTCACTGGGATACACGTAACCTTGTTTACAGCCGTAGCTACTAGGCTGGGAGAAGGCACCTTAAGGAACAGTTTCTAATTTTTATGAACAGAAACCAAGTAACTTTGTATAAAATCCCAGGCTGCCAAGGACACAGCCACCAAGTAAGTCCAAGAAGCGTTAGCTGACTAGCAGAACAGTGGGAGGCTAATCATAAAAGACCTGAAAACTACCGGTTTTTATGCTGGTTTTATGTACATTCGAGAAATTTTTGGCGAGCTATCAAAAAATAACTCCGAAGAGAAACCCGATCGCAGTAATCAGCCGGCTCCGAACCACTCACTGCCTAAGAACAACTTTTTTTCCCTTTGAGCTTTCCCTAGCCTGAGGTGACGCCAAAGGAGTTTCCACAAAAACTTTGCAGAATGAGAGATTCAAAATTACTTCCTTCAGGGGCGGAGACACCTCCACTAGCTCCACGGAGACTTTACCCGGCATTGAACCAGATCAGCGGCTCACTGAATCTCCCGAGGGAAGCCCACCCAGAGGAACGGGAGCCTGCGCGAGGGGAAGGGCCCCCAGGGCAGAGGAGGCTGCCCGAGGCTCAGGGATCCTGGGGGAAGCCGCCTCGGCCTGAGACGAGGCGAGGCCAAGCTCCCATCCCCCGCCCTCGCCCCCGGCGCTGAGGGGGGTGGTGCGTGTCACGCGGGCGGGGCGCCGGGCGGTCACGTGACGCGGGAGCGGCACGGCGAGGCCCGAGGAGGATCGCGGCCGCCGCCATTTTCTTGCGGCGCTCAGTGCGTGTCCCTGTCCCCGGCCGGGCGGGCGCGCAGGGGGAGGGGACGGCGGCCGG
>VWZN01009198.1:2922-20182 GCA_013396955.1 Regulus satrapa | reverse complement strand
TGGGCCCCAAGAAGAAACACCTGGACTGTGAGTACCGGGAGGGGACGGCGGCCCGAGGCGTATCCCCGAGCGTCCCGCCGAGGAGTGCAATTGCCCGGCCTGTCCCGGGGTCTCGCTGCGGGGCTGCCGCGTCCCACCGGCCTCGTGGGGATGGGAAGACTGAGGCGGAGGAGCTCAGGGTTTCAGCACAGGGCATACCCGGAGGGCGGGGGCGTAGGGTCGGGGACGTGGCGATGGAGAGCTTGGGAGAGGCTGTTCAGTGTATCTGCTCCCAAAACGGGCCTTGCCGGCTCTTCCCTATGCAGAGGGCCCTGGACAATGTGAGCTCCTGAAGGACAGGACCTGCCCCATACCCTTTTCTTCGGGAGAGAGAACCACGGAGGCCAGGCAGGAGAATGGGCTGTAATTTCCCTACTAACTGATCTTATTTGTGTCGTGCTAGGGCAGCACTCCCCCATTCTCTAGAGGAGGTGCAGGAGTTTCAGGAAGGAATAGCTGATCAGTTTTCTTAATTATTTTCCAGGTAATCTACTAGGAAAAAAAAAAATCCTTCTTTAACAATCATGTAAATTTTCCATGTAGGAAAATATGTGGAACGACTGTCTGAGGGGCAAACCTCTCTCAGAAAGGATGTTCTTAGTCTTCTTTCTAGTCTCTCTCAAGCACTTGGGAAGATGTATCTAAGAGGACTTCTTTGGAACTTCAGTACCTGATCTTAACGTACCATACAGCGTCTGGCTGTTTTTTAGCTTCTATTAACAACAGATCAAAGGTGGGAAGGCTTAAAAGGTTTTCTATCAACTGGATCCATCCAGGTGATTATGAAGAGAATGATGAGCACCAAAGTTCACATTAGTGTGTCTCCCATGAAGTTGTGAGGTCACTGACTGGGGAAGTTCTTGGTACCTATTCTTCTGAATACCTGATTGTCTTGCATCTGTTTGTTCTAGGCCTTTTAGGAACAGCCCCGCCCCCCCTCANCCTTTCACTTTCCCAAATATATAATAAAAGATACTGGAGAGATTTGTGTGTCTATGCCTTCTATATGTGTGCTTTCTCCCTTCCTCCCACCCACATCTGCGGGAGAAGGTTGTCCTCATGAGTCTTGAGTCTGTGTCTTCTGAATTGCTCTGTATCCAAAGGAGTACACCAGATGATAGTAGTAGGATTAATTGTGCTGGGGTTCTTCTTTCCACCAAGACATGTGTATGCTAAAGGTATAAGAAATTCTTGTTCTGCAAGTACCTGAGAGCAGTGTGATTCATTTTTTAGGGTAGCTCCAGGTAGCCTCTGTCTCTTTTTGGTATTCTGTCAATTAATTTCATTTTTTAGCTGAAGATGATAATAACTGAGTGGTCTTGTTGTTTTTTTGGTTAGTTAAGGGTGTCACTGAGGAAAGCTTTGGGCTTTGAGGAACTTACTGGCAGGTAGAGAAAACAACTTGTCATATGGCATATGTATGAAATCGTGATGTTACTGGATTTCACACAGCAGAAGTGAAGCTTTCTGGGAAACAAACTTTGTCAGGCTTAGCCTGTAATAGTACTAAAAGTACAGTTTCAGTAATAAGGCATTGAGGAGGAGAATTATTTTGTGGTGTAAGCTTTATTGAAAAGAATATGAAGCTGGCCAGAAAACTGCTCTTCAGGTGGGGGTGAGGGTGTGTGTAAAAGGCTGCTGGGAGACAACCTAAAGGAGACCTCCAGGGTGCTGCTGCAGAAGGGTGCCTGGACTTCCTTAGAAAGCTGTCTGGTAGTTGCTGGATAAGAAGGCCAATTCTGCTCTGAAACCAGACTTTTTTCTACTCTAGACTGTCAGGAATTTTTGTTTCTGTCTCTCTCGGAGAATTCTTTTATCAAAGTACACTTGGTTTTTTAAATTAGCCCCTCTTTTTAGTGGCTAAAATAAATAATGGGTAGATGTTTTGTATGCTTCTCTAATATGTTAGAAGTCTGTGTTCCTGGCATCAGGAAATGACACATGATCTTGTATTTTGAACTTTTTCTTTGTTCATACTCTGTAGGGTTGTATGCTTTAAAATAAATATTTTTTACATAAGCTGTGACTCAAGCCCCACTTCTGAACTATTTGTACATTTCTTCCTCTTACATCAAATAATTTAACTTGGTGTGTCCTATGGACTGACATGTCATTGTAAATGACAATTAATATATCAATCCTCATAGGCAGCATGCTGTCTTAATATTTTTCTGATTATTGTTTATTATTATAGTATAGTTAAAACTTACTTCACTATAGCTTGTGTCCTGAGTGAATAAGTTGAGTTTTCCTATACCGTCCTGAAATGAAGTCTTAGTTTCGTAGTGTCACATTCTGTGACCATGACATACATTCTTGTTACTGTATTTCTTGTACACATTTCAAGATTTCTGAGACTTTCTATCCTATTACCGAAATTCTTTCTTCATTTAACTTGAGCTGTCATGGACAGTTTCAACTAGCTCAGCCTCATGTTAACTCATGAAAATGGAGGGAAGTCTGAGATAGATACTCATGAACATAATTATTCCTGTTCTTATTTATCTTGCTCCTGACAGTGTATGGAGTTTGAAAACTGAAGTGCTCTCCATCCTAGCTTACCTCTATTTCCCTTAGTGATGGTTATCTCTGTCAAGGAAGGTAAAGAGGAATTATTTCCTTAGCTCATGATGGTTAAAATGTAAAATACTTCAAAAAATGCTTTCTCTCCCATTACAAAGCTTAGTTTTTTTGTTTGAGGGATGAAGACTTCTAGTTTACAAATGGACCTGGCTTATGATAGGTAGTAACATCATCCTGAGGCTGTATACTTGAATCCATGATACTGTTTTTTTCTTCTGTTTTGCAAGTCCAGCCTTAGTGCTGGGTTAAGGATTCTGTTTGGTAATCTAAATGCTGCTTTTTGATGTTAAATTATGGTTTTTTTTGTTATGATGGATTACCTGTTTTACGGAAATCAGGTTTAATAGCCTTGGAACCCTCAAAGCATAGTTCCTGCATTTCTTTTATGGAAAACCTAGTTTCACTAGGACTTTGTCCCAGTTTTTACACCTATCTGAGCAGTGGGAACTCTGAACTGGTTTGTGGGTTTAACTTGCATGCTGAGATTGGTACAACCCTTTCTAATTAGCTTTTTTGACCCCATGTTGAGTGATGGATAGTGATGCTAAGACTAAGTGCTTTAGTTTGTTTAAATATAAGTGGTGTTGGGAAATTTGTTGCCAGATTTCAGTCCTCCTTTAAAAGATTCTGAGAGGGAGGGTTGCTTGTATATGTATGTGTGGTGGATAATTAATATTAGGAATACCTGGAGATACATTAATATTAGAAATACCTGAAGTTAATGCCAAGTAGATTTCACTGACTTGGTTCAGTGAAACTGCTGTAGCAGTGATAGCTCAGTATCATAAAAATGTTTGTGTACATGTGTCTGTTGTGGAGTGCACTTGAAACAGCTTTGTTGTGATCATCATTTAGGGGTGGCCTCTTGAATGAGCACGACACAGTAACTCTGCTCATAGCTAATGGAGTAGTCCTCTTTAAAGGAGAATGTGGACAGATGGCTTGGAAGGAAGTTGTGATGCTGTAATTACCCATTCTTATCTGGAAATATCTCTATAATTAAGCCAGAGTGTAATTCCCTTGATTTCTTATTGTGAAAGAAGATGAGTATTTTTAAGGAAGACAGTAAACCAGAACCCTACCCTGTGTTGGGTTGGTGTCTGTCTGTGACATCTGTGACAGAGAAGCCATGTAAGTGAAAATAAACTTGAAGGACCTTGCTGGGAACTTAATTCCTAAGTTGTTAGTGTCAGCTGCTTTGGTTTTGTCTAGAGGCTACTAGGACAGAGGAAAGCCCAGCTAAAGACTTGCTTCGTGTCTATGCTGGGGACGGCTTCTATTTCAAAGTGAGATGGTACAAAGAGGGTAACTTGTAGAGCTGAGGGACAAGGATCATTGCTTTTCCATAGATCACCCAAGAGATTTGTAGAAAAGCTAGGGAAACCACAGTTTAAGTGTTCACTTGCCTTTACATGCTAAAGTGTAACTGGATGCTGAGGTGAAGTAACTCGTAGTTCTGTGTTCTCCAGTAGAAACAGATTAACCCTGTCCTTTAATGATATTGTAGTGCTTCAACAAACTCATATTTTGTCTCTGGTTTTGGCAGAATCACCTGAAGTTTCTTGCAGCTTTGCTTCCCATTCTGTAATCGACTTACATTTCTGGAGGTAATCCATTGTTATTTTTGCTTAGAAATGTTCTTTGTAACTGTAATTATTTCAGATACAGATAATTACATTATTACAACTTTCTTTTGAAGTGTTCAATTTTTTCTCTGAGTTTTTTTCTCTGATTCCTTCATAAATTTTTTTCTTTAGCCATCTTTCTTACTTTTTACTGCAATTTCTTTGGAATATTTGTTTGTGCCTTTTAGTAGAGTATGAGAACTATCATCTTCCTTCTGGCTGCCAGAGGGACAATTTTCTACTACAGCTGCTCATTTGCAGAAAGAATAGCCATGTAGTTGTGCAGCTGTTGTTTTATTTTACTTAGCCTGAAGCAACATTCTGCTTCAGATAAAGTAAGAGGCAAGGAGCTAAGGAGGAGAAGCTGTAGGACGCCTGCAATCAGCTTCCTGTGAATCTTCCTACCACCATTGTTTCCCATTAGCTGTGATTATTCAGGTCTCATGTAACTTTGGGCTATACCTCTAGCTAAGATTTTTTTTTTTTTAAATGATGCCATCATCTCTTCCATTTTTTAAAAGGGACACTTGGAGGAAGCATTCTTTTGCAGTTCAGCCTGTGACCTAATGATCTATTTCAGTGTTCAGTTCCTGATCCTAAAATCAGTTTTTGATTTATTTGTAGATGTGAAAGTTTTATGTTGTCCCTAATTACTTGTCTCACAAAGTAATGATAACAAGACAAGAGATGACTTATCCGATGTGGAATTTAAAGCTTCTCAACTTTTGCATTTGTTGCCTTATGTAAAGTACATGATTTGTTGATGATGGTAGAATTTGGGAAAGTTCATTTACAAAATATTACCGATTTTTCTCTCCCTCTGGAATATGCAACATTTTTTTCTGAAGTAGAGACACCTTTTTTATTTGAAATCTTAGTTTATTAAACAGCTTTCTTAATTTGAAATTTATCAATAGCATTAAAATATTTTCACTCAAAGCATCTCACAATCAATTAATGCTTTTAGAATAGCACATAATAACTTTACTAGTGGTAGGATATGTGCACTTTTCTGTAAACTGTGAAGTAGCTGTTTTTCCAGCATGATAGAAGAAATCAGGTAGGAATTGTACATTACTTGTTTATAAAGTAAGTAAACTACTGGGGCAGTTATTTAATATTTTCAAATAGTTTGCAATAGAAGTTTAAAGCAATAATCTCCAAGTGTCCTTTTGAGTATTTTAGCAAACTCTTCTGCTGCAAACTTTGTTTTTTGTTCATGTGAATTTAACCATTTAGATTTTCTGCTGGTTAAAGTCTTAACTCTGGGAGTAGTTGGAATTTGGAGCTTAATGTTATCTTGCAAAGACTTGGGCATGAGAGAGATTTTATTACTGATTATATCTGCAGCCCATTGAAAGTAGCCAACTAGTAACTAACAAAAAAGAATGCAATTAAGTGGAGAGAAGCTTGTGTTGCTATAAAATTTTTGGGTTTGGTATTTTCCTTGCTCTTCTTCCATTGTGAAATATGGTCATGAGTGGGCAGATTATGAACTCTTAGTAACTTCAAAGTAACTATATCCTTCAAAACTTGAAGAAGAAATACTGTTCTACTTTGTATTTCAACCCTAGTTTATATCAGAGCTTTATCAACTGGATGGTAGTTTCTAAACCTAAAAATAATGTTGGTAGATCCCGTTCTAAGGTGTGATAGTCTCAAATCTACTAACAGTAAATCCAAGTTATCAGTAATATGTCATAAATCGGGTATTGGGATTTTAGAAATTAGGGAGCTAAGCTGTATTTAACTGTGTGAGAATAAATTAATGAAGTTAAGCGTTTCATACAGATTTAGCAAATACGCTGGATTTTCTGATTGTGACTAAAAGTCTCCTGTGCTGTTTTGCTAAAGGAGCTTTATTAAAGGAATGCTTGTCTGGATAATTTGCAATATTATACAAGGGTGAATTAGGCTTTTATAAGTTTTACCTCAAAAGAGAGGGTGTAAATTAACAAGATCTATGTCAAAATTTGACCTGGGCATGTTAATTCACAGAATGAAGCATAAGTGAATTTCCTGGAGTGAACAGTGGTAGCATGAAGGGAAATCCTGAGACATTCTGAGCTCTCCTGTATACTTTCATTCATACCTATGTTAATTTACCGAGTTCTACTCATCAACTCCTTTTTTCTTTTTCTCCTGACAAGACACTTCTGAAATCTTTACTTGCTGTCCTTTATTGCTTCCTCTCCAGCAAGCAGTTCTTCAGTCACAACATTCATATGCTCCAGCAGCAGTGCCATTCTAGCAGGAGTGATTATTTCACTGATGTGGGAAGTGAGAAGTTTGCATGGGTTGAAACTGCTCTGGTATTTCATGTATTTACTCTAAATATGATGCTTGCAGTAGCGTTGCTGGCTATGTGTTATGACATCAACAGGGCATCTGTATTGTTTGTAACCTTTCTTGGTTTTTTATAATAGTTAATTTAATAAAATTTAAAGCACGAATTGTGAATCCTTAATAAGCTGTTTCTTAGTTAAATAATTAGTGTATAAACAAATTTTCCATGTTAATAACTTGTAAAAAAGGTTATTCTTTTATCCTTTTATAAAAGGGCGACAATGAGGTTCATATAATTAATTACTTTTGTTTAAAAAAAAAAAAGAAAAAAGAAAGAAAAATTAACTCAGCAAAACCAAACCAACACACTGGTATTCATCTGCACAGCGTAAGTTTCTAAAGTTACCATAGTAAACCAGATTTCAGACCCAAAGTGGGTAACATACAAAGTTTTAAATCAAAGTCAGGCTACAAAGCTATAGACAGAGGTAAGCATGTTGTAAATACTAATTTTTAATTAAAAAAAGTCTTTGCCTTCAGTTTGGTAGTAAATCCAGTCAGAGCAGCTGTGGTTGTCTGCGATTTGTTACTCTGTCTGCCAGATGAGAAGGTTGAATGTCTTGGCTCTCAAAAGGTAGAAGTTGGAGTCTTCATGTTCCTTGGTGTTCTTAAGGTCTGCTTGTAACTTGCTGTGCTGTTGGTAGTGTTTGGGTTTTTCTGGTTTTGGGTGGATAGTGACCTGTAAAGTGATGTGAAGAGTTTCTGTACCTCCCTTTAGCTGTTGAAGTGTGCGCTTTTTGTCATGGGTTTAGTTTTCTTATGTAGCATGTTCCTCTCTTCCCCACTTCTTCCCATATGTTCAGAAGTTGCATCACTGTTTTACCTACATTTGCTTGTAGTTGCACTTGGTTTATTTGGCTGATAACTCCACTCTTGCTGAAAATGGGTCAATATTTAATTGGGAATGGGGTCACACTTGAATTTGCTTTATCCCCTTTCCTTCTTCTGCCCAGTATTGCTATGGTAGTTTTAGCCATCATTGCAACCTAGTTCAAACTTTATCAATTTTTCTGATCATCGACTCTGTATTCTGGATCTGACCTTGTTTGAACTGTTGTGATGGTTAAGTCTCCATACTGGGAATAGTGGTGTTATTTGATCACTTTTAATTCTGTCCCCTTTTCTATTTGCCAGAAGCCACTGGTGTTCATAATTGGGCATACATACTGTTATGGAGAGATTAAAAATAACTTTAATTTTAAAATCAGTTTGTTAGGAATATTTACTTGATTATATATTGCAGCCTCATACAGTCGTAGTTTCCAAAGCAATTCTTCATTTCTGGGTTGATGTAAAGCTGGCTTCATCAAGTCCTGCTTACTCGTGAAATGCCTTCCTTCTGTCTTATGGGGGGCACTTGAGTTTAATATTTATGTAAGCAGTTATGGCAGTTTGTAAGTTTTAGGGCTGAAATTTTAGTATTTTGCTTGCAATTACTTTTTATTCATTGTGAAGCACAACTACTTTAAATCCTAGTTGCAGATAAAAAAGAAAAATCTCTTTTTGAACAATATCCTTGTGGTTTTTCTTCTCTTGAGAAGTGAAGTTGCTTTACTGTTTAGAAATATACTGGAATCCTTAGGTTGATTTTGATTTTGAATTAATTCTCTAGATGTCCATGTCCCTTAGCTTTCACTGATATAGCCATGCTCTGATCAGCTGTTTTTTATTCAAATTACTGAATTTGGATTTATTATCCTTTAAATCAGTTATTCTGTTATATATTAATAATCTTTCTTAAATTAATTAGAAATTTCTCCCTAGAGTATTTGCATTTCAGTCATGTGTGTTACAGTGCAGCAGTGCAGAATAAGATTTAGAGTACCAAAAATACATGTGAAGTGGATTTTCATCATAAGAATAAAAGAAACAATGAACCCGGATATGAACACCTCTGCATTTGTGGACTGTTATTTCTAATCAGGATATGTCATGCATAGTAACTTGTCACATTTGATTAGCTGTTGAATGGAAAAGCTCAGGATGCACAATTCTTAGCTGTAAGCTGTCTGACACACAGGGACTACTACACTGATTGTTGGGCTTTGAGGAAAAATGTTTGTCTGGATGTAGACTTTTGTGTTTAGGCTCTTCATAGTTAATAAGGAGCTAAACCAAGCGATCTGTTCAGTTGAAATGCTTTGCCACTATGTAGCATCATTTAAGCCTATCAAATGTAATATAAAGTAAGTCAATTTCCAAGCAGGTAACTTTGCATTAAAAGTAAGGAGTATATGAAGTTTATTTCAGTGCTGAATTTGATGTGTAAGCTGATAGAAATTCAAGGAAGTTTTTGTGTTAGTTCTGAAATACTAGGGAACAGCACAGTTAGCTTCACATCTGAAATTTGGAATTTCATTGTTATGAATTTGAAACTCATGCATTTTTGGGACCTGAGTTTCTCTTGATGAGGTTTTTTGCTTTTTGTTTACACATAGTTTAGGAGGAGACTTTCTTCCTATTTAATAATCTGTACGTAAAATAGAGTGAGTTGAAGGAGATGGCTTTGTCCTTATTTTAAGCTGTTAATGAGGAGTCTGTAGACAGGAATGTGGTCAGTCTCTTGGTATATACTAGGGCTGACAGAAGATGTCTTAATACAAGTTTTACAATAGTTCCATATTCATTTTAGCTCTCTGAGGTTTTAACTACTGAATGAACCTTACTTTGAAGTAAATGGGATAACTATTTTTTGTCTTTTTTGAGCTTTTCTCATGAAACACTATTTTAAGGATAGAATCTGGCTGAAGGTCTTTTTCCTTTTGCTGAAAACCAAAAGGCAGATGTTATTTACTACTTCTCTTGGCTTTAGTTTATCTTAGAGACTGTTTGTGATAGGGACGTATCTTTGTTCATGGTAAACAGAGAAATTCCCAGCTGAAAGCTGAGGATACTGAGGAGTTCTTTCTGTATACAATTTCCCTTACCCATCCAGTTTCAGACTTAAGAGTTTAAAGCTCTGTGTTGGCTCTGAAACTTTGTGAAACTTGATGACCCCATGGTCAGGAAAAATCTCTAAAAGTGAGGCATGAGAGGAAGAACTGATTTGGATATATGAAACTCAGACATATCAGTGTTGCTGTTCCTCGTGGTAAGGTCCTCTGCTTTATCTACTGAAAATTGGTAAGACTTAGTGAATGGTCCTGGAAAAATTCAGCTTCCTTTTTACTCTGCATGTTAAATGAAGGTTGTTCCTGCACCATCCTAATCCCTTATCACAGTATATTTTAAAATTTTTATTCTGAGCAGTTTTGACATGGTTTGTAAGGGATGGTGGTGTTGTGCCCTTGTAAAAGAGTGGTATTCAAATGTACATTGAACATGTGCTTGGTATGAGCCAGGGTGAGTCTTGTTTGGTCAGAGAACTCCAAATATCTCATGGGAGATGTTGGTCTAAGTTGAAAAAGGAAGTAAAAGCTAAATTTGGCAGGCATTTCCAACATTTCTATTAATAGAATGGAAGAATTTAGCTGTACTTTTGCTTGACTGCCTCCCTTTGTGGAAGAGTTGCATGCTCACAGTACACGAGTGTCAGTTGAAACAATTTTGTGGTGATATCTCTGTTTTTATGGGTAGAGAGGACCTTTTTGGTTGTGGGTTTCTTTTTTGTGGCTTTTTTTTTTTTTTTTTTTTGTTGTTGCTTTGTTTTGTTTCCCCCTCCTCTTGTGCTCTGCTTTATCCAGTCATGTCTTTCTAACAGTTCATGTCAAAATCTGATCCTGTTTTGGTCAAAAGAAAAGGTATGAAAATGGCTGTCAGTAACAGATCTTCTTTAATGAGTTCACCTACTTTTAAGTGCAAAAAGTGAAATCGATTGTATGGAATTGATGGAGCTTGCATTAAAATGGCTGCTATAAATCCATGTTTCATGAACTTTCTTTGTTGCTTAAAAAATGGTAGTTTATAAAGTAGTCACACTTTTTTAACCAAAATAACTAGAATTTTGCATGTCACCAAATACATTGACATGGAAGAAACAGCTTCTTCATTTTTGTTACAGTTCTTTCTCCTAATCCTGATGGGAAAAGTGAAGATTAGTCTCACTTAGGAGTAGACAGAAGTCATATAAAAATGTCTGGTGTGCAGATTAAGTTTTCTTTTCAGTATAGAGAAAGATAAATCTCAGCCACATTGTGCAAACCTGTGTATTCAGACTGTTTCATATAATACCAGGGAATAAAAAATTTCCATTTGGTCTCTGAGACACCAGCTCAAGTACCCAACTGTGTAAACCTATATTGGCCTGTGTGATTTTCTGCCAGTCATTTTGTAGAAGGATGGTGTTGGATTTTAACTGAATAATAAATATTTGAAGCTTGAGAATTTGCTGCTTTGATCATTCAAATAATTCAGATGCTTGTTCAGGAATTTGGGTTTTTTTCTTTAAGACAATTTGTTATATAGATAGGCAAATAGTTTAAACTGCTTTCCTCCTTGGTCTGTTAACTGAGATTTTTCAAGAACATTTTTGCAGCAACCTATGGGCAAGTAATTTTAGTTTATAATCTTGAGGGTTACTATTTTGAGGTTGACCAACTTCTTCTATGGAAACTTCAAGAAAAAAAATATTCTTCAGAAAACCTCCTTCACGAAATATGTGGTTTTTTTGTCTCTTATTAGCCCCATGATTCAATTGTCTTTGCCTTATTTTCCTCTTTTCAGGTTTTTCCACTTTTTTGGGCTGGTTAAGTCTTTCTATAAGCCTTTAGATCAGAGCTACATTAGAATCTCTTAAGGTCTGTTTAGTCAACTATAAGAGTAAGTGATCATCTGGCAGGACACTGCTAAGACACCCACAGAAAAGTAAGATGTGTAGATTATCCATACAAAATAGGAAATACCACATAGCTGGATTATTTAGTTTATTCGTAGTAAAAATCTGTGTTTAAGCTATCATCTGAAGAGGTTTTCTCCAGTAGTTGAACACTGTACTACTTATAAGGAAAAGCATTTGCACTGTTTCGTAATTATCTTGGTTCTAAAAGACATAGGTGTCTTCTAAGGAAGGCAGAAGCCTCCCTTGGAATAGAAAATGAAACCCCTTCCTTCCAAATTATAATTTTGAAATTGAGAGGCTTCCAAGCAAAGAGATGAGGATAGGAATAACAGTTCTTTAGAAGCAAGAAAAATTAACAAACTACAACTTAATGGGAATATTAAAATAAAATACCATAGTACACAACAAGTATCAACAGAGTTAGGATACGACTGACACCCTGTCAGTCAGGGCGTTGGTAGCAGTCCAATTAAATGGTGGCTGCAGTCCTCCTGGAGTGACAGATGCGATTCTGTTAAAGCAGTGATCCTCTAGAAAGGTGTAGTCCTCCTCTGAAGGTGCAGTGGTGGTGTAGAAAGGCCTGCTCTTGTTCTGGGGATCCAGTGGAAAAGAGAGGTGGTAATGGTGTCCTGAGTCCCATTTTTATTCTATTGGAAATGCCTGGCTCCTCCCCCTGGGTGGAGCATTTCATAATGGGATGATGTAATTTTATCAGTCGCTCGATGGCCCATTAAACAGGATGGTATCTTCCTGGACAAGGGTGGGTGGTGGAAGAGGTAAGAACACTTCCCCTCCTGCGCTCAACAAATGGTGACAGAATACACACCCCCCCGCGCACACACACACACATCCTGCATTACAATCTGAGCCATAATATCCCATTAACAGAACACAAAGATGTTCTCCAAGATGTTCTCTTGGAGAGAGAACACTGCCCCACATAGGTTCAACAGATGGTGATAGAATACACAATCCTGCATTGCAACCCATGACAAATAAATTTTACTACATTCAAAAATCTAAATAGTTTTGATTTCTTCTATTTATTTTCTCCCAGAAAAGCATCATTTGCAGTAATTTTAGATATTGGACTTTTGATTCTTAGTATATTAAAATGAACCCAAATGAGTAATTTTTGCATCTCTTTGATGTTGGAAGAACATGATGCAATAATCAAACCTTTGGCTTAAACCTTTTAGTCTTAGATGCAAAAATTTCCCAGTTGTTTTTTTTTTTCTGCTTTATCAGGTTAATTTTGAAAATCTGTGTAAATATGTGAAAAGCAATAAAATGTGGAGAGTTGGGTTTTAACCAGTATACTATAGGGGCAAAAGGACCTGCAGTAGATGCTGATAGGCCTTTAGACTCCCTTGTACGGCTGTTTTGTACAACATACTAGCATAGACTCTTGAGAACAGGAAACCTATTTCCACACAATTATAAGCTTGGGTTTTGATGGTTTTTTTTCCCAGTTGTTAACCATGGAGGCCAGTTTTTTCCGGTAGTTAACCAGAAGCTGTAGAGGGTGGTATCCACCAAAAAGTGTGTCCAGCCATGCATCAGATATGCAGATCTTCATTGGCAGTTTCAGCACTGATGGAGGAAGGCAAATACAGAGGCATAACTCATTGAACTTAAGTACATGCTTCCTGACAGCTCCCAAAGGCATTCAGGAAAAATGTGCTATTCATGCTCAGAGTTAGATTTTGTCCAGAAGGAAATCTAATTTCCAGAATCTTGTTTTAAAATGGGGGACAATAATACATATTCCAAACAACTTTGCTGGAGTAAGACCTTTGAGCTACTGAAATGAGATAAGTATTGGAGTAGGAAAACCTCAGGCTTTGGTTTTCTCTTATCTTTGGTTTTGTCTGTTAAGCTGTCTAATTAAAGATGCTGCACTGCTTTTCAGGGAGAAGAGAATGTGAATTACATGTGTGTGATCAATTCCAAAGTAACAAAGGTCTTTGGAATGTTCTTGGCTTGATGATCTGTTCAGTGAGATTTGGTGGCAGGGGGTCAGTTTGGTGTTAATGCTGCTGATTGTACATTACTAATAAAAATTGCTTTCTGGTCCATCATTCAAAATAAAGGGATGTGGAATGTAAACATCTGAGAAACAGCTAAATCGCACTTGTGTGGATACTCTGTATATTTAGAAGATACATATACTTAGATTCAGAATGTGTGCTAGAAGTGTTTACTGCCAAAACATGCTAAGCGCGAAGTCTAGCATTTTCTGTTTGCTCCTCTGTAATGCAGGATTAAGGAAGTCACAGATGTTGAAGGTTGGCATGGACTGAGAGAGCTGGAATTGTTCAGTATGGATACAAGAACAATTTGGGAAGACCTCACTGCAACCTTCCAGTACCTGGAAGGGGCTTGTAAAAAGGAGGGAGGGGGAGTTTTTCTGTGGGTAGATAATGACAGGACAAGGGGAAATTGCTTTATACTGAAAGAGGGTGGGTTTAAATTGCATATTGGGAAGAAATTCTTTATTCAGAGGGTGGTGAACCACTGGAACACATTGCCCAGAGAGGTTGTAGATGCCCCACCCCTTCAAGTGTTCAAGGTCAGATTTGATGAAGCTTTCAGCAGCCTAATCATGAGTGGCATCCCTGCTGTGGTGGGGATGTTTGGACTAGATGCTGTTTAAGGTTCTTTTTAGTATAAACCATTTTATGGTTCTTTGATAAGTACTTAACAGACTTTGGGTGTATTTTTAACAGATAGCATCTGCATACCATATGATCAGGTGAGCTGAAGTTGAAATTAGGAGTTCCTTGCAGCATTGAGGAGAGTTATATACTGAAGCAAACCCTAGTTACATTAAAGGCTTACCTTCTTGAAAAGATAGGAGTTGTCTTGCTGCAGAACTACTGTAGAGTTGTTCACTGAGGATTTTTTGGTTCAGTGATGTCCTGTTAACAAAATGGTTTCCCTGTTCCAGTGGGCTGGGCTACAGTAATGTTACTGTACCACTGATAGCAAGCTGCCAGGTAAGGCATTCGTTGGTACTATGCCTGCATCCTGGGAGGTATCCAGAGGAATCTGCAAGGATTGGTTATGTGTTATTTGCAGTACAACAGCAGCTTGCACATGTGTTTCACAATCCTTGCTTTAAAAATGTCTGTTAGCTCAGCTGTTTTTTATTGTATGGAGGTGTAATAGCTGTAGAACATTTACTGGTTCTTTGAAGCAGAAAGAGAGGGCTTTAAGTGCATACTATAACCAAAAATTTACTGTATGCAAAGGCAGATGGCTTGGGCACTGTTCCTGTCAGAGACAGAGAACAGTGCAGTAACATTCAATGTGTACATGGTGATGAAGAGACCGGAGGGTTAATATTTCTGCCATCACATACTGATCTCTCAGCTCTCTATAAACTATGTTATGTGCCCTCTCTATGCATCTTAAGGTGAAATTATGCAATAAATTCACATATATGCATACCTTCATGTTTTCAGCAGGATATAAAAGCAGTGTTAAAGCTATGCAATTTTCAAATAATTAGTCTTCATCTAGGTTAAAATGTTCCACTTATTGCAGTTCATAGTGCTTCCATTCATTCAGTAGGTGTGACAATTCACAATATAAATATTATATTAGTTGCTTATATTATTATAAAATATTATACTGTTTAATATAGTAATTTAATATTGTGCACTAATATATTAAATATTGAATTCATTATCAAACAAATGGCTGTCATTCAAATTCAAAGCCTGCCCAGCTACCTGTCTTAATATATTCTTAAACAGCAGTGCTCATGTAGAACCCTGGGGGTAGGTATCTGCTTTCTCGCTTGTCAGAACCTGAAATGGGGTACATCCTCAAGTGTTTGCAGCTATGCATTCTGGACATACTGAGAATCTTGAACAAAGAGCTGTTAATAATTTTATTCATTAATGTATTGAAATTAGTATATGATCAGTGAAAAAGAATGTTGGTTTCTCCCTGGTTTAATTGGGCCAGTGGGTTAAATATTCAGATTGAATGTACAGCTTATGCAAGAATTGTCATGTTAGTTCGCTGATAGATACAGACATTTAACATGTTTTGGTCAAGAATCATCTTCAGAATAAGATTCACAGGCTCATTATTAAGTATGTTTGTAAAGATAGGATCAAGGCTGTAAGTTTACAGATACTTTTCAGTGGGAATAATGTGCTAGTGTATGTGTGTAAGCTAATAATTATTTTGGACTAGATTTCATGATAAAATGCTTTTAAAGGGTAGCATAGGAACTGAATACAGAACAAAAGTATTCAGTAGTTTTGGTATGTCTTGCATAATCATCAGTATTAGGGAGCTGAAGCAATTGTTGATTTGTTCTGTTTTGAGAAAGAATTTACTTTTCTGAGTGGGTGGCAGCTGGAAAATTAATCTTTAGAAAGATAACTAATATATTTTAGATACTTTTGCATTGATTAGTATTTTAAAATTTTAACAAGATTGTTCTCTCCTGTTGTAACAACTGATAGGTATAGGTAACAACCATGGGTTTTAATGTGTTTTTTCTTTGACTCTCAAACTTAGTAGACCAAGAGAGTGCTGCTTTAATACAGATTGCTTCCATCACTTTGCCAGATTGGAGGGTACTTGAAGTGGAGGATATGTCCATATGTGCTTCTGATGATGCTTTTTATTAGTAACTGGTATGTTGGTACACACTGTGTGTCAACAGAGAATTGCATTGTCTTGGGAATGATTGCAGCTGCTCTTCAGACCAAGATTAGAAGATGAAGTTACACTGATAAATAGTGCTCTATGAATGCTTGAAGAGGTCTAAGAGGTGTAAGGAAGGTGTAAAAACTTGAGTCTAAAAGGTTTATCTGAACATGCAGGAACACTGCAAGAGGGTTTGTCTTACTTTATTTTCATTATAAACCACCAAAATGAGAATATAGGAAAGATGGGCATCCGTCCATATGTCTGTAGAAAGAAGTAATTTCCATTATCGAGGTGGGACACTAACTATATATAAAAATAAAGACATACTTTCATATATATGTGTGTGTGTGTGTGTGTGTGTGTGTGTGTGTGTATGTCAGTAAAACTGTAGAGAATCCAGAGGAGGTCAGATGAATTAAGAAGACTGGAAAGTTAGAAAATGTTGAAAGAAAATAATTTATTTTATTAAGAAAGAAAATAGTAGTTTTACCATTGTATTGAAATTTTTTATGGAGAATATGGATATTCACTCTCCACTGAGAAGCACAAGGGGAATTTCTTTTTAAATCTGCACCAGAAAATCAGACTTTTGGGATATTAATCTAAGAAAACTTGAAACCGTAGAAATATACAGTAACCACTGAAGGCCAAGGCAGACATCTTGGAAGAACAGAAGATGACCGTAGTGAGATGGTTGAGTAACAGTCACTCACTGGTGGCAAAAGTGTGAGGACTTGTCCTCTTTCCTTTTTCCTCTCATTCTTCTTACCTTTGCATGTCATCACCCTTTCTTGTGGCTTTTGCAAATTTTGGTCTTTCATGAGCCATTTTTTATCTTGCAGGATAATGAAAAAACTATGCTGTATTGTGTCACCTCATGTGTCATCCCCATTATCCCATCCACCGCCACTGAGGTCAGGGGGTTTTGTGTGGCTTTTTTCTATTATGAGAAGTTAGTATGGTTCAGAGAAGTCCACTTGGGATGACATAACATAAGCAATGGGAGTGTGTGAATGTTTGCAGGAAGAGACAGGAATAGGACCACCCTGTTTTGTCATGAATTGTCATGAAAATCTATCCTGTGAGCTATATATCTTACGAATTTGTGCTCGTCTAAAACAACTAACTTCTGCAATGTTAAACTTGCCTGAAGATCTAGATGAGTTAAGCTATGTTTTGTGGTCAGCTTGAATGGTAGAAATGTTGGGGTAATGCA
>VWZN01009197.1:492233-526705 GCA_013396955.1 Regulus satrapa | reverse complement strand
GGGGTTCAAAAAAGTTCAGGAAAAAGTGGTTCTCACTAGAGTCTGCCAGCTTAGGTCCCCTACTAAAGGGTGACAGGAATAATTGGAGTTGAGGAAACAAACTATTAAAACTGAGAGATCACCAGTGGTTTTCCTGGAGCAGGTCAGGGTAATGTCAGGGTAAAACAGGTTTAGAATGCAGCCTGCATGGCCTGTGCTGAACTTGCTTTCAGATTCACCTGCCACCTCCTTCTGCTTAGTTCTTAACTCTGCTTGCAAAACTTATCTGCTGATCTGGATTGGGCAAGAATGAAGCTATTTTCTGTCCTGGAGATTTAAATTTTTTTCTCAGCTTTTTTGGGTATACTTCTCTGAGAAGAATGTCCCCACCCCAGTGCAACATGTGACTAAGGAGATTTCATGCAACTCCTAAATGTTCACTTGAATTCATCCCAGCCTCTTAATTCCATTGAACTGGTAGATCTTCACACGTCCAGAAAGATTTCTTGCAAATTTCTTTTTGGTACCAGCAGCACCGTGAGGCTTTGTTCTTGATTAAACCATTATTACTGAATTTATACTGTTGATGAAACCACGGGGTTTGATGCCCAGAAAAGGGGTGAGAGCAAACCTCAGCGTTGGGAGGAGGATATGGACTTGTCTGTGTTTTGTTGGTGTTGAAATCTGATCCTGGCATATGTCACCAGTGTTAGGAGGCCAACATAAATACACACTGACATTGAACCTGGAAGTAATACAGCTATTCCGTCCCCTTGTAAATCTGAAGTGTATTAGAAGTGCTGGGTTTTCTGTTTGTTTTATTTGTAACTCTGATACCACACTGGAACAGTAAGGGCTGTGCTGATTGTGGTCTTGAACAGAATATTTGTGTGGTCCTTGTCCATATCAGAGCTGCAGGGACTTGCTGGTCCAGTTGCTCCACTGTGCTCAGTTATACCAAGTAGGGGTGCAGGTAGTGTTGTACAGATAATTTAGACATCCCCATTTTCACCCTTGTTGGAATCCCCAATTTTCTTTTGTAAATCCCCTGAAAAATTTGTCAGGTTTTTGTATTTTTGATCTATAGATTTGGAGTCTTTATTTGGTTTCTAAGCTGCTGAAAAATCCATGTTTCCTTACACCAGTTGCTGATTAGCTCAAGTATGTGCTTGGATGAGGCTAAAAGCTGCATGGCTGCAGTAAGTTCTGACTGCTGAAGTTCATTTAATCCTGAAGCAAAGCCTTGGCTGCTTTGTAACTCTGGAATTGACTCTGCAGTGCAGTGAGAGAAGGAAACAAGTTCTGGTAATTGTGGAATGCCCACCTTGTTGGCAAGGCAGTGCCTGGTGCTTGTAGGGAGTACAGTTTGCAGCAAGATTTGTCAGTTTGTGGTGGCGCCTTTGGAAATGGCTGACATCGCTTTGGCTCCCTAAAAATTCTTCAGGACATATCCAGGCTTTTGAAAAGGGATGGCTAAAATGAATTCAGCTTTTTCAGGGTGTGATTGCTTCAGATGAGGTTTTCAAGAGACCACTGGACAGTAATTGATAATGTCAGTCCCAAGGAAGAGCAAACCACTGACTCCCTTCCTCCTGCCACAGTAGGACTTGATTTTGGTTTTGTAGGTGGTTTGGTGCACCAGGGATCCCTCAGAAGTAGGGATTGGAGACCTCTAAGGCTCTGCTCTCTGGTGCTGTAAAATGAAATTGACAGTTCTGCAGCACAAAACATGTGTCCCTTAAAGCTGGCAGTTTGTATAATTCCTGTTTCCACTGGAACGAGAAGGTTTGGGCGCCCTAGAATGAAGGTTTACCTAGATGACTTCGTGGAAGGGGGGAGAAGGCTTCATTCCCTAGGAGGTTTTCCCCATCTCGAGTGCTGTTCCTACACGTTTGCTGCTGTTCTGGGTGAATCATTCAGGGTGGAAGAGTGGAAATGGCTAAATACTGTCCTGCATCAATGGCCTTTTGGGGTTTGGTTGTTACTAAACTTCAGCTGTCACAGAAGGAGGTTTAAGGGACTTGTTGCTGCTGGTTGAGTTCTTCCAAACTCTTAGATAAGTAATTTAAATGGACTGTTACGTATTGATGTCTTCAGTGACAGTATATAACTTCTTAAATAATCTAATGCTAACGCCTTTTTTTTCCAAATCAAATTTTCTTTCAGCAAAGAATGGCACAAGAAGTGTTGACTCATTTAAAAGAACATCCTGATGCATGGACAAGAGTTGATACTATTTTGGAGTTCTCTCAGAACATGAACACCAAAGTAAGTAAATTAACTTTTATTTATTTGCTTTTCCTCTTTCTTCCATTCATAAACTTTGAGGAAGGTATCTCATTTTTAGCCATTGACTTTCTTGATTCAAACCTTATTTTTTAATTGTCTTGTTCGCAAAGTTGGCTTTAAGCAAGAACTGTAAATGAAAACAAGATTCAGACCTTCTTTTACATTGCCCAGAGTTTCTCCCTCCCTTTTTTTGAGTTTTTTTTTTTGGAGGGTGAGCTAAATTGGATACAGAGAAAGATTTTCAAGGCACATACGAGCATTGTGCCAGTTCCCAAGATTGGTGTTGTGTCTGTATAAATCTGAGTCATGAAAAGTCTCCTAGAGCCACATTTTGTCCTTGGGTAAGTGCTTGGCTGTGTGTGATCATAATGAAAGCCACGTGCACGTAACTGAGGAGAAAATTTGTCCCTAGGTGTGTTCAAGACAAAACAAACTTATTAGGCCAAGGTTTTGAGCAATCAATGAAGGTTAAGCCCCCAAAAGTTTTAGTAGATCAGTTCTTTGCTGCTATGCAGAACAGATTTGCTTTGTACTGCTGTGGGAAATCCATCCATCGTGGTAGAGGCTAAAATGGGCAGCGCTCAGGGCTTTTTCTGCAATTTGAAATGCTTTACCTAAGACTTGTCAAGTTTGAGGCAAAAAGATGATCAAAATGTGTTTTCACTGTCTTAAGTTTGATGATTATTGTCTCAGATAAGTGACGTGCATGTTTTTCTGATGGATACACACTGTGTTCAAACAGAAAAAAAAATTGTGTTTGGATGGTTTCTGAAATCATGTGGTATTCATGAAGCAGTTCATAATTTTTTTTCATTGCTCTCTGAAGTTGAGGGGAAAACAGTTTAAAGAACTTCCTCAAAGTAACACCTTTAAGCACCTTTAAGTAACAGTGTTTGCCTGTTTGCTTGCCTGGTAAACTTTGCATTTTATACTGACAGACATTACTAATGTTTAAGTTGATTTATCAACAGTATTTTTAAAAACTCAAATTTGTCTTGTGAAAAATGAGATGATTAGAGGAACAGAAAGAAAGCAACAGGTAAAGAATTCTTCAATTTACATAAATTGCAAATGATTTGGTGCTAAATTTATGCACTATGACATTTGGCTTTTATGCAATCATATTTTTTCTTTAATTAAAGCTGTTAACACTACCTGATATTAATCATAATGTTCCATTATGTTGATTGCTTGTAATAGGAAGAAAAGGGGTGTCTTCCTGTGCAACTGACACAGCTAGGCTTTGACGGCAGGCCTCCACAAGGTCTACCCTTTTGATTCCCTTTAACTGAATTCTGTTCATCAATTGTTTTTTGTTTCTTGGGAGGTGGGAGGGAAAGGGATTCGGTGCATAAAATAAGTAATGAGGGTGCCATAGAAATTTCTACCATAGGGATCATTTCATGCTTTTCTCTTTTTGTTTTTTTTGGTTTTTTTTTTTAATTTTAAGTTTTTTGCTGTTTCCTGTCCCTCATCTTCATAACTGGGCAGTGATTTAGTCGTAGACAATTAGCAGCGAGCAAACCAGGAGCAAATTAGTTTTGGAAAGGTTTCTCTCTGCCTTGGACAGAGTTGAAATGTGTTCACATGTGCCATTGCAGTAGTTGATTAAAAGGCAGAACTTTGTAATTGGTGTCAGTGACTTTTTTTGGGAGTGGTGTTGCTCATTATCAGAGGAAGAAGAGTAATTAGAGCCATTAAATCAAATAAAGACAGCCCAGAAGGCCCCTTGGAGGATGTTGGGGCTGATGGAGCCTTTTCAGCGCGGTGTGGCAAGGAGGATGTGCAGGTGAGGGTTGTACTCAGAGATTTTGCTGCTGTTCACTGGGACTGCTGGGGGGGAAAACAATCTTTGTGGGACTGAGGAAGAGGTGAGCGAGGCACTGCAGAGAGCAGAACTGATGCCACAAAGGAATGAGTAGAAACCTTTGCAGCATGAGCAGCTTCAGGTCCCTGAACCCCAGTGAGATGTTTGAGCAGATAATGAGGGATAGGTGTGGCACATGGCTGGAGGTGTCTGTCCTTTTCTTTGACTCCAGGAAATTCTCAGAGAGGGAAAAACCCCACTGGAGATGAGGTCTGTCCTTAGTCTGTTGCTAGGATTTTCATTTAAGTTTCATTTAGTCATCTAGTGTTGATTTAAAATGAAGCTAGATGGAAATTCGTTTTATTTAAAATGAAACTAAAATGAAACTTGGCATTCTGGTGTAAAAGTGAAATAAGTTCACTTGTGGGGAAAAAAAGTTTGGGGAGAAAATGAGCATCTCTAGTTTGTTGTACCTGAAAATTTTGTGTGTGCCTGTAGAACACAGACATTTCACTAGAGTTTAGATGTGCTTCAGGAAAGTTAGCACTGTCTGATAGGAATATTTATACTGTCAACATTGTTAGGAGCTTTTTGTGTTTTGTATCGTGAGCCTGGGTCAGTTGCAGATGATGTCTGTAAATTTATCGCTGTGGCTGAAATCAATTCCTGTGAAGTATTTTGCTTAAGAATGTTTCTGCACGCTTTTCTTCATGAAAATTCCCTTGATTTCATTTAGCTTTTATGTCACGTAATTAAATCAATTTACAGGTTAAACTCTAGTTGCTCAGCTTTTGCTGCTGACCGTGGAAGAAATAAAAATACCCTGGCAAACTTTCTGTAATTCATAATTTCTTTTGGTGCCCAAGGTTTTGGAAGGGGACAGAAGATTTTGCAAATGCAGGATGTGCACTTGGAATCTCCTGGGAACTGGGATCAGATAGAGAAGCAAAGTGCTGTAGGTTATGTTAAGATGAGAACAGCAAAAATGCTCTTTTAATACAATGTAGCTTGGGACAGTCTACATTGTGTTTTTTAAATTAACCTGAAGTCTGTATGATCCCTGTGGTCGAAATGCTAATGATCCTACTTTGTGTAACAACTAACCATTTTAAAGAGGAACTCTTATTCTCAGCCAAACTTGGAACTGTGAAAACTTGAGTTTACCTTTCAGGCATTGATTTTTTTTTTTTTTTTCTTCTTCCTAATCCACTGTAGATAAAGTAAATGCAAATCTCCTCATCCCCTTTTCTCTCCTGTCTATTCATGCTAATGGGGTCTCACATATTAAAGTTCTTTGGTCGTACCATGACAAACTTCTTTCCCTGTTACTGTGAGTTGGCAGTAGGGACAAATGGGCAGAGGGAATGGCCATTTGCGACGTTAATGGTTTCGGGTAAGAACATAGGAAGGAATTCCTGAAAGGTAAAATGATTTCCAAGAGCTTATTCATTTTTATTGTTCTTTGACTGAGCACAAAAGTTCATCTTTAAATAGTAGAAATAGAGCTGCCATATTGGGTGGGGATTGAAATTAAATAAACCTGTGGGTTGTCTTGCTGTTCCTAAAGTAACACACCAGTGAAGGTTGGGAAATACTTTCTCTAGGAAGTGCCAGTGTCAGGACATGTGATGCTAAGACAAGATTTTTTTTTTTTTTCCTCCAGCTCTTAGAGGAACAGTAGGAAGCTTGAGACACCATCCAAGCTGCTAAATATTTTAGGAGCCTGGTTGTGTTAATACTCAAACTTAGGAGCAGTCATTTGTGATACAAATTCATATCTGGCTGCTGCTTTTCCAGATAGCCAAAATTGTCTGCCAGAGGGCTTTTTGTTATTGTTTTTTTCCCCCCTCCTGGTGTGAGCATGATCAAACAGCAGGGCTTAGTATAGCCAAGAATAAAACAAGAAAATACGATGCATGAAACCTCAGTAAATGGGTGAATAGACATATATTAAATAAAATTGTTAGTTTAAGAATCTTGAAGTCTTAGATGTTAAGTGTGAATGTCTGCTTGAATGAGAGTCCTGCAAGTTAGTTAGTCCTACAGTAATGTACTCACATTTTGTTCTTCTCCAATTTCAGTATTATGGGCTGCAAATCTTGGAAAATGTGATAAAAACAAGATGGAAGATTCTTCCAAGGAACCAGTGCGAAGGTAGGGAGGGATTTTTGTCTTTTCCTCATGGCTTTGTGTATTAACTGAGAGTTGGACTGCCAGTCTCCAAATCTTCTGTCACGGGTTCTCTTGAATGATGAAACCACATCTTTCACTTTCATGCTAGTGGTCTCAGTGGATTGGTGAGCAGCTGAAAATCTGTGAATTTGTGGAAAAGGTAGAATTGATAGTTTTGAAACCCCTGAGGTGAGTCCCTGGCATTGAGGTAGAGATTTTCATTCTCTGTACTTGGCACAGGAGGTTTTTGGTTTCCTCAACCTCTCCGAGCTGTGATGTGCAGCCTCAAGTCGACTCTGTGGCCCACTTGTTGCCTTGTGTAAGTTTGTGTAATAATTTTGAAACTGGAAGCAGTTAAGAAAGATTTTAAAAGAGAAACACTGAACAAATACACTTTTTTACCTTTTTGGTAGTCTCATTTTGTCAAGCAGGGGGAGGCACTGTGCAGTTGGGTTTAATTAATGAAGTGTCTAAATAGGCAGATTGCCAGAATTGGTGCAGTACAGGGTAAAACCCCAGTCTCCCATCCATGCAAGGAAGCTGGATGTCTTCAATCAAATTAAATTCTATGTTTAGTTTATGGGTTTTACCCTGCCCTGGAGCTTGGGATATTCCTGACTTTTCGACTTTGGCTGCAGTAAATGGAGGTACCTTGTGGTTACAGGGTTAGTGCTTCTCACAGGGCTGCCTCTCAAGTCATCACAACTTGGACTTCAAAACATTAAGTGCAACCACTTCACATTCTTGAAATGAAATGGGTGTCACTGTTCTGTACTTGGCACTTTACTAAAAGCTGGTCTTGGAACTAATTAAAAGTTCCAAATTTCTGTATTCTGCTGTGGGCTTTTATTAACCATGCTAAGATATGCTTTACATTTTTACTGCCTGTGCTTAGGTTGTGAAACTATGCTAATTAAAGTGGACTTTTAAGGGCTGGTGAAAACAAATGCATAGAGACAAACTTGCACAGTCTTGTGCCTATTGCTCTTCTCAGTTTTCCCCCATGCATTCCAGGGGTAGCTGTCTTTGAAAGTAAAACTGAAAGTCAGGTTCCCATTCATTCTGCTCTTGGAGGTTTCTAGGGAACAGCTTCAGCTTTAGCTAGCTGTTCTTTCTGCTTTTAATTATTGGAGTATCTCAGCTCAGTCATATTTTAACATCCTTGACTACAAGCACTTAGTTTTGCCATTTTGAAGTTGCTGCCCTGAAATTTTTGGCTGTTTGAGTATTGCCCCAGTGAAGGGAGAACAAGTGTCACAGGGATGGCCCTAACTTGGTAGATTAGAACTGAGCAAGTGCCAAATACAGGATGTAATCCAGGAATTCGGAGCCTTAAAATTCGTGCTCTTGATGCACAGGAGAGCTGAGGAGCAGCGGTGGTGGTGGGATGAGGTTGCTGCTGGCTGTGCTTTGGGTCATTTCATCTCTGGCAGTGGCAGTGCTGCTGGAGTGGTTCTGCCATCTGAGAAGATGCAGTAACTCCATAGGCAAAATAAAGTTACTGTCTGTGGTTGTGTAATCATCTTGAGGTATCCTCTTCTTCCTTTTCCTGATTTACATACTGTGAAAATCCAGAGGAAAGGAAAAAAAATCCTTTATATTAACAAAAGTGTGTTGCTTGTTCAGGTTTTAAAACATTTTCCTTTTGACAGAAGCAAACTAAAATTATGAAACTGACTTTCACCCTGCTAAGGGGAAACTGGGTTAGCTGGCTTTTACTTGTGTGGTAGAAGAGGAACCAAATGCGTTTTCTGTACCATGGCATTTTATCCAGCTTGGCCTCAGTGGTGTAGGAGGGAGAATCTGTTTCATCTCTAATCCAGTTTGATCTGGTCTGTGGTAGTTGTTTTTTAATTCTTTTCTTTGGCTGACGGTACTGGCTGGTATAAAAGAGCTGCTCCAGAGCTCGTTCAGGTGGCTTGATTACCTGGGAGATAGTAAGGCTGGTTAAATTGAGGTTTCCTTGACTCCAGCCTGGCTTTGGTTGACAGGATTTTCCTGTTTGAAGTGTAACTGGTGGAATGCCTGTGCAGGAAACTGAAACTCCTGCAGTGGAATGCGGAGTGACAAAGCAAATCATGCAGGTTTCAAATCCTTTTTACCTTTTATCATAATTTATAAAACGTGTCTTCTGCATATCTGGTTGGTTTGTGTAACAAATACAGCTGACAGATCTTAGGGCTGGTTAATTTGCATTTATGAGAAACACTGTTCCCCCTTTATAGCAACAGCAGTGCTCCAGAGTTCAAGTCAAGTGCTCATCTGATTTGAATGGTCAGTGAATAAAAAAACTTTTTGAAACAACTTCCCTGAAACTTGTTGGAGAAATGAAGCAGTGTTGTTAATTACGGAGCATGAACTGTAACTCTTTAATAGTTTTTTTGTTTTCTTTTTAACAAGTTGGACATCAGAATGACTTGTTGGACTGTGAGGTTAGCCAGAGGTTTGTTACTGCTTCTGTCTGTATGCTGGAGGGTTTCAGCTTCCAGCCTTGAATTTCAAATGCAAGGAGGGAAATGTTTTATTCAAATGCCTTTCGACTTGAAGCTCTGTTCTGAAGTTTTTTCTTTTGTTTTAAAATAGCTTTTGGGTTTGAGCTTTTCTGGCCCTGCTGTCTTTTTGCTTTTGTAAAATAGCTTTCTCTTCCTCAGGTGGTGGTATTCGTGAGCACTTCTGAAAGTTCATTTTTATCTTTCCAGAATTCTGAAACAAGAATTGGGCAAAACAATCAATTCACAGCTCTAAAATACTGATGTGACGGCTTTTTTTTTTTCTTGATTTTTTTGGTTTACTTTTGGAGTTAGCAGTGAGAACCACTGGGTTCTGTAGACAAAAGGGGGAGTTTCTGGGGCCCAGAAGGGGTAAAATTCAATTCAATCCGATGCCTGACCTGCACGCTGAGCCCTGAGCCACGTTTGCTCATAGCCCCCGGCCGTGGCTAGCCTTGCTGTGGGTGATTTATTTCCTCCTCGGGAGGCTGCTTGGAATGGCTCTTCCACGGACACAAATGATGTCATGCGGTTCTCACTGCAGCCTGGCCGGGCCGGGTGATGGATTCCAGAACATCCCAGGCAGTGCTGAACCTGGCTGATGGCCAGGCTATTGTGCCATCATTCTCCAGTTGGAGTTCTGGGTTTATTGAGGTGTGACACTAAATTGCTTTAAACTCTGATATCCTTTAGAGCCGATTGTTTAATAACGCTCCGAGAGGATGGCATTTGATTAAAGTGCTGTGGTCTCCAAAGGATTTTCTCTGGCAGCGTGAAAAACCTGCCTGGAAAGAAAGGCTTTTTTGGTCTTCAGAGCAGTGATACGTTTCATTAATCCTGCATTGTGAAATGAAATACTGTTCCCCTGAACAGAGTGAGCTTGTCTGGAGTGTTTGGAGCTGGAATGGATAAAGCACTTCTTCATTACGAAACACAAATTGCTTGTACAACTTTTCTCGTTGTGAAATGAAAAAGTGAAGCGTTCAGAAATGCAGTTCAGTGTTTTCCAGGAAGGTCCTGGAGTAAAGCTTTTGATGCAGTGGGAGCTGCTGTAGAGGAGGTTTTTCTGTGCAGCAATGAGATGTTTTAATTCCTGGCCTGCTTCTTGAGGAAGATGTTTCTTTGGCTCTCTGGAATGAAGAGGGGATGAGCTACGTGGCACTTCTGTGGGTGCATGAAGACAAACTTCTGTGACTTTTCAGAGATTTCATGAGTTTTCTGTTGAAAAGCAAACAGATGATGGATTGACTCAGTTCCACCACTAAGGGGTAAAGATGATTGTGGGACAGTATATGAAAGCATGATGTTTTTTAACACTAAAAATAAGATGGTATTTTGATTACATTCTGGGGCAGTTAAGTGTAAGTCTGTATGCATACAGACATTCCCAGCGGGGTCAGCTCAGCTTTAGCATTTGGAATTCTAATTGTGATTGCAAAATAATGCTCATTCGCTGAGCTACATTGCCCACCTGCTTCATTTGTGCCTAAATGTCCTTTCATACAAGCAGAGACTTTATTCATCTTGGCAAATTAGTGAGCTTGCATGTGCAGCACCAGCTAGGATCATTTTTGACACTTGCTAAATGCTTGTGCTCCGTGACTGCACAGGAGGCTGTGCTTGTTTGCCTTGAGGACGAGAAGTCCTCCAGTTTTGTTGCAGGTGTGTGTTTGCTGATTGTGTCCATGGTTATTTCCCTGCCCTACTGGGCTGTGGCAGGAGCTCTGTGCTCTGGGTACACAGAGTGCAGGAGAGGTAATGGCTTCCTAGAGCACATCCAAAGGTTAAACTGCAGGATATTTCCTCAAGTTCGGGCTGCAGGAATTACTCATGTCGGATAACGTAATGTTCCTCACTGTGTCCCAGTTCCACTCTAAGCATTGCACAGCTCGGGTCACTTGGGAAAACAACTTTCCCTCCAGGAAGTGTTTCAGTTTTTACTGGAGGCTTTGCCTTTCTGTCGAGGAGCAACTTTCACAGAAGGATGACAGTGTCTGATGGGCATCCAGGAATGTTCTAAAGGCCTCACGTTTATGCCCTTGCTCTATCTGGGGCTGGTGCAGGCCTGGAGCAGGCTCAGCTCCCTTTGGTCGTCCCGAGATCACTGCAGTTGCAAGGTCACGTAATCTCTGAAGAACATTTGGTGTGTCCTGGGTGTTGTGGTTGGTGTGGCTTTTGTTTTGTTTTATTGGAAGGTCTGTTTTGCTGCGCTGTCTGTCTCTTCCTGCTTGGCTCACTGAAGGGCCTGGACTTGGCAGCTGTGCTGTTGGCTCTTCAGGACTTGTTCAGCTGCCTCTGCGATGGAAGGACACCTTCTAGGCACTGCTTTTGGGGCTCGTGCATGTCCTGTGCTTTGCTTTTTTAACATAACACTTCCTTTTAAGTTCCCCAAACACCGTGCTCTTTTCTTATCCCATGGATTGCTACCCCTGAACAGTTTCTTGGACATGTTCTGCTGAGAAATGGTGATGAGCCTCTGGGTTGATTTTTGTCAGAATGTTAATTTGACATCTATTTGTTCTGCTGAAAATTATCTTTCCTGTGGAATGATAAATAATTGAACTATTAAATATGGGGCAGAAACCATAACACTTGAAGTTAAAAAAGAAAAAGTAGAAAATTACATCTGAGCCAAAAAGAACATTAGAGAATTGGATAGCTGCTGCTTTTAGGGGATTAAGAATATGACTTTTTTCACTGGATGGACAATCTCAGGAGCCTGCAGCGTGATGTGTGAAAAGGAGCAAATTATTTTAGGTTGGTTTTTGTGCTGCAGTCCCCATTCTTGGTTTTTTTTACATTTTTTGAATGGAGAAACTGCGGAGCAGAGCAGCTGTTCTCTGCTGGTCTCAAGCCGGATCGAAGGCAGCACAATATTCAAGTTGTTACTGAATAACACAACGCCATGCATGCAGCAAGGTGGAAAATACCATAGATCTGCACTTGGAGCTCTAACTTAACTTTTTAAATGCCTTTTTGAAATGCAAAGAGTTTCAACAGTAGGCTTCCCTTGGTGGTTTTGCAGACGGTTATACGAGTTTAGTTTCTGGCACTGCAAACCTATTTCCATACTGTTTGGGGGGGGCTTTCATATCTCGTTTGTCAATTACTGTAATGCTTGAGCAAAGAATGTGTTTCAGGTTTTAAAACATCCAACCAGGCCCGTGATGTCAGCCCAGTGCTCGGTAATAACTCTTGCCCAGAGCCTGACAGTGCTCTTTAATAAAGACCATTCTCCTGGAGCAGTGGGGATTGATCCCAGTTGATGATGATGAATTGTTCCACTTGCAATTGGAACTAGCTGTAGAACAGCCCCTGTCTAGTGTGGATCTAATGGCTCAAAGTCTGGATCTAGTTTTTCCAGATTTCATGAGCATGCACTTATTCAATTGTCCCTTTTAATCCTCTTGTTTAAATCTGGAAAAAAAAAAGCCTACTAAATTTGGTCAAGTCTTAGACAAGTTTTAAAACTTAGAACGGAGGGTGTGGATTATATCTTCAACAGAAGACATCCTTCTCCTTCAAGTGACAACTTCTGAAGTCTTCAACATATGCATGTTGTCTGCGTGAGTCAGCTGACTTGTTGAAGAAATGATTGAAACGAGATTTTTTGGGTTCATGAATTTGAATAGCAAAGCATCCACCAATTCTCAGACTTCCTTGCAACAAGAAAACACTTGCCCGGTTTGAAGCGTTGGTGTCAGAGCTGAACCCCTGCAATGTTCACCTGGGTCGTGACTCCAGGCCCTCTGCGCGTGCCTTTTCCTTGGATGTTGTCACTTGGAAAGTCATTGTTTCCTTGGATTTAGTAATTAGGAGTGAGCTGAGGCTTAGGTGGCAAAATGAAACTCCGGGCAGCGTAGCTTCCCTACAGTGATTGGAGTTTTTCTGGTTTTATGGTGGAGCTGAAAACGCAAAATATCTTAAAAACATTGTAGAAGGAACACAACAAAATGAACAGTTTAACACACTGTTTGCCCCTGGTTGGCCAGTTGTCAATATAAGGGAAAAAAAAGTATTAAAGCAAGAATGTACTGATTTTGTGGGTTCTCAGCAGCCATATATGCTATAAAATAAAAGCCCAGTGGTTCACACTGAAATCGTGCTGCGTTAGTGAATGAATTGTTCTTGCAGATTTCACAGGTGAGGCTTTGCTAAGCTCTGGCCCGGTGTTGGACTTTGAAATGCTGTGCATAGGAATTCCTCTGTTTAAAATGGATCACCTAAGTAGCCTGGATCACCTCTGAACTTGTGCATGCAGTGCAGGTGATGGGTCAGAGCTTTCCGTGCACTTGGGCAAACCTGGCACCTAAAGCTGGAGCCACACTCAGGAAGTTTCTGTTTATTCTTGGAGTTGACTTTGATCTGGTACAAATTACTGCAAGGACACTCTAGTCTTTTGCTTGGTTGAAATAATTCCGGTGTAAAGCCATTTTGTACATCAAAAATATCCCCTGTCAGGGTTGATAAAGGGGTGTCTTCCCCATGCAGCACACTAGAAGGATGCTCACTGACATATGCTTATCTGGCCCGTTAGAAGTGTTTCTGGTTTAAAATAATGAAGAATCTGAATTCAGAAATGCTTGTTGCTGTATCTGTGATATCTGGCATAGCTGAAAATAAATCCCTACCTTTTCTGCAGGTATTAAAAAATACGTTGTTGGCCTAATTATCAAGACCTCATCTGACCCAGCGTGTGTAGAAGTAAGTGAAGAATTCTCAGGGGAGGATAAGGGAGGGGATTGTTACGCAAAACCTGACTCTTCTCTTCTCTTTTCCAGAAAGAGAAAGTGTATATTGGCAAATTGAATATGATTCTTGTTCAGGTAAGCCAGAGCTCATAACATTTTCAGCCTTATAATCAAGTCCCTGCCTTTGCTGTGTGTCTCACCCCGATTCCCTTGGCAGATCCTGAAACAGGAGTGGCCGAAGCACTGGCCCACGTTTATCAGCGATATTGTGGGAGCCAGCAGGACCAGCGAGAGCCTCTGCCAGAACAACATGGTGATCCTGAAACTGCTCAGTGAAGAAGTGTTTGATTTTTCTAGTGGCCAGATTACTCAAGTGAAAGCTAAGCATTTGAAAGACAGGCAAGTGTATTTGTTTAAATCTTAATGAACGGAATAGACATTGGGCTTGCTGCTCAGTAGTTGCTCTCACTCGGAACTTTGGTGTGAGCATCTAGAGCTGTGTAATTCCATTTCTGAGCCGAAGAGGGTTACTGATTTTTTTTTTCTTTGAAGCACTACTCCTAGGGGATCCCCAACTTCATTTTCTACACAAAGGGATTTGTACCTTGCTGCAAGTAGGATCTGTTGACTGATGATTCCTGTGCTTTTTAACACGTCGTTCAGCACTGATTGATTGTATTTACTTCTTTCCTTACAATTTGCAGACACAGGCTTCAAGCTACTTCAAATATGCATTATCACCATGAAAATGGGGATAAGCCAGGTGGCTTTTGAATTCTCCATGGGCGTAGGTCTCAAGGACCTGCCTGTCCTGTGTGCATAGATATTTTGATTTATGAAACACAGAAATACCTGGTTGTTAATTTTTTTTTTTTTTTTTGTAGCATGTGCAATGAATTCTCTCAGATATTTCAACTGTGTCAGTTTGTGATGGTAAGTCGTATTTCTTTAATGATGTTTTCAAAGTTCCCCCCTTTTGTGCCTAACGGTGTCACAATGTGATAAACTCTAAATGATCATTTACAGGAAAACTCCCAAAACGCTCCCTTAGTCCATGCTACTTTGGAAACGTTGCTACGATTTCTGAACTGGATTCCTCTGGGATATATATTTGAGACCAAGTTAATCAGCACACTGATATACAAGGTATTCTTGGGGGAAAAAAAAAAAAGCTCTTAAATTTGAATACAGGTTGCGGAAAAGCTGTACAACACTTCTGTAATGCTCTCTATTTTTTCTCTTCCCTCAACAGTTCTTAAATGTTCCCATGTTTCGAAATGTCTCTTTGAAGTGCCTCACAGAGATTGCAGGTGTCAGTGTAAGCCAGTATGAAGAGCAGTTTGTAACACTTTTTACACTGACCATGATGCAGTTAAAACAGGTAAAGGTTGTTCAGAAATCTCCCTTTGGATTTCGTATCACAAAATCCATTTCTGTAGAAAGTCCAGTTGGCGGGTTTATGTTCATTACAGAGCTCTTGATAGGAAAAGTATTGTTCTTGGGTGGTGTTTGTGGCTTGATCAGAAGATGCCAAGTGTGTTTTTCTGAACTTGATTGCAGCTGTATTTCTGCTCTATTGATTTGATTAATTTAAGAGATATTTTGAGCACTTGGCCTGTCTCATGGGGAAATGTGAACTATGTGTCTCAAGACCTAAACTGACCTAACTTCTGCAAGTTTCTTTTCAATTTTTGGAACAGACAGAAATATTTCTCATTAAAAGTCATACATCAAATTTATATAATTTGATGATTCCCCTCTGAGCAATTCAGATTCAGGTACATGAGTCCTTTCCTCAGTGTATTTATATAATAAGTGGATGGAGAAGGGTTTTTTTAAAACAATCTTATCCTCTCTTGGCAAGGTTGGTCCATCTTCAAGGTTCTTCATTAAAAACAGCAATGTACTTGTTAACACAAAGTAATTGGTCTGTATAAAAAAGGAAATTCTTGATTTCTTTTTGTTAGATGCTTCCCTTAAACACCAATATCCGACTTGCGTACTCGAATGGAAAAGATGATGAGCAGAACTTCATTCAGAATCTCAGTTTGTTCCTCTGCACGTTCCTCAAGGAGCATGGTCTACTTATAGAGAAAAGGTTAAATCTGAGGGAAACACTAATGGAGGTGAGTAGCTTGGTTTATCTGCTTTAGAAATGTAGCAGGTGTTTTCTCCTGCTCACAGGATGTGATATTAATGGAATTTCTAGATCATTGTAGTTAAAGTTAGTAAAAGAAAAAAGCCAGGCACAAATTCAAACCCCCCCTGTATAGAAGTGTCAAATAGTGCTTCAAAGTAAAGGAATACTTTCTTTTTCCATGGGTTTACATGTTTCTCTTGCTATGACTTGATCAGTGTGTGCTTTCACTGAGCATCCAGAGCTGCTCTCTAGACTCCAGCATATGCTGTAGGCCAGTTCCTCCTTCCTGTTGGAGCTCCTTGCCTAGTTTGCCATTTCTCAACTGAATAGCTTTAAGTAGTCCTCAAGGATGAGACTTTCTATCTAATAAAAACTCTGTGGGCCAGTGGCAGAGCCACAAGTGACTGCTGACTCTAGGATTGTGGCAAATGTTGGAGATTGAGGTAAAAATGAAGGAAAGGCTTAAGCACTGAGGATACTGCTGCATGCTCTAGTGGGGGTAGATCACAAGATTAGGGTTTTCATTTGTGCTGTTTCAGTTCAGAATAACAATTTTGCTGGGATTGAATTGTTCTGTGGTGACCTTTTTGCTACTGCTCCACTCCAAGGGAATGCAAACTCTCCATATCCCCTTGAAAAGCACCCTTTTCTGTGTGCAGAACCGAGCCCTGTGCAGGTTTGGAGGTTGTAATCTGAGGAACTGCCCTGAGACAGGGGAAGAAAAACAGCACCCCAATTTTTAAACCTGGAGGCCAGGTATAAACCTGGAGGTTTACAAACCTATGGGAGGGGGAAGTTCATTTTGCAGATTGATTAGCTGTAATCCAGTGTGCTCATGTGAGTTCCAGTCTGTTCCACCCAGTACTCTCAATATCATCCGGAGGTAGCTCTCTACCAAGAAAAAACCAAAACAAATTAATAAAATTGGCTGCGAATATCAAATTGTAGCTAATTTAGAAGATGGACTCAGAGGGGTATCACTTTTATTTTCAATAAAGGAGCTGATAGCGGTTCCAGATAATTCCTGAATTTGCAATTAGTAAGCTTTTAAACTAACTGGGAATCAGGCACACAGCTCAAGGCTCAAGTTTCTGCTTACGCTGAGGCTGTACTAGGAAGACCTTTGTAAAAGAGACATTTACAAAACTGGATTCTGAGGACTTTCAGTCTTGGATAGAACAGTGAAATGTTTAACAAAGTTCTTATGCCTGCCTAAACAGGCTGCAAATTCAACTTCTATAATCTCTGGTGTAAGAGGAGAGCTTACTCCTAAAGGTTTACTTTAAAAAGCTGTGTCCTTCTAACCTGTTAATTCCTGCACTTTGGAGATAGCAGGACTCCTGAAATTGTTCCATGGATTCCTTGGATCTCTGTAGACTAGCAGAGGAATCTGCATCAGTTATTTAAAATGAAATTACCAAGAGAAATTGGTGTGTAAAGATTAATGTATGGCTGTTCTGAGTCCCTGTTTTGGCGCTGTAGGGAGAGATGCTGAATCAGGTCTTTACCTTTCAAAATGCTCCCAAGTTGTTTGCCTAAGCTATGAAATTATCTTCAGATTTTATAAGTTCATTCTGTTTGTTCACTAATGGGCAATTGCCTTGATATCTTTCACCAGCAACTGCATAATAAGCTTAGGCAAAAAAGGTTTATCTGTGTAGTTTTAATTTCTCTGGTTGATATCTGAGCTTGTCAGAATTGCGTCAGTGCCTTTCCCTGCTCAGCCTGCTCTGGCTGTTCTGTCAGGAAAGAAGTTGAAAATGTTCTGGTAGATGACTTCTCTGAAAGCAAAGGAGCAGTATTCCAGGGTCAAAGGATGCAGAACAAAGTAGCAGCAATAGTCTTGAGAGTAGCAATCGCTGACACCAGCTGCTGAGGCTTTTTTGAGGTTCTGAGAATGCCTCGCAGAAGCTCCAGGGGCTGTGGGTTTGACAATTTACAAACAGGCCGGGTTGGTGGTGGCATTTCTAAGATGTCTTTAGGCTATTTCAGATTTAAGAATACAAACACACTTTGAAAATAATGATAAGTGACAGGAGTCCTTGGTTTGGAGTTGCTCTGCCAGTCACAACTCTGACCTGTAAGTAATGTCATTGCAATGTTAATGCCTCTTGTTCCAAACCCTCAGATTCATTTGGCATTTTGTCAGGATTTGGATAACTAAACTCGAAGCAATGGGGTTTGATCTGCAGATATACTCACGAATTGGGTGTTTCAACCACTCTTTTCCAGGCTCTTCATTACATGTTGTTGGTATCAGAAGTTGAAGAAACGGAAATTTTCAAGATTTGTCTGGAATATTGGAACCATTTAGCTGCTGAGCTCTACAGGGAAAGTCCGTTCTCAACGTCGGCTTCTCCACTGCTTTCAGGGAGTCAACACTTTGATGTTCCTCCAAGGAGACAGCTTTATTTGCCCGTTTTGTCCAAGGTAATCCAGCTTCAAGTGAAGGCAGTGTGAAGATTCAGGTTCTCTTTGTGAATTAGAGATTTTGCTTCGTGTAGGGAGTGACATTAGGGAACTCACCTTGTTGTAATTGACAGTTGATCCAACTCTCCTTGTATAATCAATGTGGAAGTACTTTGCCATGACACCAGTATATAATAAGGTAATTCATGGGATAGTTCAGCTTTTTAAAGGCACTTAATTGTAATACAAATCTGTATTAAGCAGTTTCTGTAAACAGGCTGGAGTGTTAGAATTGGAGGAAATAATGTGTTTGGGCAAAGTGGTCCTTAGAAGACCTCGAATATGATGACTTAAGCATTTTGAACCTCTACAAAGCATAAATAAAGTATAGGCTGGGGTTTCTTTAAGTACTCAACTTATTCACTGGAGGGAGAGGAGTCAGCAGGCTCCATCCTTAGTGTCTTGTTGGATATAACCTTTTCCCTGGCTGAGGCTGCCTGAGCAGAGCGCTCTGGGAGGAGGGAGAGTGTTGGTGCTGCAGTTTGATGGAGTTTTAACTTCCCCCAGGTTCGATTGCTCATGGTCAGCCGCATGGCCAAGCCTGAAGAAGTCCTGGTTGTGGAAAATGATCAAGGGGAGGTAGTTCGGGAATTCATGAAGGATACGGATTCCATCAACTTGTATAAAAATATGAGAGAAACGTTGGGTAAGTGAAGCGCCTGCAGGAGTTTGTGTGCTGTGGGGCTGTGCAGCTGCGTCGCAGTTGTTACAGCGTGGTGTCTTAGGATCTGAATTACTGTGTGGGTGAAATGGTTATCAGCGAGGAGTACTACACAGACTGGAAAAGGGAGGAGGGAGTGACTGCTCTGAAGGTTCCTGTTTGAGGCACGCTGTGTTTTATAACCTGATGGAGTAGTAATACACTACTTGATCTTTGTCCTCCTAGTGTTGCAGTGAGTTTTTTGAGGCAGGAAAAAATATCAAGAGTCCTAATCATAACTTAGAACAAAGGAAGTGGTGCTGTCAGATATGCAGGACATTAGACTTTCAGTATTACATTTATTTTCTCGAATGCCCATTGGATCACCGAGTGTTCAGCAGCAGGTTGATGGACTAGAAATGTGTGTGTTGGAAAGCTTGTGATGCAGAGTGGATGTGGGTGTAGGGGGTATTTTTATTCTTACCTTTCTGCTTGGGTTGTAGGTATAGCCTGTGGTAAATTAGTTTATAGTTTAAAACAGTGTTAAATTTGGTTTAATACGTGTGCATGTGGAATGTGAAAACTGTTTTTGTTTTGTGGAATAATTACTATATCTCCTAAGTTGTATTGCCAGATACAAGACTACTGATATGAAAATGCAGGTCAGGCAGTTTTTATTGCTTACGTTTTATTACCTGATTCACTTGGAGGAAATAAAAAGGGGGAGAATGTGGTGGAAGCTGTATTTTGTGGTACAGTAAAAATCTATTTCTGAACCTGGCCGTAAATTGCTCTTGACTTGCTGGGATTTAGAGTTTTATATTGGAGACACTAATCCTATTAGGGGCTGATGCAAGTGACTGAGCTGTGGTACCTGAATCTTCCACCTAGACCTGTTCAGGAGCACCAGCGCCACTTTAATCGTGGCTTATTGCAGCCAACAAATGTGGTGACACTAAAACACAGCTGGAGAAAATGCGTGGGCTTACACGCTGTGTAATGTCCCCCATGGGCAGCCAATCCCATATTCCCTACAGGCCATCAGAACAGATTCCCTCTGATAATAATTTGCCTTGGTGTCACGTGGCGTCGATTTAGACTTTTCACATCACCTGCATGTGATGTTTTGCTGAGATCCCTTCAGCTTCAATTCTCAATAAAATCTATTGTCCATCTTTAAAATAATTGGAGCAAATTTCTGCCTCAATTAATATTACCTCCAGCTGTCATGACTTCAGGAAGGAAACATTGCACTTGTACCCGAGAGCTTCAGTGGGTTTTTGTGCAACTGCTCATGGAGTTGACACCCAGGCTGCTGCTTTAAGACGTTCCACGCTGATGTCTTTCAGTTTATCTCACGCATCTGGATTACGCAGACACGGAACGAATTATGACTGAAAAGCTTCACAATCAAGTGAATGGCACGGAGTGGTCGTGGAAGAATCTGAACACCCTGTGCTGGGCCATCGGCTCCATCAGCGGCGCCATGCACGAGGAGGATGAGAAGAGGTTCCTGGTTACAGTCATTAAGGTATGGGGAGGGGGGGACAGAACTGACAGCTTGGTCACACTTCAGAGCGTGCTGGGGAAACCAGGCTGGCACAGAGTTACTGCTCTGTGAGCTGAGAAAACTGCCTTGGTGGGTAAGAGTAAATGAATGGCAAGTCTGACATCCTGAATTTAGAGGTGATGAATAAGTTAGGGATGAACAATGCGTTGTTCCGAGTAGCCTTTTCAACAGAGGAAATGGAATTTATGATGAAATGTGTTCTTTGGGGATGCAGAAGAGGTGGAAAGGGATTGCTTACGAAATACAGCAGAGTGGTAAGGTAACCCATGGCTGTAACTAGCCTAACACCTTGCTCTTTTTTATATCTTTGTATTCATTGATCCAACTCAAAGTTTGGTTAATAACAAAAAATTAAATAATATTTTTACAAGAGTAATGGACTTTTATTTAAAAGTCATACAAAGATTCTTACAGAATATTTACTTTTCAATCATACAGATGATGTAGTTTAATTTCTTCTATTTGATGTGGAGTCTGTATTTTTATGTTATCAGCTACTCAGCCAGTATTAAGTACTGTAAGGCTTGTTGAACTCCCCCTGCAGGAATCCTTAGTTATAATTTAAAATGGAGATTCCTTAGTTTAAAACACAGTGATTGGTGATTAAATGATTGCATCCCCCTAATCTTAACTCACTTGTTTGGGTTTTTATTTCTTTATTTGGATTTTGAGCTTGATTGTGGCAACCATCTTTAGTATAGCTGCTTATAGGATGTTATGCTTGTAGTGCTTTTAATGGAACTAGAGAAACTTGAAGAGGAAACTAAGAATCTGTTGTGTTGTAGGATCTCCTGGGACTCTGTGAACAAAAGCGAGGAAAGGACAATAAAGCCATTATTGCATCAAATATAATGTATATAGTAGGTCAATACCCACGGTTTTTGAGAGCTCACTGGAAATTTTTGAAGACAGTAGTCAACAAGCTGTTTGAATTTATGCATGGTAATTATCTGCTTTTTTAAATTTGCTGTTTTAATTATTAAAAACAAAAAAAGTCTAGATGTGGAGGGGAAAAAAAATACAAAGCAGTAACTGCCTTGACTTCATTTAGAAACCCACGATGGAGTCCAGGACATGGCTTGTGATACCTTCATAAAAATAGCACAAAAATGCCGCCGACACTTTGTCCAGGTGCAGGTGGGAGAGGTCATGCCATTCATTGATGAAATCCTGAACAACATTAACACAATCATCTGTGACCTTCAGCCACAACAGGTAGGTTCGGGTCAGGGTTGTGGAGAATTTCTAAAGATTAATGGACAGTTCTTTGTTGTTGAAACGTAGGGGTTGTTTTGCAAGGGTTGAATGATGTTCTTCAGTTTTTGTTAGGGACAGTGTCAGGGTATGAATATCATGATCAAGTTGCTTTGCTGAGATCTCAGTTGGAATGTTTGGAAGGAGAATTAAAGTGCATTTAGTTGGAATTTTGATTTCTGGAATGTCTTGAAGAAGACACCGCATGTAACTTGGTGATTCTGCTTTGGGAAAGGGCAATATCCTACTCTAACAGTATATATCTACAGCTCTTGTATTTGGGAAGCAGGGAGTGGGGAACAGTCCAAAAAGGGAAAATCCAAAATCCAATCCTTTCCAAAAAAATAATAAAAAGAGGGGAAATCTGTCTGGGAAGAGCATGGCACATGAAATGAGAGTAGTGTGCCTCCTGCACCTGTACTGAAACTTCAGGCAGAGTGGATCTGGCATGTGGTAAAAGATACTTCCAGGATTGATGGGAGCCAGTGCACAGTTCAAACATGTCTGGTAAATAAATGCAAGTTTTTCCTTCTTAACCTCGGTGTTTGTGGTGTTGCTGCTGCCATCAGGTGCACACATTTTATGAAGCAGTTGGATACATGATTGGGGCACAGACCGACCAGAGTGTGCAGGAGCATCTGATAGAAAAGTACATGTTGCTGCCCAACCAGGTGTGGGACAGCATCATCCAGCAGGCAACAAAGGTGAGCTCTCTTCCATTTTCATGTGCTCTGTGTTCAGGTCAAAAAGCCTGCTAAATGTTCTCCTTCCTTGGTGGTATTTTTCACACTGAGTTCACAGAATTAGGCTGGACTTCGTTATATGATGGCGAAGACAGAGATTGACAATGGAGGTGTTGTTTTGAGAAAGGATGACTTAAATGACAAAATAAATACTTGTTTAGATCTCATTCACTGTACAATCTGTTACTGTACAGAATTCATTTCAATAGTTTTTTTTCTAATGCCTCCTTTCTCCTGGCTTTTGGGTAACAAAAAAGTTAAAATGCTAAAAATACTGTTCACTGTTCTGCCTTCTCTCACCATTCTCTTAAGTACATCTTTTCTTACTGTATCTTCTATTTCTTTCAGTCTTTTAAAAATAGTTTTCTCTCTATACATTAAAGAACAACACCTCACTTGCACTTCACAAGGTACAATCCATTTGCAGTTAATCTAATCAAGGGCCAGAAATTTAAGCAAGCTTGAGTTACTTTTCCTACCCTTACTTCTCCCAAGAACATACTGCATTTCCTTTGGACCTCTTCTGTCTGTTTTCAGCTTCTTAATCTCCTTAGTTTTTCTTTTTTCTCGAAGTAGAGTAATGCTTGTAGCACTGCAGCAAAAATAATTCTGCAGAAAAGCAGAATGGAATGAAGTTTTATCCTGACTCTGTTGGAGGCAGTGGCAAATACCATGAAATAAATGGCAGGATCTCTATATAAAAGTCCATAAATTTGAGTGATCTGTCCTTTAAGGCAGTGTATAAAATAAATTGTTTAAACTTTGGCTTTTATATTGAAAGCCAAAGGGTGGTTGTATTCATTAATAAAGATGAACTCTTCATTTATTTTTTTTTCACAGAATGTCGATATTCTAAAGGATCCTGAAACAGTTAAACAGCTTGGTAGCATTCTGAAAACCAATGTACGAGCGTGTAAAGCAGTTGGTCACCCCTTTGTGATTCAGCTTGGAAGAATTTATTTAGATATGCTGAATGTGTACAAGTGCCTAAGTGAAAATATTTCTGCAGCTATTCAGGCTAATGGTAAGAAATTCCACGTACTTCCTGAAAATGGGATTTAGCAGTATCTGCCGTTAGGTTTCAGAGTAATCCCAGTTAGGTTAATTTTGCTGTTTGGGAGAGTGGAGAAGGACTGAAAACGCTCACTTAAATCTTTGTTAACAGATGTTGTATTCAAATAAAGAACTCCCAGCTTTAGAGGGAGGAAGAAACATCTATAAAGGAGCAAATTTAGGAGAATGCAGTGCACCAGGGATGCTTGCTTAGATTTAATAAGCATCTTGCTGAGATGCAGTGTAGTCTGTGTTCTTGTAGCTTACTCTGGTTTTGAGTATTAAAGGACTGTCTGTAAATAGGATCTCCTTCAGAAGATGTCAGCAGGGTTTTGGGATGAGACTGTGCTGCTACAAGGCTTTCTTGCAGAAATGTAATGAGTGAAGATGCCTGAAAGTCGTGGTAAACCAGGCCTGCAATCACAGAAGGAATTCTCAATTACTTCTCTTATTTTTACCAGCTAACTTCTAGGGCCTGTGGCATCTCAGTAGAATGTGCTTTTCTGTAGGAGTTCATTATGAGATGAAATGAGTCAGTTGCTGAGCTCTGTGCTGTGCCCAGTTTTCTGGCCAGTGCACAAGATGTACCTGGAAATTGGAATGTTAAATGCAGCTTGGTAACTGCACAGCTGGTTTACCTTGACGTAGCTTCTTGGAATTCAGAATAAAACTGGCAGAGAAATCAATAACTTTTCATTCAGCTCATCTAACGGCCGGAATTCCTCAGTGCCAGACACAGTGAAGTTGAGGAAGCAGCTGCTGGGGCTGTGGGCCTGGTGAACTCCTCAAGCAGCGGTTGCTGTGATTACAGTTGTCTCAGAGAATGTGTTTGCAACTGGCAAAGATTAAAGACAAAGTCAAGTCTTTAGTAGTCTTTGTTATTTGGATATAAAAATCAAGTATTCTCTGTTAATATAGTTTTTTGGGGTTTTTTAAATTTTTTTTTTAATTGGTTGGTTGGTTTGACACCTCATGCAATTAACTGAAGCTTTAAAATTTTCCAGGTGAAATGGTAACAAAGCAGCCCTTGATTAGAAGTATGAGGACTGTAAAAAGGGAAACTTTAAAATTAATTTCTGGCTGGGTGAGCAGGTCCAATGATCCGCAGATGGTAAGTGGATGCATTTTATACAAATAACTCCTAAGACACAATTGGGAAGAGCTCTGTGTTCAGTTGTTGGTCACAGGAACTTACTTCAGAAGGTGTGTAAAATATAATGGAGGAAGTGGAATTATAAGAGGTAAGAGCAAGCAATGTTTGAGATACTTCAGTTAATTTTAACTGAGAGTAATCTTAAAGGGAGTCACGGAGATTTAAGATGGAGACAGAGGATGGGAACTTCAACTTCCTTCGGAAAAGTCACCTGTAAACTGAAGGAGAAACATGGCTACAAACTGTGCTGGAGACTCTGCTCAGTAGCTGCGCTGCTATAACCTGGCTTACTCTTCCAACCAGGTAGCTGAAAACTTTGTTCCTCCGTTGTTGGATGCAGTTCTCATCGACTACCAGCGGAACGTGCCGGCCGCTCGGGAGCCCGAGGTGCTCAGTACCATGGCTATCATTGTCAACAAGCTGGGGGTACACATCACAGCTGAAATACCTCAGATCTTCGATGCTGTTTTTGAGTGCACATTAAACATGATCAACAAGGTATTGATATATAAAACCTGAGTTAAGACATCTCCCTCTGAACATCATTGCAAACCGTGGGGTTTTTGTGGTTCATGGTTTGTTTTGTTTTTTTTTTTTCCCAAGGCACGAGCGTGCTTGTTTTATAGTTGAGCTGTCTAGTTAGATGTCTTAAACGGCCTCAAATTTCTCTGGTTAGCTCCTGATTTAAGCCATTAGTAATTTTTCTTGGAGGGCTGCACTTCTGCAAGCAGAAGTGAAATGTCAGTGTGGGACTAACTGCTAAAACTGATGAATATTTGAAGTGTAAGAGCACCACTACTGCCCAGTCGAGTATTTCCTCACTAAGTGTGCAGTCTGTTCTGACTTGCTCTGTTTGGTGGAAAATGCTGTGATGGAACTTAAGGAGACTTGGCTTTTTTCCCCCTTTTCCCTTCTAGGACTTTGAAGAATATCCTGAACATAGAACAAACTTCTTCTTGCTACTCCAAGCTGTAAATTCTCACTGCTTCCCAGCCTTCCTGGCCATTCCACCTGCACAGTTCAAACTTGTCCTGGATTCTATTATTTGGGCTTTCAAACACACAATGAGAAACGTTGCGGATACAGGTAAAAGGAAGTGCTTAGTACAGGTCAGAGATTTCCTGGTAGAATACTGTTATTTTTCTTACTTCTATCATATTTAGCATATTGTTCACATGATTCTGCATTTGCACAGGGATAGAATTGCTGTCTCAGCTTTGAGGTGTCAGCCAGGGATCCATGGGTGGGCTGAGACGTTTGGTTGTTGTTTCATTCCTGTAGCTGGAAGAGATCACTATTGCAGTTCCTCCTTGCTTTCTTTGCCATGTGAGCATTGGTGCTCTTCTGAAATAGCTGAACAGATGCAGCAGCTTAAAATGGTGCCACAAAAAAAAAAAAGGTGAATCTAGTGATTCTTTCAGCCATGTAGGGATGGGCAGAAAAGATGTTTTTCAGTTGCATTTCACCAAGGAAAGTTTCCATTTAAATCTAAACATGAAAACATCTTCCCTTGTTTAAATAACCAACGCTTGTTTGGGTAGAGGGTTTCCCTCATCTAATGCTGTGATTGGCTCTTTATGCTAATGACAGCATAATTAAGATGAGGGCATGTGCCACAGTGAGGGAGGCAGTGTCCTCTAGTGCCAGCCTGGGGCAGTGCCTCCCAGAGCCATCACCTGGGCCATGCTGGGCACCCTGCTGCCCCGTCGGCATTTCTTTGGAAAAGGCCGCAATCTCCGGGCCGTTGGAATGTCGTTCTCTTGGTCACTTCCTTCCCACCTGTTTTTGCAGGACTTCAGATCCTTTACACCCTGCTGCAGAACGTTGCCCAGGAGGAGACGGCTGCCCAGAGTTTCTATCAGACGTATTTCTGCGATATCCTCCAGCACATCTTCTCCGTGGTCACGGACACCTCGCACACCGCAGGTGAGAGCAGCCCCTGTGGGGCGTTAGAAATCGGGGTGAGTTTTGGGTTCATATTTGTGAAATCTGTTCGAATTCGAAGTGACATTTGGGAGAAATTGGGGTGAGTTTTTGTGTGGTATGGGTATAATCTTGGTTGAATTTGGGTGAATTTCAGGGTAGTTTTTGGTGAATTTGGGGTGAATTCAAAGAGAAATTGGGGTGAATGTTAAGTGAATTTAAGGAGAAAGATGGGTGAACTTTTGTTGAATTTTGGGTGAATATTGCATGAAATATTTGTGAAATATGTTTAAATTTGGAATGACATTTGGGTGAAATTAGGGGGAATTTTTGTGTGGTTTGGGTAAAATCTTGGGAGAAATTGGGGTGAATGTTGGGTGTTTTTGCAGTGAAATACGTTTGAATTTGGAGTGAGATNTGTTGGGTGTTTTTGCAGTGAAATATGTTTGAATTTGGAGTGAGATTTGGGAGAAATCGGGGTGAATTTTTCTGTGCTTTGGGGAGAACCTTGCGTGATGTGGAGTGAAATCCCTCTGAACCGGAAAATAGTGGAACACGGCGGAATAACAGCTGCCTGTGTGTGCCTTTGATCCCTGCAGGTTTGACAATGCATGCGTCCATCCTCGCCTACATGTTCAACTTGGTGGAAGAGGGAAAGATAAGTACTCCTTTAAACCCTGGGAACCCGGTGAACAACCAAATGTTTATTCAGGAGTATGTGGCTAATCTCCTCAAATCTGCGTTTCCTCACCTGCAAGAGTAAGTCTCCTATCATTCATTAATGCTTCTTAATGGATTCTTTCTTATTTTTTTTGGAATTCTGACTGATGTGTTTGCTCTTAGTGCCCAGGTTAAGCTGTTCGTAACAGGACTCTTCAGTTTAAACCAGGATATTCCCGCCTTCAAGGAACACCTAAGGGATTTCCTGGTCCAAATCAAGGTATGTTGGGCACGCTTTTCTCAAGAAATAAAAGACAGTTTTCAGCAGGATTTTGTTGGAAAGCTTTTGGACAACGTGGAGTTGGTGTTCGTTTGAGAAATAGAAGTGATTTTGCATCTTTTAAAATTGAGAACTTTGTCCAGTGGCGTGTGAGACTGAGTGGTGTTCATGGAACGTGTTTTGGCTGGGACTTAATTTCATAAATTGGGTTTGAACGTCATTGCTTCTGTTCTACATTGCACACACAATCCTTAGGTCTTAAAATACCTGCAAAACGAAATCTAATAGAAAATAAGTTGGTTTTTAACCAGATTTTTTTTTATTCCGCTTGGAATTGAAACCAGTTTTGAGATTCACTGCACTAATGGTATGCCTTTATTTTTCCTAAGGATGCTGGAGTGATAAGATTGCAGGAGGGAGTTTGTTAGTTAGTTTGGAGGCTGCAATTGTCAGGTATTTCAGAGTTGTAAAGCTTCTGCTTTAACGCTGATACACTCCAGATGCTGGGTTTGGCATCCCATTCTCTAACACAGGGTGAACATCTTTAAATACTGTTTTACATAAATTGTGACTTTGGGGACAGAAAACAGTGCGAGTAAGCCTGTCATGGAACAGGAAAGGAAGATGTTTCCTGTATAATTTTGGAAGATATTACTCTGCTTTAAGCGCTTGACAATAAACTGATGTTTTTGTGTGAATTATCCCAGGAATTTGCAGGTGAAGACACATCAGACTTATTCTTGGAGGAGAGAGAAACAGCCCTTCGGCAGGCTCAAGAGGAGAAGCATAAACTTCAGATGTCTGTACCTGGCATCCTTAATCCACATGAAATTCCTGAGGAGATGTGCGATTAAAAACAAAAATAAAACAAGTTTTGCAGTTTTCTTTCTGTACAGCTACTTTGTTGTGATAGAAGAAAACAGCACTTGGATATTTGTTGACCAAAATGATGCCAATTTGTAAATTAAAATGTCACCTAGTGGCCCTTTTTCTTATGTGTTTTTTGTATAAGAAATTTTCTGTGAAATATCCTTCCATTGTTTAAGCTTTTGTTTGGTCATCTTTATTTAGATTTGCATGAAGTTGAAAATTAAGGCATTTTCAAAGTAATTACTTCATGCCCATTTTGTGGCTAAGGGGAAAATAGGCAAAACGTAACTTGTAAAAGACTATATTGCAAAAATAATACAATTTCCTGTAAGAGTTTCGATTTTTTTTTTTTTTTTTTTTTTTTTAATTTTTAAATTCGGAGTCATTTTCTTTCTAGTCTGTCCTGCAGTCTAGGAGAAAAGGTAAAGAGTAAAGCAGATTGAACTAATTGTTAAGCAGAGGATTCTAGTGCTGCGTTTGTTCTGATCAGTTAGCAGCTTTCTGGACTGAGTGGTAAGGCTATAGGCTACGTGTATTTGCAAGTTGTATGGCAAGTTTGCAGCAAGATCATGTGCATATCATCCCATTGTAAAGCAACTTCTAAAGAGTATGGGAACACAGTACAGTTAGTTATTTTTACACAGTTCTTTTGTTTTTGTGTGTGTGCTGTCGCTTTGTCGACAACAGCTTTTTGTTTTCCTCAATGAGGAGTGTTGCTCATTTGTGAGCCTTCATTAACTCGAAGTGAAATGGTTAAAATATTTATCCTGTTAGAATAGGCTGCATCTTTTTAACAACTCATAAAATAAAAAAAAAAAAACTGGCTTTTGAGATGACTTATACTAATTTACATTGTTTACCATGCTGTAGTGCTTAAAGAACACTACTTAAGAGCAAAATAAACTTGGTTTACATTTATTTTTCTTTCTTTGGCTTATTCTTTTACTGGATGAAAATGCTGTGATCACATTTAAGATTTGTATTTGAAGGCTTAGGAGAAGTTCCTTGAGGTCTAGATAACTGTTGCTTCTGGCTTGCCTCATCTCAAGGACTTTGGCTGTGCTTGAAGTTACCGTGAACTCTAAGTTGGGTTCCATTCGGAAGTACAGTAGCTGTTCTGACTTACCTCCGTGGATAACTGTTCCATACCAAGTTACTATAAAATGCCAGGAATGAGGTACTCTTGCTCTTTCTCTCTCTGGACTCTTTGCAATTGATTTCAAAGAGGTATTGCACTGTATCTTGACTAAACAGTTAATAATAGTCCATGTTAATAACATGTGTAGACAAGATCTATGGTTATTTTTCTACCTAAAGTTTTGTAGTTGAAATGATTTTCACAGATTTATGAAGCAGTATGAACACCAAGGTAGTAGTGTACAGTCTTGGCTTTCCCCATCTCTGTCGTGTCTCGTCTCTGTTCTCTCTCCCAGTCGGTGTCGCGCTCTCCCGCAGTTTCTCCGTGGATTTGGTGTCTCCAGGTTGTTGCTGGGATGAAGTGTAGCCGTGCTCAGAGAGCTGTCACAGGAGGCAGGCAGGCGTGGGGGCCTTTTGGGTGCCGTAGTTCTGGCTTTGTGCTGTGTGTTCCTTTGGAGTGCATGAGCTGGCGCTGTGCCCGTCGCGTGGGGCTGTGCCCGGGATGTTTCCACGCTGCAGTCTCGGCCCCTCTGTGGCTGTGAGCATCTCCCCGTTCCTTTCCCTTGCTCGGCCGCTCCCAGGGGAAGGGCCTGGAGCTGGAGACCTCCTCAAACCCCCGTGGCTGGGGCTGCCTACAGCCTACCAAAGCTCCGTTACTGCCAGAGTTATGAACCCCATTTCTTACTCTCCTTCAAGCTCCCCGGTTCCAGCTTTTTCATGTCTTCCCATCAACGTGGAGCCGTCTGCTCCACCCTCGAGGCAATATTGTCTTTACTGAGCAGTTTAAAGTGCAGCAGTTGATGTCCTGTGAAAGGACACGTCTGGAAAGGACATGAAATGGCTCGTGAGCAGGCTGAGTCGCAGCATTGGAGCCACAGATGCCCAAAGCTGCGCAGGGAAGTAAGAAGAGGTCATTAAAAATGGAAATAAACGCCACCGCTAGCACGAGGGCAGATCCCATCCCCTGAGTCACAGCTGAATCGGTTCTGATGTGTTGGTGGGCATTGGCTCTGCACTCGGAACGGTTCTGAACAAAAATACACATGGACGTGCTTATGCACCTTCCTTCAAGGTCATAATCAGTCTGAGGCTCATGGTCTGGGTGTTCACTGAAGATTTAAATGTGACCTAAACTCTCAAACAATGAACCCAAAATGTTACTGTTATGTTGATTCAGAGAAGAGTTGTTGAGTTACTTTGATACCTTATGAGTTCTCTAGTAACGACATTCTAATCTTAGGTTTTGCTTCCCTTTTAGATCTAAAAATTTAACTGTGGTCTTGTCTTGTTCTCTTAAGATAATTGGTGCCTTTCCCTGATCTCTGCAGCTGCTATAAAAATGCAGCTTCTGTGGAGTTCTGGATACCATTAAAGATTTGACTTGTGTGTGTGCATATTTCTAGTGCAGTTATCCTGAATGTGGAAAAAAAAAAAAAGACAATGTGTATGTCTAAGAAAGTTCTAGTTCTAATGCACACTCTGTAAATCAAAATATATGGATGAAAAGCATGAACCATCATACAAACATCTCCATAACTTGTAATTATATGTAAACCAATGTTTTGTGCATATTTCTATACAGATTTTACAAAAAAAAAAAAAAAAAGGAAAAACAAAACAGTTCTTGTGTACTCCGGGTACATTGATAAATACAAATATTTCAGGGTGTTTTCTGTGTTTACATGAATGGATTGTCAGCTGATGAAGACACCCCAAGTACTTGTTTCAGGCTGCCATGATGTGTTTGCTACTGTAACTGAAGCAGATTATCTTCCAAAGCATTTTAGGTTAGTTGGTTTTGGTTTTTTTTTTAAACTAGAGTAATATGGTGTGTGTTCATCTGATTGGTTTAAGTGAACTATTTTCCAATAAAGCTAATATTTATGCAAAAAAAAAAGTTTAGAAATGCTCATCTCTCTAGGAAGCTTTAAAAGTTACTGCTGATAGTTTTTAGCACTGGAAGGGCAATAAAACCTGATTTTCAAGAGGGGAAAAAAAGAGGGAAAAATGCTGCATTAAAAGGCAGAGACTGCCTGAGGTGAGGAATTTATCTTGGTGCTGAGATGAGGGACCAGACTGTCCCGGAGTCCATTTATCACTGGGTAAATGATAAATACTGATCCCAGCCTCCTGGGGTGCTGGGAATGGGGCTGGACTTCCTTCTCCCCCTTACTAGCTTTGTCTCCAGGTGTTCGGAGCAAAACTGAAATGGTGGAAGCAGCTCTTTTAAAAAGCATCCACCTGCCCATCAGCAATGCACCTCTGCACTTCATTCCTCCAGACTCAGTCGAATTTGAGGTTTTCCACTTCAGGACCTGCTCCCTTCAAGGCTGTCCCTTGGGACAGGGTTCAGCAGGGTTCCCTTGGGAAAAGGCTCAGCCATTCCCATGGAGGGAATAATTTTTCAGGTCCTTATCCCTGTACAATGCGCCTCAGCTACCTAAAAGTCTCAGATTTCCCCCCTAAAAAACCCGTGAGCACTTTTGTTTTGTGTTTTAAAGTCAGTACAGGGAAAGATGGGATTGAGGAAGAGTATTTTGGAAGTTGAGAGTATGGAAGAAAACGAGACACTGAGATTTTCACTTTTATTTACTCCTTGCAAATAAAATCACCCAGCACTTTTTCATGGGTGATCTCTTGGGTAATCTCTTCCCAGTCTCACATCAATATATACTGGGGGGGGGAGTCTAATTTTTGGTTTTCTCTTAAATCTTTTTCAGTAGTCTCAGCTTTTCCTGAGTCTTGAAGTCTGCAGTGTTTTGTGGATTTTGTGATTTCAGCAAAGATTATCAGGAAGAACGGGCCAATTAGCAACTGGAGGGGAGTTAAAATTTTTCCTCATATGTTGAGGGAAAAGGCTCCAGCCCACTTCTACCCCACTGCTGGTTCTTTTCACAGATGGGAAAAATTCTCCAAAGGAGCATGGCCAGTGTGTGTTTCACCACTAAAAAATCCAAAAGAAGTCCAAATGTGCAACAGAAGCTGCCTGGAATACTTTGGTAGTGGTTCAGTTTCTCATGCTCGAAAATGCCTTGCCTGTACTTACATTATATTTGTGGCCAAATTTTGAGTATTCTGTATTATTTGGGGCAAATCAATTTGCATTTGTCTTCTCAGGCTGCTGTGACACCAAATCTAGTGAGACATGAACCCTGTTAAAAAGCTTAAAATGCTAAAAAGTGCAATGAAAGTCAAGTATTGAAACTTAAATATGGGTAAACTTAAACTGATTCTGTTGCTCCTGGTTTCCAGCAGCATTCCAGACACGGGGTCACAGATTTAACTGGACTCCAGTTAAACTAGCTCAGTGTTGGGACGTGAATTTTGACAATTCATGTTCGCGCTCTTAATCCAGTCCCAAACAAGAGTTTTAGTTTTTCCAAGTCCTGTGTTTATCTAAGTTTATCTTCCTCTAGAAGAACAGTGCTGGCACTTTACCAGAGCAAATATTCCCTGATGAGGAGCACTACAGCCCGGGGAAGGGAAGAGGCCTCCTGGGGATAAAACAACCTTGCTGCGATGGCCCACAGAGAGAAAAAAGGTTAAGAGGAGAAAGAAAGCATGAAAGAACAGGAGGCTGATGATCTCTGTAATCAGGCCACTGATAGGTCGTCTTCAGCTTGGAAGCTAACATTTAATTGAATTAAAAAGAATTCAATTTAGCCTCTAGTTTAAAAAAAAAAAAAAAGAAAAAAAGGAGTAAAAGCAATCAGGCTTTCAATATTCTGTTCTGCTCAAAAGTAGGAGTGACTCAAGGTCACCCAGGCTCTTCTGCTGTATTCCTTGGGCTGGGCATGTGACACCACGCTCCAGAAGGTCCCTGCTGCTGACTCTGGTGTTTACGTGGTGCTGCTCTCAGAGCAGACAGACCATCGGTCAGCAAAAACCATCTCTGAAGATGTTCTGGCGGTTCGTTTTGAGTCTGGTGTCAAAGTTACTGCAGGGCCTGCGTAAGGAAGAAAGAGCATAGAGAAAAGTGCCAATTCAAAGCAGATGAAGGAGATTGTAAAATGAGATGTCCCACAAGAGCTGAAATAATTTGGACACACAGAAGATGCACAACATCAAGTAAAAACTTACATGTGGATGCACAACATAAAATCCTCTGATCTACCTTTTGATGGACCTCAAGCTTTGAAATCAGTGCTGTAGAAGAGGACGGTGGTCACTCCATTAATTCAGGCAGGAGCAGAACATAATTGCAATGTTCTGGACTCCTTTTATTCTTCCATTATGAATTCTCAGGCCACCTGGAAGGGATGAAGCAACTAAAAAAGACTTTGTAGGGTCCAGTACATCTGTGTAATTTTAATAACTAAACCAGTTAGCTATTAAATAGTTGTCATTATTATGGAAGGTTAGTGACATAACCAGTTACTTTAATAGCTAACTTAGCTCGGGATGGTCAGATTTCTATCAAAAATACATAATGTAGAAAAGACACTGTCAGAAATTAAAACATCTATAAACTAAATCTAAGGAGAAAGGTCAGTAAAAAGTTTCAGGGAAGTGTTCAGTTTTTGTTTTTTTTTTCAAGAGTCTTCATCCTCTCTCTTGCATTACTACCCTTTGTTATTCCCATTTGAAATACATTTGCAGTAACATGTTATGTGAATTAAAGTCAAGCAATCTGTGAAAGACAAGGAATCTCAAAGACAAGGAATCTGTGTCTCCTGTAGACTCAAGTGAATTTGCTGTATTAGTTTAAATTAGCCAAAGGAAATTTCAGCAGGGAATATTTTGGAAGAGCTATCTTGGTTAAGAACCCTAACTTGGAAAGTATTTCAAAAACCAAGCAGTGACAAGGACTCGGTTGACAATAAATATCATGCTAGTCTATTCCTGACTTGCACAGTAGTTCCCTACCTGTTGTTTACAGTAAATTGTCTCTTACTTTTAAACAGCACTGGAATCTTTTGTCTCAGTTGAACAAAGTGATGCCTCAAGGATTATTTGGAGGGGAGCGTTCTGTGCCCTGGAGTGGGAAGTTACACACACAATCACCACGGTGTTATCAGCCTGGATAAATATGCACATGGAATTAAAATAAAACCCAGAACTGCATCTCCATAATGCCATCAGATTTATTTCAAGTGGAAGAAATATGTGAAAGCCACTGGGGAATTCAAAACAACATTTCCCTCCCCCCCACC
>VWZN01009197.1:384192-490714 GCA_013396955.1 Regulus satrapa | reverse complement strand
CGGGAGCCGCTCCGGGGCAGCCGGGCCTGTGCCGGCTCCCTTTTAACCGGCAGCAGCGGCGAAGGCGGCTCGGAGCGATCGTGCCTTCCCCGTGCCCGGCCTCGGTTACGCGGTGCAGGTGCTGCTCGGGCGCCGATCCTCCCGAAGCCGCGAGGGAAGCGGCGCCTGGAGGAGCCCGGCTCGGTTGGGAAGGTGCTGCCGGGGGCTTTGGCTTCGGGGGTGGTCTCCGGCTCCCTGCCGAAGTTTCCCCTTCGCGAGTGTTCCCGGCGGGGTCGGAGGGGTGGTACAGCAGGTGTTCCCCCCGCTGCCGCTGCGATCGGCAGCGTTCGGGGCACGGCGTTCCCGGTAGGCCTCGTGTATCCCTTTTGGAACCTGCGCTCCGTGGCAGCCAAGGTACCTTCCCGGCTTCTCAGGAGCTCTGCCTCACGAACAAAGAGCAAAAACCTCACCATTTGCACGGATGCTGAGGAATTGAAACAACTTACCAGCTGAAGTTTGTGGTTAAGAGGGAAGTTTAACTATCTCCGATCTTAAACATGGCATTTTTTCCTGGTTACACTCTGCAAATCCCGATTCAACAGCGTGGAGCGCAGAACGCTGCCTAGCACAGGATTTGGGCAGGATTTGAGTTGTCCTCACTCTTCTGAGGCCCACTTCCATGTGCTGTTTGTTCTTCCCTAGGATCCTGCAGCAGCTGGATGTTGGCCTCTTTCTTGCTGGGGAAATAAGGGTGATGGCCAGCATTTCATTTGAGAAGTAGAAATGTAGGTGCAAAAGTAACTTCTAGGAGAGCTCAGAGGCTGGAGTAGATCAGCTGTCGCTATTACACACCAAATGCTTATTTAAACAGTAGGTTCAAAATAAGACTAAATTATCAGTTGTGTACGATGACAGCTGCTTGTTGGAAGAGAAAACTTCACTTGCTTTGGATGGATTGATAAGCGATCGTTGCTTAAACTTGATTTGGAGTGGTATGATCAAATGGAAAGAAGCTGTGACATTAAATGTGATATCTTAAGGAATCCCTGAAATTCCAGTATGAATTGGTTATTACAGGTGTTTTAAGGTAATTGGGATTGATGGAGATAAAAATTTCCCTGTAGATAAAGCAATGTCTTCAATCACTTTCACAACTTTTTTAATGTAGATATCTATATATATATATAAAACTGGTATATGGATAATTTAATGATTCTGCATTATATAACATATCTCTGCTGTTAAGTAGAAGGAAATATGTCTTTGAAAGTCAAAAATTCATTAGGAAAATTCTGAAGTACTCCTGCTATGTCGTTAATTTCAAAAAATGCTGCTTAAGTGACATTAGGTTTGGCCTTCCCTTCGGAGGGAGAAGCCCACTGTAAATCACCAGAACTTTTATTTGGTGTGTGTTTGGATGCAGAGACGTGTGATGGTGCTCCCTTCTCACTGTATGAGGCCGAGTTGTGAGGAAGGGATGGCTGCTTTTATAACTTCCAGTTGAGTTATTTGCGTTCCTCAAGTAATAACGGAAGGTACATAATACAAAAATGCTGTCAAGTTTTGGTTTTTAAAACACTGCGGGAGCAAGGAGAAGTGGTAGTAAAGAATGAGGTCATGCCCGAAATGTGTGAGCCACAGGCTGCCAGCAGCTTCCTTTGCTGCCCACGGAGCATTTGGGATCAGCTCTGCACTGCAACTACCCCGGCAGGGTTTGCAGAGAGGTCCAGGAAACAGCATCTCCTTTCTTTTGGAATTTTCTTGCTAAAGCAAACATTTTTACGCTGGCCTTCGTGTTCATTTGCTCTGATGTTTACAAGACATAATTGGGTATCAATTGCGTTCCAGGTGACTTGGGGAGTGGCAGCAGCTCTCCACCTTTGGGAAGGAACTCCTGGGAAGCTCCGGGCTTTTTCCTGGGAAGTTACCAAGGGAGAGGTGACCCGAGGGTGAAACTGAGCAGCCCTGCCGTGCAGCGGGCCTGTTTTTATCAGAAGTGTCTCAGTCCCAGTGCAGAGTGCTCCAGCCTTAACCCACGGGCCGTACCTGTGCAGAGCTGGGCGTTTTGTCCAGCAGTGACCTTTGGGTAGGTCCAGGGTTACGTGCTGGGATGACTCCAGGCCCTGTGTCCTGGTTTTGTCACAGGCAGTCGATGGTCCCGGCTCTGTGGCGCTCAGGGGCTGCCGGAGGTGCTGAACTGGACACCTGTGGACTGATAAGTTCATTTTTTCTTGGCCAAAGGCCAAGGTGTAAGTGTGCATGTATGTATTTCACATGCACTGCTGTGCTCAGGCTTGAGAATCGGGCAGTATTCTGTGAGCAGAATCAGCGCTGCTGGGTTTTTTGGTGTATATTTCTTTTTCTTCTCTTGCAGCATCTTGATCTTCAACATTTGATCTGCGTGTTCAACCTACTAAATTCCCTGATCTTGAAGTTATTTCCTGAGAAGTAGTAATTTCAAGTTATGATTTGATCCAGGAGCTCAGTAAAATGTAAATTCCCCAATGAAATGCCCAGACTTCAGAGGAGTTTTTGCACTATAAGACAATCTGTTCTGTCAGAGCAAACAGTCTTAATTTCTCACTGTAGGTTTCTTAGCATCATTTACATTATCCCTGGCAGGGTTTAATAGGAGTAAAGTCTATAAGGAGTCTGATTTTTCCTTAATTAATCTTCCACAATATAAACATTTTTAGTAGCCTTTAACAGAAGAAAAAAAAAAGGGAAGACACAATGGGCTGCTTTTTAAGATAAGGCCACTTATTTACAAAAGGCTTAAGAACAGATTCTCATGGCATCAATTATAGGGGCTCATTTAAATGTGCACAAATTTTACAGGGAAAGTGCAACGAGGACATTCCGTGCTTTTATGTTAATCTCCAGCATTCCCTATCCCAAAATGAACCCTGATATACTTTGCATTCCTTGGTTCCTTTGGATGCCAGGTCTTGTCAGTCTGGTAGAGTTTCATTTGTTCTTGAGTAATATTTACATTTCTGGGCTGTCCAGAGGCTCTGATGAGGACAGCTCTGTTTTCCTAGGCGCTGCACGGATCCCCAGATCATCTCAAGCCTGAAGTGAGGCAGAAAACACAGCGGTGTCACATCAGAGGTGGCTTCTCGAGCCGCCCCTGACTCAGCGGCCTCACGGCCCTGGCGCGTCCCCGAGAGCCCAGCTCGGCTGGGTTGCCACGAGGCTTCCCTTTGGGACTGCAGCTGATCTTGATGTGTGTTGACTTCAAACCCCGTAGATGATTTTGGTTTAGGTCCGGTTTGTTCTTCTTGTTTGGTTTGGGCTTTATAAAAGTAAGGAACAAAGATTACAACATGGAAAAATAGGTTTTATGATGTAGTGGCAGCTGTGGTTTTAGGTTACCTTGGTAGGCCTCGGTTATTCCCGGTTCTTGGTTTCTGGGAACAAAGTTTGTTTTCTTCCCAGATTCTGCTTCACTTTTTTCAGTTATTACCTCTTTAGCCCATTTTTTTTCCCAATCAGCTCTGAACTCTTACAAAATCAGTTCTCACTGATGATTAGAGCCTTGTACTACACTAGCTTGCAGGCCATTTTTCTCCTTAGGTTTTCTCTTTAATAAACCAGAAAAATAAAAATCCCCAATGACCAGCCCAAAACGAACGCCCTCAGTTTACCGAAACACTGAAGGAGATGAACGTGGGCTCACACTGTTGTTTTTCTCTCTGTTACCACTGTCAGCTGGCCTGCACAACTGCTCCCAGAAAGATCAGGTCCATAAAACACTTGAGGTGCTGGAGTGCTTTGCTGTTTGTGTAGTTTCAGGAGAGCCCTGAATTTGGATGCTGGAGATTCTTGGCTTGACTCCTCGTGGTGTTGTTCTGGCATGTGGGGAATACGAAGAGTCACCTTGGAGGTGGGGTGAGGGGTTCCAAAACATTGCAGCATGGAGTTTGCTCTTTGGCATCTGGAGAGCATCAATATTTTTATGCTGTGAGCACTCAGATGTTGAGGATGTGTAATGAAATTATTACAAATATTGCATCCTTACCATCACTTGGTCTTCAAGAGCTGCTCTTACTTTTTCCAGTGGCTACCTGTAAACTTCAGGATTGATTACTTGATTACCTCTGGTGTTTTGGGTAGATCTAAAGTTTCGTTTGGCTGTTTGATGATTCCTCTTGTGCAACTCTGTTGCATGGCTTTTTTTTCCTTTTTAAAAGATTTTTTTGTTTGTTTTTACCACTTAAGTGGTATTTCCATGTTCAGAACCTCTGCAGAGATGCTGTGGAGGATTTATTGGGGTAACTGCCCAACCTTTTGGATCCTTGCTGTCTCCTGTTGAAGAAAAGAAAGTCACCTGTTTATAACACTGAAATTCAGTATTTTTTTCATGTTTACTTCTGTCTTTGACCCTTTTTAAGGCAGTGAGCAAGCAGGCTTAAAGGAAAATGAAAATAACCTTTTCTTTATAGCAGCATTGCCAAATTGCAGTTACGGACTGTGAAGCGCTACTCCAAATGAACTGGAGTAAACAGAGGGGAAAAAATGGAAAGAGAAACTTGTTCCTCGCTAATTGTGAACTTTCTAAAGTGGAAGGGAAGGTGACACTAAGACAAAGTTGGTTTGTTTGTAATTGTAAAGCAATTGAAGGAAAAACTCTGACTTTAATAGCTAAAAGGCTTCTATTTTTGGAAAGACATTTCAGCTTTTGTTCTGTAGAGATTATTTTGGTTCATGTCATTTGATGTGATCAGAAATGATTTTGTCCCGAGACTTTTCCTGTTCAGGCTGCTGCAAACTGGTTTCTTCTCATTGCTCAGGCCACTTGATCAGTGATGCTGAAGATGGGTTACATAAATCCCTCTCTGCTGGGAGTTACTGACCACAGTGACCGAGACGCTCCTCTCTGTACGGAGGGAAATCTTCTCTTGGATCAGGACTTGGAGTAATAATATTCCCTTCAAGGAAAATGAAGAAAGCAGGATGGTTTCGTTTGACGTGGAGACACTTCAGGGCATTGGGAACCTCACCCATTCCTTTAATTCATAGAATTCCTTTTTCTTGCTTCTTTTTCTTCAGTGTTATTGCTAATAGCGACTTTCTATGTCAGAGGTTTCGGTTCCTTTGCTGCTTGGTTTCTCCATGTCGCTGCAGTTTGCTTCCATCTTTCTGTGCTCAACTAACATCGAGTCAGAAAAGCAAATTCTGGAATCGTGTTCTGTGTCCAAGTGCTGAGCAGGCTGCGATTTGGCAGTTCAGTGATTGGGAGGGAAGATCAATGTTTACTTCTCGGTTCCTTTTATTTAGTCTGTTTTCTTCTCTGCGATTTTTTTCAGGTAGCTGATAGGGATTTCTGCAGCCCAAGCTGTACCTTTGTAGTTGTCTGGATGCTGGGACGGTGTGAAAAGGATTCTTAGCATCCTCAGGAGCGAGTGCTGGAGCTGATTACTCAGTGCTGCTTGTAGTAACAGCATGCTGCAATTAAACAGAGTTGTGGCCATTTAATGTCTGTCGTGCAAGCTTATATTGAGGTGATTTCTTCTTTAATTTCGTGCAACAAATTGTCAATTTCTGGAAAATGTGAAGAGGTGCGAAGCCATTCTTTCCACTTTGTTCCTTTCCTTGTATGGGGATTGATTTGCAATCTCAATGCTAAACACGGACACGAACTCTGAGGAGTTCTGTGGCGTTCTTAACACTTAGTAAAAATATCCAGCTTGTTGTAGATTTGCAAAGTTTTATTTTTGGAGTTGTTCAGCTCCAGCACGTCTGGTGGACAGTGAGCTTCTCATGGGAGCTCTGGTGCAAATTCATTGCAGTTCTGTGCATTTGTACCGAGCTGCTCCTGAGATTTTGTGCTGCAACAACTGGTGGAAGAAGTTGAAACTTGTCAGGAAAAAATCGTTGTGGAAAATGCACCTTTGGGAGTTGATCTTTTTTCAGCTAATTTGGAGAAGGGTTGTGAATAAGACTTGAGAAACCTGTGACAGCTGAGACTCGTTTCTGGAGGAGCATCCCTGCAGATCATTGGTTCCCATCGAGGTGGTGAGAGGCAAAACTTTTTTTGCCTTTTTCCACGCTTTTCCACGTTGAAGAAGCCTCCAATTCATTGCACTGACTTCCACTTGAGAGTTTTTAATTTATGCAGTTGTGTATAGAAACACGCTTTATGCTGTGTTGTTCAGCACCGTTGTCTTTATCTTTCTGTTGTGCTTCTTGGCTCATTTTGGGGGGATTTGATAATTTTTAGCAAGAGTTTAATTTCATCTTCAGGAAGCGTTCAGTTGCCTATTTATTGTTCTGTGTCACGTAATTATTAAATTCTTCATAATTTAGGTTTTGATACAAACCCCGTGGTTTTCACCAGCAGCGAAATTACTTTTAAGTGGGTGTGAACTGAAAAACTGTTATTTTTCAGAGTCATTTTCTGCTTGTAGTCTCTGTTCTTTGCAAATCTCGTCATCAGATTTCATTCTAAACTCCGTGGGCATCCCCAAAACTGACAGCGCTTTCACATCTGTGCTGGGAGAAGCTGCTGGCAATGGACACGGAGGTGTTGGCTACGCAGGGCAGCTCCACAGAAGCTGCACAGGGGCCAGCACGTCCCTGTCTGCTGAGGAATTGGGGACATGGAACCTCTGGGGAAGGCTTCCCCACCCTTGTCAGGCACCTGTGTTCCGGACAGGTGGGATTGCACTCTGGGATCGCAGGCAACAGCTGATACAAGAGACTGAAAACCTTATTTTTCCTTCCTGCAATTGTTACTGGGGAGTGTGAGCTCAGAAGCTTGGTAGGAGTCGGTTCTCCTGCTTAGTTGAAGGAAAGTCAGTGCAGTAAATCCTTGTCTGTATTGGCTGTCTCTGACTCTTGGACAATGAACAACAAACTGTTGCTGGTTTACTTAGGGTTGAACTGTTTTTCCCTCTGAGCTACTTTTTTTTCCTGAGTATTTGAAGCGAGACTTGTGCCCGAGTATTTCAACTCCTAAGTGTCAGGTTGATGTAATGTTTAGAGTAGGTGCTGTCTGATCAAGCTGATGAGAAACTCAAATCAGTTTCCATCAGCGTTTCAGAAACTCTGTGGGTCTGGACAGCGGTGCCAAGGAATGCAAAATTTGAGTCTGTTTGCAAGTTGAGAGAGATAGTGATTTCATTGCTAGCCTGCCCTTTCTCAGGATTTTATTGTCCTTTCTCGGTGAGTGTTGCTTGCACACCTGTGCTGATGGAAACAAATAAAAGCCTTGGAGTTCAAATGCTGAGCAAGCTCTTCTGGGCTTTCAATGAACTGCCCGAAGCTCCACTGAGGATAACGACCCATTGCCCATTTACCTCTCATCTCCTTGTTTAAGCTGGCTTAAACATCCTCTGAAAGAAGGGAATTAATCATATTTACCTCTCACAGATTTCGTCCCTGAGACCTGGAGCACAGTCATGACATGCTTTTGTTGGAAATTTACTGGTAATCTGTTGCTTCTTAAGGGCCAGGGTGGCTCAGTCCTGGGCCTTTTCTTTCTGGTTGTGGGGGAAAGCTGCTGTTGTTGTCTGAAACTTGATTCACAGCGTGCCAAGTAGTACAGCTGAACTAATTTGCAAAGTTCTCTCTTGAAAATAGAATGCTTCCTGGAGAAGGTATTTTAATTTTTGCATTCCTTGCTACTTTTAATTAAAACTAATAGAAAACCTCTTTAGTTTTTGGAACGTCCTACATGCAACTAAATCTTTGTTCTGCTTACAAAGTAATTGGGTAGACTGAGTTCTGTGTCTTCACCTTAAAGTAGTATTATAGAAGAAGTTCAGTACTGGAGTATTAGAAAAAAAAAATTCAAACACAGAGTGATTCAAGTACTGATACATTATGTTATTGAAAGGAAGGAATGCAAGTACTCTCTTGTAAACAGAAGGCGAGCAATCCTTTATCTGAGCAGTAGTTTTGGCATTGACACTGTCAGCCCTAGCTTTGAAATTTACCTTGGGATAATTAGTGATATGCTGGGAAATGCCTGAATTATGCAGCGCTTGTCCAATGCTGCGTTGATTCCTTAAGAAACTTGCAGTGGCTGTTGTCAAAATATTATGATGGGCAGCCTGACTTTCCACATCTAGTATGTGTTTTGGTGATGTCAGGCAGACTTGATTGTGGAAATACTGCCTAAATTGAGCTGGGGTGGTTTTTGTGTTTTGTTTCGTCGGGTTTTTTCTTAATTAAAAGAAGAACTATGACAACTTCAATACAAAGAAAAAAAACACAGTCTTCCCAGAATTGTAACATCTTGTCTTGGAGTCAAAGGCAATTCACAATACTAAGTTAAAATAGGACTCTGAAATAAGGCTGCTATTTTTTTTTTTTCCCAATTCCAGTGTGTGGCACAGATGCTTTGAAATTGCTTTGTAGGTTTATTTTTTTTTCCTTAGTAATATGTAACTTGCCTTTCCCCGGAGAGGAAGGGCTGCAATATCTTGGCTGCTGAGAATCCCAAGACAATAACAGAAGCATTAGGAGGCGCAGTGCAGAGATCCCCCAGATGGTTTCCTGGACTCCTTGTGTCTGACACTGCCCTGGAACCGGTGCTGATGAGCTCCTTGACCCTGTGATGGAGTCTCCTCCTCCTCTGTACCCACTCAGAGCTGCACGGGACGCTGCTGCTTCCTTGGTGTCAGCCAGCCTGAATTGTGTATTTCACATTCCCGTCTCATCCTGGCCATTGGGCATCCGTGGATTCAGTGTTGGTGAACTCCGAGCTGTGGCTCACCTCATGGGAGAAGTGCCTTTCCCTGGTGTGCTAAGTTAGGCTTGGCTTTGTGTGCAAGGTGCAGTGCTGCATGCTGCACAGCTGCTCTGCACTGGAGCTGCTGTGTCTCAGAGTTGATTTAGACAGTGGCTCACGAGGGCAGTTCTGGGTAGAACCAGCTGCAGTGGGCTGGGTAAATCTGGGTATCCTCTAATAATTGTCGTTTGACTGTGTTTCAGGCTATGTGGAACTGTTCCTGGAAGCAGTGGCTGTGGCAGGTTCTCTCTGAGGAGGTGGAAGTCTTAAGATGCTCTCCAGAGAGACTTTTTTTTTTTTTGTTTAGGTGGACATCTGCAGCCATTCTAAAGGGGGCATTTTAACCCAAAGCAAATGTGGCCTGGAGTGGTGAAAACTTCAGGCTGGCATCACTCCTGCAAGGTGCCAATTCTTAAATTGCATCCAGCTGCCCAGAGCCAGCTGCTGCTGTTCTGCCCCAGGCTGCATTAACTTATCATGATTAAAGGAGAACAGGTGCGTGCTAGAGAAGATGGGGAGGTGGGATGGGAAGGGAAATGTAGAGATGGAGAGAGAGAACTTGGCAGAGTTGGCAGAGAAACAGAAGATCAAGGCAGCCGTGACCTGGGTCAGCTGATTTGCCCTGTTCTGGTGAATTTGCATCTTAGAAGTGCTGTCTGGTTGATGAACCTACCGAGGCTGATTCTGCCCTTTATGTAACTCTGTTCTGTGCTGGAATACTGAATTGAAACTCCTGAGGTCACTCTGGTCTCAGGATGGCTGTGAGGAGTTACTCAGGTGCTGAAAAACCAGCGGATGATATTGGGACACCAGTTGAAACTGCTTATTCCTTGCTCTTTTGAGTAGCTCCTCTATTTCCATTCCCAAGAATAGTGTTGCTTAGACTTGCAAACCTTTGCCAGTTTTGTTGAAACTGCCTTTGTTCAAAAGTTTGTGTCTGACACGATCACAGTTTGGGGTTTTTTTTTATTTCCTAAGAAAATGAGAAATCTAAAGTTGCTAATTCCTGCTCCTGCCTTTTAGCCAGTTTTTGTCTTCAAAATACTTGTGTTTTAATATTTGTATACTCCATAGTCAAAATTTGCAGGAAAGCAATATTTATAAATACAAGAAGTTTAGAGTTTGATGTGGACTTAAAATGACTTGAGGTGTGTTATGGGATGGAGATGTTTCAGGTATCTGTAATGCTCCAGTGGTGTGAGGAGTGTGATCATCAAGGGAGCATTAAAGGCACCCAAGCACCTTAACCAGACCACTGCAGGATTTTATTTTGGTTGAGTTTGGGGGTGCAGATTGTTCCTGGCATTTGAGCAAATGTTTCTAATAGCGAAGAAACTTCTCGTATTTTCTAGTACATTCTGCAGTTGTGTTTCTCTGTGATCATGTCGATATTCTAGGATGCTTTTGTGTTACAGAGACGAAGAGATAGGAAGAAGACTTTTTCCTCACTGAAAAGTTGTAGGGAAGTTTGGACACTTGAACTTCAAGTTGACACTCTCCAATAAAATACTTGTCAAGGATGGCTCCATAAAAGTTGGGAAGAACTCTGGTGAATCAATCCAAGGCAGTCATGAATTCTTTCTAATGAAAAAAGTAATTCTAATAGCTGAAAGTAGAAAGGGAATGGCAGATGCTGCGCTCTGTGGCTATCATCTTTCATGCTAATCCTGAGCAAAAGAAATCCCCTACAGATTGCTGAAAACATCTCAGTGATTCTCTGTGTGAGCAGTGGTAGTCACACAGAAAGTTACATGTTTACATATATATACATATAGATATGGATTTCTTTCAAGATTAGTGTTACCACTCCTAATGCCGCTTTGTTTAGCGTGTGGCTCATTTCCTCTGTTTATTCTGTATCAGTGACCAATTTCTGAGAATAATGTTCATTCTGCAAGCGATCTGCTCTTTCCCATGAGAAGCTGGTATCAGATGAGGCTTGGGGGAGGAGGGGCAGGGAGCACAATCCATATGCAGCTGGACCTCGCTGCAGTTTGGAATAGGGAGAAATGAGAGTTACAGATCTTAAGAATGTTGTATTATTTGCTTTTGACTGTTATGTTGCTGAAAGTAGAGAACGTACGCTTTTAAAAATGATTATTTTTTGCTTGCCATTTGATTTTGTGCTTGGTATGATAAGTGACCTTTGGATATAAGATATTCCCCACAAGTCCGGCGTGATGGTTGTCCTTGAGGTCTAATTACAGTGTGTTCCTCTAGCTCCAAAGTTCTTGCTAAAAATGCACTTAGGAGCTTAGCTTCCTTTGGCCACAGTTGTATTTTTAAATGGTATTGCCCTGTTGTTTGCAGTTGATTTGTATTTGTCTTTTTTTGGTTTAGTCAATTTATTTAGAGGGGGTTTGCTGAGCTGGGGAGCTTGTGTTGTTTGTAGTACTGTAACACACTTTTAGCAAATCACCCTTCTGTGAAAGATTAGGTAAATCACCCAGGTTTTCATTTAGAGCTAGCCAAGTAAAACAGGAGACTGGGGAAACAGCAAGGAAATGATCTTTTAATTATTTTTTTTTCTATGAAATGTTTTAAATTTTTACTTTTACCATGGTGTGTTTTGGCTTCTTATCAGCTACGTGAATAAACAATTACACTTTAGGTCAGTCTGATCTTTTTGAAGAATATCTGAAGACGTATACACCAGAAGATGTGGAATCGGGTTAGTTACGAGCTCAACTTTTCCTTCTCTGGTTTTCCTGTGACAAAAAGATCTCTAAACCATCTTGTGACTACTCAGTGAGATGAGCCCTTGCAAGCATGTGGAAAGACCCTGTGTCCTACATTATATTGGTGGAATAGATTTAGCTGGGAATTTACCTGCATCCTAATTGTCCTTCTTTCTGCTGGTTAGTCCTGTGTGAAGCCTTCAATATTCTGCTTTTTTGAGACTCTGATAGTAACCAAGTCTTTGCCCACGGATGAGCAATACTGGGGGTGAAGTTGCTTCAGATGGGGTGGGGCAATTTTACGACTCTGGTTATTCCTAAGGTGTTTACATCTCCCAGCTTCACATTCCTCCCACTTCCCTGCTCACAAAGCACCGGCCTGGCTATTCCACAAAGCCAACAAGAATGTGGGGAGTTTTCAGGTGGATTGGCTGGTTGGATTCGTGCAGTTCCCACTCTGGCTCTGGGGGTTCCTGCGGGAATGTCACCGCTCTCTGAAATGCGTGGCTGCTCTTGCTGTAGTGTGGGATGTATGGATTGTGAAATTTGATCTAGTGCAGGGTGAAGGTGTTGGTGTGCATGGAACGTAAGAGGGAAAGGGAATTCTGGAGGGTGGAAAGGTCTGAGAGGCTTTAAGTGCAAAGAAAGAGTTGGTAGAACAAATTTAAGGAAGGAGAAAGTTGAGCTCAGAGATGGAGAAGGAGAGCATCTCTGACGTTGCTGCCTTGCAAGTGCCTGGAGAAAGAAGCAGCCACTGCAGACACGAAGGAGCTGAGCCTAGATCAGAGTGCCACTGCTGAGACAGAAACCTGGAGATCCTGGAAAGCTCTGGAGCACAAATTATCAGTTCTTATTCAGGAGAGCACTCAGGTTGCCACTTGGAATGAGGTTCGGAGGCTCTCAGAGGACACAAGGCTAACTTGGTGCATCCTGTGGGAATCCCTGTCCTAGGTGTGAAACTAGGGAGAAGTCTTGTCTACCAAATCAATTTGCAGGAAAGAGGTTCGGTGAGGTAGAAGCTTTTGGAAAAGTTTAAAGTGATTATTACTGCTGGATTTGAAACAGTGGAAGTGTGAGAAAGTGGGGAGGTGGCAGATTAAGGAGGTGTTCTGAGGCTTAGCAGGATGCTGGAGCATGGGAGAGAATAAAGGCCAGGCTTTGTTAAGTGAATGAGTCTGGTATAACTACTGGCCTCTTCAAGGTAGAAGTGAACTAATTTAAAAGGAGAGGCAGACACCCATCATTTGGAAGTGAAATCGTGCAGCAGGGAAGTTCTTACAGAACTGACAGAAGTCAAAAAATGTCCAGAAATGACAGTGAGTGTGTTTGTAACTATTGCTTTTCCACCTGTACTATTTTCAATTAAAAAAAAGAAAAAAATCTTCAAAATGCTTCAGAACCAGTTGTACTTGGAGCTGCATGTGTCCCTAAACAGAGGTGCTGTAAATCAAGAGTATCCACAGAGCTGATACTCAGAGTAAGTGAGGAACTCCAAGGCCTAAGATTGCAATTTTGGTTGTGAGGACACACATTACCTGAACGAGATCGTTTCTGCTAAGGAGCAAAAGAGAACTCGAGCTAAGTCCAGGAGGAGGAGCCCTGCCTTATGTCTCACTGCCCCTTTAGGTAGTGACACAGATTTAGCTGAGATCCATGGGAAACTGCAGCCTCAGTGTGGTTCCTCCTGTGTGGAGCCGTCTGTCTTTTCAGGAATAAAGCCAGTATTATTTCTAGGTACAGAAACCCAAAGGGAAATCACATCTGTAGCCACTGTGTTAATTAGCAGTGATTAGTAAATAAAGCCAGTCGAAGCTGGTCAGTGTGTGAGATGTGAGTGTAAACAGGAAAATAACAGGTTCTCCAACTTGTGCAAATACCTCCCTATTTTTTGACCTGGGGCATTAGTTTCAGTATTTCCATAACTTCTCTGTTCTGTCTTCTTTACGTGGCAGTTGTAGCTTTTAAGGAGCCAGTTTGCTTAACTTTCAGTTCTTTATAATCTCGAAGAGGGACATTTAGGAGTGATTCAAGTTTCTGGAGTGAAATGGCTGCTCTGGAAGTGGGAGTTATTGTCCTGCTCATTAGAACAGCGTGATGTGGGGATGAGGGAAGTGTTAGAAATATATGTGTAAGATCCTACAAGGTAAAATCAGCTTTGTTGCTGCTAAATCGCCAACAATTTTTTTTCTGTCAAGTTTGAAAAAAAATCATCTTGGTGAAACAATGCTCAGAAAATTGGGAAAACAGAGGTTTTATGAGCCTTTGATGTTGGGCACGTTTTTTTGTTTGTTTGTTTGTTTTTTGGTGGTTTTAAAAAAATTTTAGATACTATCTATAGCTAAGAATCTGTCTTTTGTGGTAAGCTTGGCCTAAATTGTGTGATGGGGTTCTTGGTTTCTTCACTGCCATGCTTCGGCTTTCAGAGAATCAGCTCTGATGGTCATTTGTGGTGTTAAAAATAAAAGGTGATATTGAGTGATAACCATCTTTTAATCTGCTTTGTCCGGTGTTGTGTAGGATCTTTGGAGCCTTATAGAAGTGAGACAGAAAATGGTTTTTAAAGTTTGTTGGTATCCTGTTCAGAGGCTGCTTTGGGGATGTTTTTGTATTTGTCTGTATGGAAATGTGGATGGATGTGTGTATGCCGTGTCCTTATTTCAGAGAAGTCGTAAGGATTATTCTGTGAAGTTGTTTTCTTCTGAACTTTGCTTTCTGATCCGTGCCCACAGACTTTCATTGGCTTTAGTTTTTGGAGCCCTGTACGGATGGGTCACACAGGACCTTGCAAGGCTGAGCTAGAGCTCACTGCCCTTCCAGAGCCTTTCCACCAAGTGTGCTTGTGAAGTGGATTTGTGAGCGTGTGAGACTTGAAATTTTCACGTGCAACGTGGAGATGAAAACTCAGATGTGTTAAAAATGCAAAGATCCACTTTAAAGGAACGCTGACCTTGATTTGTGTAGCAATTAGGTAATTGTACAAATGTTTGGGAATTTAGGACAAGAAAGAAGCAAGAATTGTGCGCTGGTAGTTGGGGAGAGGTGTGTGGCCAGGAGGCAGAACCCAGTGATTATATCCCAGCCATATAATCAGGTGCTGCATAAGCAGAGCTCTGGACCCACTGATGTTGGCCTTTTTTGAGTGTGGAAGCATTTACAGAGGGAAGTGGTTGCTAAACCCTCAGTGAAGCGTTTGGGGTTTGAACTCGGTACAGAACCGTTCTGGCTTCCTCTGTAATAAATGTGGTAAGCCTTTATCATTTTGCCAATTAGTGATTCATTATGGTTAAATGTCATGATAGATGTGTCTATATTTGAAAGCAATAATCATCAGCTCAGTCTGAAATAACCTTATATGTACACAGCACGTGGTTCTTATCTTGACACTTTTGTTGTGGTTTGGGTTTTGTTTGTTTGCTTGTTTTCCCCAGTCTTTATCTGTTCAGGTAAAGGAAGTTGAGGTCTCGGGGTCATCTCAAAATGCAGACATTTAAAAATCTGGGGGGAAGAAAACCCCAGCGAAACAAAAAACCAAACCCAAGGCGTCTTGGTTAATGAGTAAAGTTGTTGAAAGTTCATACTTGAAAGTGCACATCCATCAGGAGTTCCCAGCAAAGCTTATGAGGAATATTTAATAAAAATAGAATTACAAGAAGGGTGTGTTCTCAATCACAAACTTTTGCAGCAGTATTCAGGAACATTGTGCACTTTGAGTTTTCAAGTCACTTGCATCTAAACCTTTGTTAACTGAATCTCCATGTTTTTTGCTTTAGTATTTATTTTTTGTGCTATCAGAGGTAATTTCTGATAAAAACAGAACAATTGCACGTTGGGGTTTTTCCCTCCTAATGTATTTCTGTTTTTGTTTTCTTTAGTATCAGACGTTGAAGGTGGTGATGCTTTGCAGCTCAGAAAGGAACATGCCCTCAAGATATTTGCTTACATCAATTCGTGGACGCAAAGGTAATTTTGGATTGAGTTTGAATGCTGAGGCTGCTGCATCTCAACAGCAGTTTTCCCTTTTTAAAACAGAGTAGAGCGATTAGAATTAGCAAATTATTAATGTGTAGCTAAGTGGTACCTGGAGAATAAAGACTGTTTTACTACTTAGAAAATAAAAACGAACTCGTTACCCAGTGCATTTTGGGCAAAGCATATTTTGAAAGCAATTTGCATTATGGATGCTGTAATAATTGTGTAGAAAAACAAACAGCTCTGTTGTGATGAAAAACAACGTGTCTTGCTGCTTCAAGGTGAAATTTTGTGACCATCTTCTGCCGAGGCAGGGTAGGGTAAGAAGAATTGAAGAAAAGGTGACTGAAGGGGGAACCATCACCTTCGATTTTTCATTTTTTGCATGTTCTAATACTCCGAGTCAAGGTGATGAAAGATTGCAGCCCAAAGCTACTAAACTGATAAAGAAAATGCTTTGCATGGGTTTTTTGTCTTCAATCAACTACATGATTCCTTTTAATCTAATATTTAAATTACTGTTGCTTTGAACTTCTTTCTTTAAAGTAACAGTATCATTACATTATGAGATAATGATATATTGCTTCACAGCTACTTATTCTTTTCCAGCACAGGGAAATGTGTGGATATTATTTTTTAGAAAGAATCTACAGTGAAGATGTTTGGAATTTAGTGTTCAGTGGTAGTTTAAGGATCAAACTGAATCCACTGAATCATTAGTAATACTGGGAAAAGCATAGAGGATAAATTGGGAAATGGAATGTCACATTTTGGATACCTGTGGAAGTAGGAAACCTCCTCTTCCTCATTTTGGCCAAAAATGATAAGCCAAGTTAATTTTCCTCTGCCATGTGCTTTTAGACACAGAGAAGGAATTTTTAAATCAAAATAAACAGCAGGCACAGAAACCAGACTCCTGACATTTCTTGACAGGTCCTAGATGCCAAGTTTGTCAGAGAACAATTGCAACCCAGTTTTTCAGGTCATCATCTGTTCAGAGTTTTGTTCTCTGCTACAGTTTGACAAATCCAACCTGAAGAAAAAGAAAAAGCTTGGATAATATTTGACTGTTTATTTTCTTCTGGCTTCTTTGTTACCTTCCAAATGTAGTGGTTTCATACTGGAATACTCCGGGGAACAGTCTTGAAGCTGGTTCAAGGAGAATCTAACGATGAGGCCACAGGAAGGAGTTTTACTTGACAATTTAATTTTATGTCCTGTCTCTACTCTGCTAAATGGCCTTTGAGAGTTCTGCTTGATTTGCGTTTGAGGCCTTCCTTAAGAACTCCTTTTTACTTTGTTGCCTGTAGTTTAAATCTCTGCTTTCCCTCAGAAGATCACTTGGTGACTCTCCCCTAAGAGCACCTTTTTCTTCCACCTGCACCTGCTGTTTCCATTTTAGTTTCCTTCTGGAAATTGTTACCTTTAAGGAAGTAGCGTGCTCATTTTTTATTCATCTCCTCAAATTTTGGTGGAGCTCTTCTTCCTGCGAGCTGCGTGTTCCAACAGAGGAAGACTTAGAGGTTTTGCACGTACCTCTGCCTTGAAAAAGAATTCTGCAGTATGTGAGAAGTCTTCACCAGGCTGTTTTCGTTGTTACTGAGGATGATTTGTTGCTCTTGAGTGGGACAGTAATTTTTAGGCATAAGGGATGGACCTTCAGAGCATAATTTTTCCCCAGGATAAATGCTTGAGGATACACTGGGTTTTGCCTGCAGTCCCTTGTTGTCATTTGTTAGCGTGAAAATGCATTTCTAAATAAATGAAAAGAATGTTTTTCACATGGATAAAGGCACTCTCCATTTACACAATATTAAAGGGATTTTTCTTCCTGCACAAATGGAACAAAGGGGTTTAGATGCTTCAGTCTCTATCTGTGCTGGAATTAGGGAATCGTGAATGTTACTTTTTTGTTTAACCCACTGAAAAAAATGTCTGTATTCAGAAAGTATGTGCTTTAAGAGCTGTAGCTCAAGGGCATGTTTGTGCTCCATCAAGAGAGGCAGCACCCTCTACCTGTCACAGCTCTGGGTTCTCTTGATTTTTTTTTTTCCCCCCTAAAAATGATAATTTATTAATCCTAGTCTCTAAATTAAATGCTGTGTTTGCAGAAAACAATTTAATCGTTACCTACCTGATGATTTCTTGGCCAGTCTTCTCTCTACGGATTTCTTTTCGAAGTTGTGCACGTGATTTTTGTACGATTTGAATATCTGAGAACTCTGGCTGTGGATTGGAGTCCGTTGTTCTCCATCTTACAAGAGATGGAGAACGTCTTTGCTACGAGACAACTCCCAGTTTATGCAGCAGTTTAATTGTGTAGTAGAGTTTGTGTCAGAAAGAGCAGAGTCCATCTCCCAGAGTCTTTCACAAGCATGTAACCTTAATTTTCTTCTCCAGTAAGTAAAGGCAGTGCAATGATGGCTTTTTTTTATTTTTCTGTGTTCTCCAGGATTAAAATCCTTTTACAGAAGTATCTTCCACCTTTTTAGTCAGGATGAGGGAGGTGCTTGTTTGCAGGGAAGAAGCAGCTGTTCCCAGACAATAGGTTTAGGGGAAATACTTCAGAGGTTTCTGCACCCAGCATCTGTTTGGCATCCATAGTTATCCTTGCCCACAACTAGAGTTATGGTAGAGCTTTTGAACTCGAGGATTTAATTGATTTTTTTTTATTAATGATATTGTCGAAGGGATGATGTAGAGTTTTCCCCTCTTGTTCTTTGCAGTTTACAGTGTGTCAGTAGATAAGCAGAGGAATAATCTCTGAGCCTGCCAAGGGAAGGAAGTACTGGAGATACTTGAGCTTCTTTTTCCTACATGGAGAGAGGATATCAATGTGTGCATGGGATCACCATCCAAATGCAGATAAAGGAAGTGAACTCGAATACTCCATTAAAAATAAAAATTACTTTGCAGCCCTGTTGATTTTAAAATAACAATAATGAATTCTTACACAGCTGACAAGAACGTCAGAGTGATTTATTGCAGGAAAGAGCAAGAGAGAAAAGCAGATGAGGAAATGGAGTCAAACATACTGAAAAATGTGACTTCTTCAGTAGCACGGTGACCTTGCCCACAAGCCTTTTTTTCTGTACTTTACTTGCTGTAGCAGCTGCTAAATGATAACAGGGACTTCATAGTTTTGGTAAGCATTGGGAAATAATGGGATGTTCTCAAGGCTTAAGGAGGGTTCTGTGACTCCCACTTGCTGATGGGTTGAGTCTGTTTCATTTGGATTTTCTTTATTTTAGGATTCTGTCAAATAACTTGTTGTTTAAAATGTTTTAATGTGAAGAGTTCTCTTGGTTAAGTACCCGCCCGATTTTAATTGCAGGAATTGAAATTTTTTTTTTTTCTGTTTTCTTTCAGACAATGTTTGTGCTGTTTCAAGGAGTATAAACATCTGGAGATCTTTAACCAAGTAGTTTGTGCGCTTATTAACTTAGTGATTGCCCAAGTCCAAACTCTGCGGGACCAGCTCTGTAAACATTGCACTATTAATATAGATTCAACATGGCCAGAGCAGAGTAATCATGCTGATGAGCCCCTGAATGTAGAAAGAGAGTCTCACGAAGAAGAAAATGGAGAACGACAAAAACCTCTAGAGAAAAAGTTTGATTCCTCAAGAACTTGTATCCTGAGCGAGGAGGAGCCCGCAAAGAACACGGATGCTTTTAGTTTATGGAGTACTGATGAGAAGGAGAAGCTGCTGCTGTGTGTGGCAAAAATCTTTCAGATTCAGTTTCCTCTGTACACAGCTTATAAGCATAATACTCACCCCACAATAGAGGTATCTCTTCTCTTTGTGTCTCTCTTGAATCGTTTGGTGGAAGGTTAATTGTTCCCGTTAATGAGCAGATCGGTGTTTGTTGCTTTCACTCAGGATGGGCACGTTCAGCTCTCTTGAGTCGAGCTTTTCAGAGAAACTTTATAACTTTTTCAACTTTTTACTCTTCCGCTTTCTGTAAAATATGCTTAACTTTTCTAGGTAATACATTGATAAGTGTTGGCTGGAACTGAACTATTATATACATTGGTATATATAACTGAACTGTTGTGCTGTTTAAATAACAGGTAGGCAAAAAGGGGACTAGAGCAAAGCCTTTCTTCCAGAAGGTAACCCATTAATAGTTTACTAATTTCTTTTCATTGCACTCTGTGGTTCTGGAAGCAAAGCTTCATAAACTCAACTTTGTGCGAGACCAAACTTGTTAGAGCAGCTGGTTAATCGACTGGAATAACTGAGCTCTACACAGGTTGCTTTGTTCCAGGGTGCTGATTTTTCTCTCTGATATTTGTTATGGCTGCCATTCACATTTTCCCTATTTTCTACTTTAAAAAAAAAAAAAAAATCTAAAATCCCGCCACGCTCAATTCACAGTTTGTGGAAATAAATGTGTTGGTGTTAGCATTTCCTAGTGGAAACAACACGTTTTTGCAACAGCTGGCTTTTGATCTGACTTATGGTAGTCTAATACCAAGTAAAGAGTTACTTCACAATATTTGTATACAAATCAGATGTACATTTCAATAGATAGGAAAAGCTTCAGTCCAACAAACTTCTGAGAAAGTCAAAGTGGAGAATTAAAAGTGCAGCTAACCCACTCCTTTTATTTTATATTTAGAGAGTTGTGGGAGCTCACTGGAGCCCTGAGGGTTGAAATTTGCTTTATAAACTGAAGTCCAAAATGAGAAGATGCTAAGTCAGACATAATTATGGAAGTTAGGGTGGTCACAGCATCGGATCAGTTCTCATTGAATGAATGCTGCCCTGTCTGACAAGAAATGGAGTTAAAGCCCCCTCACAGCAGGTTTTTGAGGTGGGCTGGGTTTGGGTTCTTGTTCTTCTCCACAAGCCATATGGGCATAAGTTAACACAGGTAGTTTCAAGTATATCTGTATAGATATAAAGTGAATTGATTTCTCTTCTGCACTCCTGTGGGACACGTACTAAGACTGGCTTCAGAGGAATGTGGAATGAACAATTCTGGAACAGCTTTTCTGTGGACTACCACACTTGCTTCTTTTAAATTACTATTTCATGCTTTTTTTTTCCTTCTCTTTGAATTTCACTTCCAAACGATCAAAAGGAAATGTCCAGGTGCCTGATGGGATTTCTTGCTCCCTTGGTGTTCAGCCTGGGAGTGATTTAGACCCAGATCTGTTGTAGGTTGCTGTACTGTGATGATGCCCATCACTCCAGACATACTAATGTATATATAATGTATGTATCATCTCTTATACATCACTTGAATTATCAAATACATTCATTAGCTGTCCTAAAATCATAACTTAAGGGGAAGCTAAGAAAGAAAATCACTTTCCTGAGGTACAGGCAGGTAAGGGAATTTTTTTCCCCTTTTTGCTAGACTTTGTGTGTTTCCAGGTCCTGGATTATGGAGGAAGGGTGATCTTTTATTTTGCTTTTAGAAGCAAAATCAATAATTTTTCTTACAAACTGATATTTGCTGTATCTGGGAAGCACTAGGTTTCTGTTTCTCTGCTGGTTTAGTGTCAAAACTTTCTGCTCCCAGGAGTGACTCACTGAGGTTTAGAATTTAATTTTGGATTTCAGTCTAGAGCGCATCTTAACTGAACTGAGACAAGTTATTAGTCCCAGCAATTAGAGCACTTCTTGCTTTAAATCAGGTTTGGTTTCAGTTTTCATGCTATCCTAAAATAAAAAAATAAAACAAATCTCTGCTTTAAGTGCATTAGCTATATTTGTAAGTTAAACAGATCCCTGAGCAGCCTCGTTCAGGAGTTCATGGAGTTGGATGAAAATGAGCAGCAAGCCAAGATTTGCTGGCAGTCTCTGCATGTAGGATCACACAGATCCTTAAATGAATGACAAGGCCCAACGATTGTTTTTGTCCCTTACAATGTCTCCAGAGTGAGAGTGAAGGCCACATCAGCTTGATTGGTATCCAGAAGAGCCATGTCCACACCTCTCTTGAAATGTAGCAATATTTTCGATAGCCAGAGGGGTATATGTGTCTATTTTCCATCCTAAACAAAATTAACTCAAAGGGGTTTTAAAAATGTGGTTCATTTTTGAGAAATGTTCATACTTTGAAATGAATCTTTACTTTTCTTTCTGGGATATTTCTATCCCTTGCATACCAGGCTGATTTATGCCTTATCCTTTTCATACTTAGTGCAGCAGGTGAAATACCTGGAATGGATACTTCAGAGGAGGGGAAGAAAGAATCTATAAAAGGAGGCTCTTAAAGCCCTGTAGAGAAAGAAGCAACAATGTGAAGTGCACTCCTGAACTTTGCACTGTCTCAGCATGAACAATGAATCTGAAGGGAGTTACCCGACCTTTTAACAGATCTTGACAGAGGTTGAAATGAAAGAGGAAACAAAATCAGTTGTTGAGGTGTCTGTAGCTGCTGTCCTCAACTGTTTGGGGTCTTGCTCTCTGCTTCTCCTTTTCAAGTAAATATTTTCTTGGATGATATCTCTGCTTTCCACCAAGGTTGTGTCCAGGTCAGACTTCAGCCAGTGCATTTTATTATGGAATGTTTTATTATGGAAGGGATCTTAAAGCTCATCTCATTCCAATCCCCTGCCCTGGGGACCCCTTCCAACTGTCCCTGGTTGTTCCAAGCCTCGTCCAACCTGGACGCTTCAGGGATGGGGTGGCCACAGCTTCTCTGGTCACCTGTGCCAGTGCCTCCCCCTCCTCAGAGGGAGGAGTTTCCTCCCAATCCCAAACTTAGCCCTCTCCTCTGTTTGAAGCCATTCCCCCTTTTTCGTTTTGCTGGGTGGCTCTGGCGCAGCGCTGTCCCTGCCTGCCTTTCTCAAAAGTCCCTCTCCAGTTCTTCTCCAGGTAAAGGTCCTGGAGAGCTGCTCTAGCTTCTCCTGAAGTGATGGTGGGTTTTAATGCCAAATTTCATTCCCATGAGGAATTCTCTTATTTCCTCATAAATTTGAGCTTAAGGACCTCTGAGACTGTTGTTTCTTTCCCATCTGCAAGAACAGAAGTCAATTTTCAGACTCTGTCTCTGAACTTCAGCCTTTTCCAAGTTTTGCAGGACTCGTGCAGCAGCCCTCTGTGAGTTGGGCATTTCTGCATTCTAAGAACTGCAGTTCACTAGACAACAAATCTCTGGGGTTTTTGTTGGTTTTTTTTTTTTCCCCAAGAAAACTAATGAAACCTCTCACACCATTTCTGCAGCTTTCATGAACAGAGCACTGAACACCTTTTCTTGCTGCTTAAAAACATACCACCTACTGCCTTCAAAGCTATTTTAAAAATAACTGGTAGAGTATCACGAGTTCAGGCATGACTTAGAGTTCAGCAGAAGAAAAAAAGAAAATAAATGCTTGGCTATAATATGAGCATATTGAATAATTCAAAATGTTTGTATCACACTTAATCCATCCAAAATTGCTTGCCTCCAGCATCCTCTGGTACAGTTCTGAGAAGCTTACTCCTACACAGCTATTTAAAATATATTCAGGAAATTTCATTTAAAAGCTTAACTTTGTGCTAAACTTGCATTTGTGGCTATCAATACTGGATGTTTGGCATGGAGGGATAAGAAGAGGAGGAATGTGTGGCTTTACCTGCAGGTATCCATGGCAGTGTTGGGTTTTACAGCCACTTGTTACATCTTCAGTGCCCTTTTGCCCCCAGCAATGTACATGAAATCCACATTGTATTACAGCCCTAATAAAGAAACTTCCCACTCTGTCCTAGCAACAAGTGGATGTTGTGGACATGAAAGAGAAAAGCTCTTTTCCTAAGCCATTTTAAGTTTAGTGCTCCTAGAAAATAGATTTTTTGTTGCAGCAAGTAGCTAACAGGGTGATACAGTTCCTTCCCCTTCTTCATTTAACTCCTGTTAAAGGAGTGAAAACTCCTTTTACTTCTGTAAAAGATTGACATTTATTTTGTATGATGTGTTTTGTTATATGTAAAAATATACCAGCTGAAATGGAAGATTTTAAATATTTCCATGGCAATGAATAATTTGGCATTTTAACCCTTTAAATTTAAAATTTTAATGTAGGATCATAGGAGGTCCTGCAGTTCATGTAAATTCAGATGTTGGCATATATGTCTTATCTTTCTTAGAAATGGCATTCAAAGTCCCTGGATTGGTTCTGATTTGTATTTCTAAAGCTGGTGTGACAGACTATGCCCTTTGCTATATTCCTGCTGAAAAAATTGGTGATCTGAATGGGGGTGGGATTGTAGAATAATCTCTTCAGCCAGCCTTTGAGAGACACTGCTGAAATGTTCTCCTAAGTATATTTGTGTGTTTATATATATTAACGGAGGTAAAAAGTATGGAAGAGTCTATTTTGCAGTGGAAAAATGGTGCAAAGCTTGAAATTCTGAATTAGGAATTAGGATTTTTTTATTGTTGACTGTGGTACCTGGTAAATGGCAGTTGTTTTGTTGTTCTATAAATGTGTTTTTATCGCTTGAGTTAATTTTAATTTTTTTCTTTAAACAGGATATTTCTGCTCAAGAAAGCAATATATTAGGGGCGTTCTGTGATATGAATGTAAGTTGTCCACTTATAAATAGGTTCACATTTCTTGGAAATTTAAAATAACCACGTTCATTCTTCTCTATATATTACACTTGTGTTACACTTGGAATTTCCTCTATGTCTGAATGATCTAGTATTGATTCTTGTCCTGGTTTTTTTTGCATTTTTCTAGGATGTAGAAGTACCATTGCACTTGCTTCGTTATGTTTGTCTGTTTTGTGGAAAAAATGGCCTTTCCCTCATGAAGGATTGTTTTGAGTACGGAACCCCCGAGACGTTGCCATTTCTTATAGCACATGCATTTATCACAGTGGTGTCTAATGTAAGTATTCCCCTTCAACTCTTCCACTTGAACACAAAAAAAATAAAAATAAAAGGAATCTGAAGTCTGCAAGAGCTCTGTGGGAGCAGGGAGGGATAAAAAGGCTGCAGATTTTCCACGTTGGGAATGAGGTTTGCTCATGCACAGAGCATTTCATTATCCAAACCCTCTGCATCTCCTGGCAGCCCTCAAGTAGCTTTCCAAGTTGTACCTAGATAGGAAGATTGTAACAGCCCCCAAAGATACTTCAGAGAATGTTGTCAGAAGCCATTTCTCTCCCTGAAATTGTGCCATGGAGGTGGGTTTAGTTTCTTCAGGGTATTTTAACTTCTTAGCTATTCCCTATGAGGCACAAAGGAAAAGCCTGTGCATTTCTTCTCTCTTCAATTTCCTGTGATTTTATACCATTATGCACATTGGCAGCATAGAGGTAATCATCTTTTTTCCCACTTAGTTTTAGAATGCATATCCTCCATCATTTCTGCATTTGGAAATCACAGAGATTTTTGAGTGGCAGAATTACGAGTTGATTTTAGTGGAGATTTGAAGGAGATTGGTGGTAAAAATAAAATCCAATCTCTGAAGGAGGACATATGCAGACAGTATAATGTCAGGATAGAAGTTGTGACCTATCTTGTGGATGGGCAAAATAAAACCAAAAGTTTGTTATACCTTGTACCAAGTGAGTTTGACATGATTTTGACACTACTTGCAATGTGAAATACCTAAAATCAGATCCATTCTCCCACACATCTTCCCTCTTTCCTCGTTGCTGTTACTGCCCAGCCAGGAGGATGTTCTGAAGGAACCAGGGATTGAAATCAAGGTGTTGGGGGGTCTGTATCCCACTCTCCTGATCCTTCAGTGTGGTAATTTCTGACTGGCAGCTCAGAGAACAAATGGGCTCCATTGTTTCCAGCCTGCCCAGGAGGGCTGGTGCAGCTCCTGTCCGTGCTTGGTTGTGAGATCTGCTCTCCATTTGTGAGAGAGATCTGATCTCTGCTGGCCCTTCTTGTGTGAGTTCTTCATCTCCAGCTGCTGTCAGTGCAGTCCTCATCAAACCATCTGCTGAAAATGTGTGTTCTTGAAGCTCACTCTGCTTCAGAAGGAAATTTTGGTCATGGAACCAACTATTTTTGTATTTTTGTTTTTATTTTTTGTGAGAAGGGGCAAAGCTGCTTGAACAGTGAGTGGCAGCTCCTTATCACACCAGCTTGTTTTTAAACCAGCATTCTGACTGCAAATCCCATTTCTTGGGTATCCTATATCAGTGCAAGTGCCTTTCTTCTTTGTCCTTTTTAGAAGTCTTTATTTTTCTCCACGTAAATTTTTTTATTTTCTTTTTTCTTAGCAATGTGCCCTCTTGTAAAATACTTCTCAGCAAAGTTTCTCCTTTCACAATTACTTAGCAACTTTGCATTTCTCTTTGGTTCTAGGAGGTAACCCGTTAAGCTGGCTCTTGTAGCAGTTTTAGATGAGTTCCATGGCTGAACCTGGCAAATAAAATGAAATTCAACCCAAAAATACTGTTTCTTCAGCCTCATCCAGCATTGCAGCTTTTCCCAGTCAATGAGCATCTTTCTTTTGAACTCTGTCTGGCTTTGTTGAAAAAGTCTTTGTGAGTTGAGCAAAACAGTGTAAAAAAAAACTTTGTTTAGGTTTTATTTTTGTGTGTCAGTTCACTACATAAGAAAATACTCTGTGTGTAATGTGCTTTATTCATCCACTTGCAGCATTTTGGTATCACTCAGTACTTGGAAGCACTGCTGCTGCCTTTCAAATGCAATATAATTATTACTGCCAAATGAAGCAGCTAAATTTTTGGACAAAATACATTTTACCTTGCCAATATTATAAGAAAAAAATACTTCTCTACCTCTACAATGTTGCATGAACTTAGGATTTTGACATAATGTTTCTTTTCTCCTTGTTTTGTTTTGTTTTTTGGTGTCATTTCACCATATGATTCATAGAACTTAGGTAAAAAATTTACAAAATGTTTCTGATTGTGAACCAATACACCAAACTCTACTAAAACAAAAAGAATCATTCCCAAAACTGACCATGACATTGGTGGTCTCAGCAAGAACTCTGCTCATCTGGCTTGGTTTTATCCCAACGCATTTGATTTTACGGGATGCAGAGATACTTGTTCCAATAATGGAACTCTGCAGTGCCAATTGTTCACTTGTTCCCAACGTGTAAAGCCAGCCCACAGCGTGTAGTAACCCCTAAATACATTTTCACAGCTGTAGTAACTCTTGAGAATGGCAGTTTCCTTGAAATATCCGTGCTGGAATCTGGTTTTTAAGTCTGTAAGATGGAGTTCTTTAGCCACTACCTTGTAGAAATTAATTACCTCTGGTATAGAGTAAATAATAGAAAAAAAACCAAAAACAACTCTGAAACTTGAGAACAGAACAGATGCAGTGAATACTTCGTCTTTAAAGCAGATGGAAGCAAAAAGTGATGTAATTTTATTTTTTGTCATTTTACAGATGCTAGTCGATGTCGTTTTATAAATGTTATTTTATGTCAGTTAAACAGTTTAGTGTGCAAACATGAGTCCACGTTCAAATTCACAATTTCATTTGTAACATGTCAAACGATGCTTTAATTGAATTTTGAGGTTGAAGGTTGTGTGTAATGCAAGTTTACAGATGCATGATTTCAACTTAGAGCGAAGATCACGGTGAACAGCAAAAACCATAAAAACAAAACGATAGAAACATCTCGTACTTTTATTTCACAAAGAAATGTGTTTTCTTTGGTGTTTCATACTGTATTTGAAGCACAGTACGTGGTGTTAAAAATCAGATTGGGTTCTCACAATAGTATCTTTATCATCCCTGCAATTCCTTGTCAAAATGTTACTCCTTGTTTGTAGAACAAGCATCTTATTGTGACACTTTGTATCTTTGGGATGTTAGCATTTTTTCCTTCTTGAGGCTGCCAGTTGGATCAGAAGCTTTTTCTAAGTGTATTTTTTTTTTGCAATGGGAAGATTTGCCTGGTTTGTCTTGCAAAGTAGGTTATATTGTTACTGGACAGTGCTGGTTGCCTTGTAAAAAGGAAACCTGCACATACTTTTGTCAGAACTGACTCAAAGAGTTCCTTGGCAAAGGCAGGAAACATTGAGGAGAAACTGGTGAGAAGTTTGACTGCAGCCTAATATTTTTCTCTCCTGTCAAGAAGGAATATATGCATTTTCTGCATATGGAATCGAGTCCTTAGGCAGAATTTCTTGCATCAGCTGCAAAGCTGAAATTCTTTTAAGAGCAGAGGTGGGGATGCAGAGGGCCCGGGTGAGTGACAGGGTTGCTTTTCACAAGGGCTGTGCAGGCACATGATTGAATTTACGTGGGCAGGAACAGCAGCTGCTGCTGCTTCATCTGTGCTTCATCCCTTACCTGGCACGGAGTAACAGGTTTAACAGGCTCCAAAATCCTTTTTGAAATGCAGATGGCACTTCTGACTTGGCCTCTGCCACTCATTTGGTTGGTGCTTTTCCTCACAGCGGTGTTAAGTAGCTGTTTCAGGTTTTGTTGTTTTGTTTTTGTTTTTTTTTTCCCCCTCCCTGTGTGTATTTTCTCCCTGCATTTAGCTTTGCAAAGGTGGTAAAGGCAGAATGGTAAATATGAGAAATGCAAATATGGTAGTGAAAAACAGTGCTTAATCGCTGCTTGTAAAACATCTTACTTTATAGGATAGGTAAGCCCTAAGAAGCAGAACAACACAGGTCACACAATGTTACTCGATTTAGGAGTGGGTTGCAAGGAACTGAAAGAATGGAATAATTTTTATGTAAACTTTTAAACAAAAAGTAAAAAATCAAAAAAGAGAGGCTGAGTGTAGCAATTTTTCTTACTGAAGAAGTGACAGAAAATAGGAAAATGAGACACCTGGGCAGTTTGATACTATTTATAGAGTCTATATTTTCCACCAAGAAAGCCTTTTCTTAAAGTGGGGTTGCACATGCAAATGTACCAACAGTATTTCAGTTGTTTACGATTCTCTTTAAGTGTCATTAACGAAATCTTTATCTGTTTATGTTTTTGCTTTATAGATCAGAATATGGCTACACATCCCTGCTGTCATGCAGCACATTATACCCTTTAGGACTTATGTTATCAGGTAAATTTTTATTTTAAGAATTGTTCTTGTGGGACTTTTTGACAGCTGATACTTTTAATTGCACGGGCTGTTGCTCTGACTATCATTTCAACAAGAAGGGCGAAGGTAATGTTGAGAGTTAGTTTGGGCAGCTCCTTGCATCTGATTTCAGTATCAATCAGATCAATCTTGTTAAGAACATTCTGAGTGTGACATCCAGCCCCGTTCTGACATGTTGGGTCAGGTCCAGTTGTACTCCAGTCTCCCTCACTGTGATGTCTCCATCAAACTGTACATCAGGTTTGCAGTGGGATGCAGTAGAAGAGCAATCTGCAGTCACTGAGATTTCAGACCCTGAGTTTGAACACAGCTTCACATTCTGATGTTCTGTATTTCCAGCTGGCAGGAACTGAAGTGTGATCAAAAGTCTACTCGCACTTTTATGTAGCTAAATATATCCAGTCCCAAAGATTTTCTTTATATCAAGCTGTCTGTCATGAAAATAACACTTTCAAATTGAAGCACTTGTAAGGGTATTTAATTATACAAGTATTTTGTTTTTATTGGCTTTCTCAGGACAATAGAAACATTTCAGTGAGCTGCTGATGAAATTATCTCTGTGTGTGTATCTGCCTGGAGGTGGAGGGGTGTGGTCACAGCTAATTCCCCTTCCAGTGGCCCAACGTTAAATTTTCCCGGTGCAGGCCACTGCTTTTGCATAGACCCACAGCTCCTCCAAGGCTCTGGGTTTCCTCTAATGGTAATATTAGAAATGTGCTGATACTGCTCATAGCAAGAAATGGGCCTTTACACCTTATTCTGTCTTAATGACATCAAAATAAATAATATAAATAGCACCCAACAAAAATAATTACATTGCCAACAAACAGGTTCCCAGAATAATGAGAGTGAGAATTGTTTCATATTTCAAAATGGTCTGGTTTTATATTATCTGCAAAAATTTAAGTTTTGACCTGGCTGTCGATCTATTTTGCCATACTGTGGTTTCTACTTAAAATGATACCAGCAGAGAGAAGAGTATTTTGATCTTTTATTAAAACACATCACTCTTGAGTTACAGTCCAGCTGTGTGCACTCCTTTAAAGCTGCTGTGCTATCTTTAAAATTTTCCAAAGGTAATTATTAATCGTGAGGCAGTCAAGAGAGGGCAGGCAGAGGATTTTCAAGTGCTTGTCTCTGTACATATTCCATTAATGGTTGTTGGTGTACCTGGGAGTTTGGTCCTGAGACTTCCCTGTCTTCTTGTAATGTATGGAAATGAAAAAGAGCATCGAGGGATCAGCCATTAGGGTTAGGCTGATAATAAGGAGCTACTTGAGGGAGACAGATGAACATATCCTGTAGTTGCTGCTGCTAGTCCTTGCTTGTCATCCTGTAATGCTGAAAACATTTCTATTTTATAACTATAGGTGCAGTTGGGGTCACTGGAAGGTATAGAAGATTTTTTTTTTTGGGTTCTCATGTCTTCCTCTTTATCCATTAGAGTATTTGATTTGCAATGTGATTTGTCAGCAGCTTCTTGCCATAAATAATGCCCTTGATGTCTGTTTGTAGAATTTACAATAGGTTCACATCAATCAGAAAGATAACACTGACATGGAATGCATCTATGGAAAAATCCAGCTTAGTGAAGGAAGGAGATGTTTCCCCAGTTCTTATTTTTCACAGCTGAATCCTGATGGGATCTGAGGTTCCTCAGTGTTATGAAATCCAGAGCTTTTTTAGTGAAGATTCTCTTACAGAGTGGGACTGAAGCTTGGAGGCCATATAGCAAAAATAACCTCGAGTGCTGTACCTTTATGTGGGCCAGAAGTGAACACAGATGCCTTCAGGGAAAGATGACTTTCTTGATGGATGCAGCTCACCCCACGTGGCTGTCAAACTTACAGATCTTGGCTTAGCAGCTTAGGTCTCTGGGTCTCCATCTGCTTTTACTTCAGGAAAAAGACCAAAAAAAAAAAAAAAAGACACAATCTTGGGCCCAGCAGCACAGCACCTTTTAAAGAAATCCTGCAGAGCTTCTGCTGCCCTGCAAACTACGAGAGTTTGGAGAGGGTTTTAGTCTGGAACGAGCTCCTGGGGCTCTTGATTTAGTTCCAGTTGCTGTTCCTGTAGATTCCTTGCAGGAAGTGCGTTTTGCAGGGCTGACCAGCACGAGAGATCACCTGACTGGCATCTCAGCAGCACTTTTTATCAGCTGAAGTTACTCTTTATGTTGTGGGAATTCCACAAGGAGCAGATGTATTTGTAGAGAGGAGATGGCTGGAATTCCCAGAGGTCACGGACACAATCCTGTCTTTTTCTAGCAGTATGGCTGCTGCTAAAAAAGATGAATAAACGTTATTTTCTGCCTGGCCAATGGAACACAGGCATTCACATCTTGCCTCTGAAGGGCATGTGGTTTTAAGCAGTTTAGGAAAGAAATAAAGGATTAAATTATAAGTTACACGAAATAAAATCTTTGTCTTGCAGTAAGGAAGCGAAGTGATTTTGACCTCCTCAGAAGGAAGCTCTTACTGATCCTAGTACCTTAGAATTCTGCATTTAAAATTGCAAAATTCTCATTAAATGAGACTTCCAAAAGTGACTCAAGAAAATAAGTCCTGACTTCCTGCAAGTTGTAAATGAGGGCGAGTTGATGATGTCTCTTTATGAGCGAAGACAGTGGTTCCATCTGTCTTGTGCCTCAAGAGCAGAGATGAGAGATGCTCTGTAGGGCTCCAGATCCTGAATGTCTCAGGGGTGCAGGAGCTCTCAGCAATGCTGTTTTTTCACTGGTGAGATTGTTGATTGATTGAAAGTGCCATGCAGAGTTCTGTCCTGTAGGAAGTGCAGGAGTAACACTGACCAGGAGCAGATTTTGTTCCACCCCTTTTCTGTTCCCATCCCCTTCTCCCTGTCTCCTGCTTGAAGATGGATTTGGAGACATTTTTTGTGAAGGATTCCTGTCTGCCCTGGTTAGGCAGAAACAGAGCAATCTGTGCTGGAGCACATTGGGAGGAAATTCCAAGTGGCAGTGGCTCCTGGATGCTTGTGGCACCAGGCACACACAGCACTGGTAGATGCAGAGGAAGTGGAATTCCTGAATTGTTGGATTCCAAACAATTCCTGATCCATCATGCTTCCCATAGAAAACGCAACTGAAAGAATTCACATTACTTTGCTGTTAGAAATATTCATCTTAAGATGGTGTTTATGGGAGTATCCAAGACCACTCCTTGCTACTACGTGTCATGGAAACCTCTTGTAATGAGCCTTGAAGGCTTTAATCACAAAAAATATTTGCCTCCTCCAAAAAATCTGAAAATTTCAAGTAAAAAGAGTAGATAAGTCAGGAGACAATAACCAGGCGCTTCAGGAGAACTGACTCATTCTGCTGGATGCCCTTTTGCAGCTGTGGTCCAAAGGAGTCAGATTAAGGGGAAAAAAAGATGATTTCACAGCTGAGTAGCTGAAGTTGTGAAGCATAAGATGTGGTTGTAAGCATTACACTAGCATGGAACTGCATGATTAAAACAGAACCCTCTCTATCCCTAAATGCAGCAAAGTGAAATAATTTAAGGAGGTTAAAACTGATATTTAAAAACTTAAATGTAGATACTATATATTAATTATTTTGAGTATGCCAGGCTGGCAGGACAGGTCCTATAATATGTGGAGTATCCTTTCTGCAGATGTATAAGAAAGTTATGTTTTATTCTGAAAGTCTCATTTAGGTAAAACCTCCAGCTTAAATAGATTACACAGGTCCTGGCATATCATTCATCTCTTCCTTGAAGACTTAATGCTCACCAGGCTCAAAAGATAAAATGTAGGAATTAAAAAAATAATGAAGGACAGAATGGAAGCTATTATTAAGCCATTATATGAGTCAGTCACACATTCACATTTCTATACTGTCTATACAGTTCTGCTCCTTCCATCCTGCAGATAATAACAGAACTACCTCAGTGGTAAGAAGGGTGACAAAGACGGTGGCAGTAAAAAATTTCCTCTGAGAGAAGGGGACACAGAGTCTAAGAGGGTTTTCTTTTTGACAGGGCAATTCATATCATGTATGAATGATATGAAGATAATAAGTAGGAAATGGTAATTCACAGGTTTTTAAAAACAAGGAATGGAGAATGTTCCACCCAATTGTCAGGTTGCAGATGGAAGAAGTGAAAGGAATTTGTTTATCACTCAAGCATAATTGTCAAGCTGACTGGCACAGGTTAATGAGAAAGCCAAAAGTATAAATAGAACGAGAGAAATGAATTCACAGTAGTAGATAGGTTCATCCATTTTCTTTATACATGGGATAAATCTTTAATCCGCTTTTAGAGTGACTATTTTGGGTTAAATAGACCTTTCTTTTGTTCCACTGTTCTTATATGAGGCAATGCAGTAAATTTACAGGTAGTCATTGTAGGGAAAGATGTGAGTTAATTGCTAGTGCTAGGTAAAGATCTCTTTTTTTTTTTAAATAGTAAAAAACCATAAAATGTTACTGATGCAGACAGGTTTAGGCCATTCCGTCTTTCCACAATAAAAAAAAGGAGGTGTGGCCTACTCTGCAAGTTTCTGTGCTTTTAATCTTTGTAGTAAAGATATGATCATGTTTGATTTATGACCAGTGTAGTAGTGCCAATACATTTTCTAGTGTTGGCTGCAGTTACACTTCTAAAGAGAAGTTTGCCATCTTCTGCTTTTTTTTATGTTAGAAAACCCTGTTGTGTTAAAAACTGTGGTAACAAGTGCTCTGTTCTCTGTAGCTTTCTTTAGTGCCTTGGCAAAACAGAAAATACTGTTAAAGTACTTCTGTGGCTATGAAAATGCACCTACACCATAGTTTCACTTATTATAAAGTGTAATTTTTAAAAAAAAAACAAACACACTCAGTATTATAATACAAAACACATGACACAAATCTGATTCAGGTTTAAAATATGGATGTAATGTGAATTGTATAAATGAAAGTAGGTTTAGACTGATAACATTGCATTAAAATAAGAAATATTCTGTTTTATAGACTATATTAATGTAGTTGCTTCACCAGGCTTTGTATTGTGAGGAAGATTTCAGGTCCAAGTCCTGTTACAGAAATGAAGCACCTTTCCTTTTTATGTATAGGTGTGTCCATCCCCCTGCTCAGTGCATGCAAACACTGATCTGTCCTTTGTAAAATGAGAGATTTCATGTGATGTGTCTGGACATGTCTGAGATTTTTAGAAATGCTTCACCAGCCTATTGAGTCTGACTCGATGTGAATTATGGACACGGAAAAGCTTTGGGAACCAGGCCCGACGAGAGTTTGCATATAAAAATGGGGAGATGAAAATTGCTCTGATATTGCTGAGAGGTGTAGAATCATCAAGGTTGGGAAACACCCCCGAGGTGGAGTGCAGCCTTTAACCCAGCAGTGCCACGTTCACCACTAAACCGTGTCCCCAGGTGCCATTTCTGCCTTGCTTTGATCACCTCCAAGGACGGCAGCTCCGAAATCCCACAGCTCTGTACCTGCTTTCTTGTGATTGGGCGTGGGAGCTTAATTGTGGCCTCTGTTCCTTCCCTCACTTCTTCTCCCATAAAAGAAATCCTCCTCAGAATTTAATTTGCTGTTGGCACAGCTGGATGGAGATGCTGGATGTCCCTTTGTCACTAGGGCAGGACGTACAGGATGGTGGCTGGAACACAAGCGCTGTCATCGCTATTTGCTGGTGACAAATGATCTCATTTGCTAATTACAAGTGATTGTTTGGTAACACAGATCAGGAAGGACGTGTTCCCCTCAGAGTGTAACTGCTCTCACCTGGCTGCAGGTTAAGGGCAGGTCTGCTTTGCTGCTGAACTTTGGAAATGAATGTTGCCTTTCCATCCCTACTTAGCTTCTGGTTAGAGTTCATAGCACAGAAGTAGCATTTTCTTGCCAGGATTTGATTTTCAGTGCTCCACACGAGAAGACAAATTTCACAACAAAGAACAGGGAAGGATCTGATTGCCCTGGCCTGGAATGCTCCTTCTTTTGTCCTCCTCTTGCTGATCCGTGATTCCTGTCCTACATCTCCAGTCTCTGGGATTATTTGCACTGAAGTCTCTTTTCTCTGTTTGACAGTGTTAAGTATCATTTAAGTGTGTTTATTTTAAGGCCTCTACACAAGAGCTGTGAAAAAGAACCATCATCTAAATAAGAATCAGGGCCTGTAATTTTTTGCTCTTGAAAAAAAAAAAGTACTGATGTTTATATGATGTAAAGGCAAAGGAATGGTGCATAAATCTGGTTAAGTGTAGTTTAATATCTCGTGTGTTTTTTAAAACATTCATGCATCTATTTGGCCAGTCTCCAAGGACAGATCCAGGCTTAGGCTGTCAAACAAATGGATTTTTAACGCATTTCTGTGTAGTTAAATCTAGTTTGCATGTAGCTGAAACTTCAAAATGCTGAAGTACAGCAGAAAAAATTAATTATGCTGACTTCGTACGCATGCACCTTTCACTGTGCCATCTCTAATGGCATCAACATAAGCTCAGGAAAGCTTGTTTCTAAACATTTTTCTGTTACACATTCAACCAGAAGAAATTCTCAGTCGTGCTGGCGTTTTGTATGTGAACTTTACAGGCCTCTCACTATAGATATTCTGTGTATTGGTCTTGTTAGGCAAGACTGATGTTCCACCAGGTTCTGTTAGTGAACTTAGTTGTTCTAAGTAATTATTTCTTATGACTTCCATTTGCAGAGAATACTGGTATTGCAACTCATTGTGCAGGATTAGAAGATTTCAAGAGAAAGGATATTTAAAATTCTTAAGAAATATATTTACTTTTAAAAGTACTATAAATATTTCTACCTGCTATAATTCTCTTCTATTTCTCTGTACTATTTCTAACGCTGTGCATGTTTTTCATTAATCGGTGCCAACTTTTAACTAGCAGTATTTTAAGACTTGATTGATCTTAGAGCTGTTGGAAATAATCAAGATGGGCTCCAGGACTATTCTTGTTTGTGTCACACCCTTTTTGTTTTTCTTCCATTTGTAATTTCTCCCAGGTATTTATGTAAACTGTCAGACCAGGAGTTGCGGCAGAGCGCGGCCCGGAACATGGCAGATTTAATGTGGAGCACAGTGAAAGAGCCCTTGGACACAGCCTTGTGTTTTGATAAAGAAAGTCTCGATCTTGCATTCAAATACTTCATGTCACCAACTCTGACAATGAGATTGGCTGGGCTGAGCCAAATAACAGTAAGAGCTTTTTCAAAATACCAATTGCATTTCGCAAAATGCGTTTCTTGTTGCGCTTTGTGATTTACAGCCTTGTTTGGGGGGCTTTTTTTCTAGTTGTGTGTGAAAGCAGCAGGATCCTCTTACAGGCAGCCTTAGGAAATGACAGACTTGGTGCTGAGGGTAGGGTTTGCTGGGAGCCAAGCCCGAGTGGTGGCTGTGTTCCGCACCATATGGAACTGGCTCACGTTACCTGAACAATTCACCTGCTAAACAGCACCCTTAGAGCTGTGTTTTGTGACAGCTGTGATGAAATGGAGCCCCTTGCCACAGCAATATTTGTTGTTGAGAAAGGCTTTCAATCTCGTTTGCATTTTTACCTTTGCAGCATCTTGACCCTGCTGCAATTAGCTGCTGCTTTGTATTGCACAAACCTTGTTTTCTGGCTGTTAGTACAGTCAGTTTCTGCAGAGAGAGAGCGTTTCTGCATTCATTAGCAGGAGGTTGAATTGAAGAGGTAAATACTGGCAGCATCAAATACAAAACAATTAAGACAACAACAACAAAAAAATCTCCATCTTTCCCTTTCCTATGGAAATGCTCCACGTTGCATCAGGCAAGATACACTGGGCAGAAAATTGTTGATTTTTCATTGACAAATTCCTGATTTGTCATTGCTGCCTAAAACCATAGTGCCACAGGAGGGCAAAAGGGAATTTTCTTACCCATTTGAGCCTCATCAATTTTGTAAACTTGTCAGTTTTCTAAAGATATTTGGCCTTCTCCCTTTTGATGATGTGGTGTCGCTGAGCACAAGTTGACTTAAACTTGATTTTGCTTCTCGCTATAATTATAAATAGAAGTACCTTCGATTTAATAAGTGGCAATTTAAAGATATCTGTAAGTGCTTTTAATCAGATTATTGCTGGCTTTTAACCAAAGTAAATATTTATTTACATACAGGTAACTTACTAGGTTGTAAAAATAGGCTGTGAACTACATCCACGCAGTCTAATTGATCTTAAAATCTACTTCCACTTTTGCATAGTTCCAATTACATTAGATTTCAGTTCCTATAAATCCTTTCCTTTGTTTTTTTTACAACGCTACTTGTTTAACTACCAGTGTGTGTCTTTTTGTGTATCCTTGCCAAAACAAAGTCTGAAAATAAGAGCTCTTCATCTCCTTTATTTTTTCAGGCGTATAGCTCATTTAAGGGAGTGAAGTTGTGTTAAGTAGTTATGTTTTTACCTTTTGTGATTGATAAATATTGCTGTAAAAAGGAGAGTTTTTAATAACAGACATGTATTACCACAGGAAAAATTTTACAGTATTTTTAGACAAAAGCCAAGTTTTCAGCTTGTAAAAATGAACTATTATAAGCTAATTGTACGGTAATAAGTTACTGAGGCTGTCTTTTTTTTTTATGTGAATAGTCTTTAAAACTCCTCTGCAACACTGAGACAATTTATTCTTCTTTCTCATTCAGATCATGGAAAGTTTTATTTTTGTTGTTACCTTGTTTCTCTTCCATTTCATCTCTCAGTCACCTGTTTGTCAGGTGCTGTGAACCACCTGAGGTGGTTCAGCTTCTCTGCTATTACCTCACAAATAAAACTTTATTTTCCTGTCCTTTGATGCCTGGGTCTGGACATGAAGCCAGGGAAGTGCTTTTTAGTGCTCAGCTGTCTTTGCTGAAGCCTCTTTACCTTTGTGTCCTTCATCACTGCCACATTTATGTTGCATCAATTGAGTATCTGAGCACAGGTTTCATAGATAGCAAAAAAATGAAAAAGGTTTGTTATTCCCTCTGGCATTCAAGGAAACAAAACCTGAAGTGAAAAACCTCTTAGGAGGTGAGGGCAGAGCAAGGTGTTGCAACACGTGTGCTTTGTCTTGTGCTGCCGTGGCAGAATTCTCAGGGTTTGCTTGAAGTTCTTGTAAAAATTGTTTGCAAATCCCAGGATGAAAAAGCAGGATTTGTCAGAATTGCTTTGGAGAAGGATTTGCTATGGGAAGTGTTGATCAGTGGTGACCCTGCATTTAAAATCAGTGATAGAAACACTTCAAGAGCTCTCTCCAAATATTTTCATTCTGGAGGTGAATCTTAACAAAAATCAGTGAGCTTCCACTGCCTTATCTGACCCAACTCTAATTTCCACTCCTAAATGTTTCATGTGAAATTCCCCATTAGTAACCAGTCTATTAATAATTGGGTAGTCAGGTTCATGTCTCACCAGTTGCAGTGTGTGTTTTCAGTTTTGTTTTTTCCAAAGCCTTTTTTCTCCCTGAAAATTGTTGAACTTGGAGACAAATAACTCTGTGTGAAAGACTTGAGAAGATGAGTGAATTTACCTGAATTATAGAGTGCATGTACGAGACTTGTTTCAAGAGAGTAAATATTTTGATGAAGTTATGCAATGAGTTTAATTTGAACTTCAAAAATTCATATTACTGTGCCTTTAATTTTTTATTTATTTTTTATTTATTAAATCACTTTCTTGATGCCAAGTACGTAATTTAAAATACTTTTAAAAAATATTACGAACACGTAAAGAACCGGATACAGAGCCATTGATGCTGAGGGAAGAAGTGGAAAAGTAATGTAAAGCTTTTAACAGGCTTTTTATTTTTCTCTGTAATGTGTCAAATTTATGAGCTCGGACACGTTTGAAAGCTTCATTTTCTGGAAAAATACGTGGGTTTTGTTCTCTAATTTTGTCTAAACTCACTTAAAAACATATAAAGTCCTATAAAAAATTTGTTTATTGTCATTAATGCTATTTGGAAAGATAAGAAAACTGCCTCACCAAATATTTGGATAAAATCTTAATTTTTTTTCTTCCTTTCTCTAACTATAGAATCAACTACATACCTTCAATGATGTGTGTAATAATGAGTCATTAGTTTCAGACACAGAAACGTAAGTAGGAACCTTATTCTGAATACTTCAAGTGTTTTATATGATTGCAGTTCTTCTTTGTTGTTGCTATGGATTATACATAGGGGGGGAGCAGTGATAATCTGAGACATTTATTAGAAATATTTTAATCAGGAGGTTAATAAATGGTTTTAAACGGAAACTGTAAAATATTTCTAAATGTTTCTGGCTTTGGTTTTTTTTCTGTATTTAAATATAGACTCAAGGTAAGCTTTATAAAAAAACGTAGATACTGAAATAATAAATACATGTAATGGCCCATTATTTCCGTGGTGATATAGAAATAAGAACCAGCTAATTCATAGCCATTTCATATCATTTTTGCCATCTTCTCATTTCTCTGGATTGTGTAACAAGAGTTGTATTGCCATCCCTGGCTTGTTGGTTTTTCATCCAGTTTGTGAGGCAAGACCATTGTTGCTTTTTTCCTTCCAAGTCCTTATTTGTATAACTCAGATGGTTGAATAATTTCAAAGGGACTCACATAAATCTTCGAGAAGATTCACCTGTGGGATTGCATTCCAGCCAGAAAATGTATTCACTTCTGTAGTAACTCTGAACTTAATGGTCGACATGTCAATAATTTAAATTAAAAATACGTATTTTGGTAGTTGAAAGTTTTCTTGTGAAATAACTGGCAAAATGTGTAAATTGTGGGATTTTACACCTAATTTGCTTCTTAACTTGAGGGGGTGATGCACTCTGTTTATGTTGGGGCCCACAGAGACACACTCTCCTTTATTAATGGGAGGTCTCTCACAGCAGCAGTGTCTTACTTTTCTCTGCATACTGTTATTACAAATTTCATTTTCACACCTTTTGAAATCTGCCTTCAGTCATCACCACAATTCTGGAGATTTCATGCAAAAAGTACCTTAGATATTTTGAAGAGAAATTTCTGGTAACGTGTTGCTATTTTAAACAAAAAAACCCTGAATTTAGGGCACTTTTGCTTCTGTGGAGATGTGGAAAAACTTTGGGAATAAGAAATAAATAATAAATACTGCAGGAGTGGAACAGGGCGGGAATGTGAGGTCACCTGGGGTGTTTCCTACACTGTGCTCCCAGTTCATGGTGTGTTGTTGCACTGGGACTGACAAACCTCAGATTTATCCAGTTCTTCTCCTTCCCTCACACTGAAAATCTGAAACAGAGGTCGTTTTCAGGTCGTAGTACCATTAACAAGTGACTGTGCCCGTTAAACCTAATACAGAGCTGTTTGATTTTCTGTGTCAAATGTAAAAAAGAGAAGTTATGAATGTGGAAAAAGAGAAGAGTGATTAAATTTCCCTGCAGAAGAGCAGATGTACTCTGCAAGAGCATCAGAGTTATTTTAAAGCTGAAGGAAATTGTCAAATTCTCCTTTGGGATATTACTTTCTTGGCAGGGGCATCCGTAAACAGGCTGTCATTTGAAAGGAATGCAGCACGAACAGAAAAAAACCTTCTTTTCTACTTTTGTAGTATGTGATTTATAAAAAAATAAATAAATTCAGAATTCCAGTTGTTCCGGTGTTTTACCTGAAAGGTTGGTTGCAAATCAGTGTCAAGCATTGCTGCTCATCTTCAGATATCTTGTGGAATCACTGATGTCTTCCAGCCAAACAATCAGAAAGGGTTGGAGCAGAAGGATGGGGAAAATGTCTCACTTCTCCAGTTTGTTCAGTACAAAGCTTCCTTCTCATTACAGGCTCTGCTCATGAGAAATTTTTGGATGAAAAGGCACTTAGGAAGTTGGCAGGGCCTGAATGAGCAGCAAAAGGAAAGCTTTTCATTCCTGTGTTCTTTCCTCAGTGGAGAAAGGAAGTCTTAAGTTTTATTTTGTACCTTTGTAGCCTCTGCAGATTTGCCAAAAGAAGATGTTCTGCATTATGTCTGGTCATCCCCATTATATGTTTTGACTTTTCCAGATGCGTTTGGAACTGTCAACCTTTGGGATTTCTCCTTCTGTATCTTGATAAGGTGGGTTTGCGGGAGGTACCTTGAAACAAAAAACCAGCTTTCAGTTAGTCCCGGCTCTTCCTTGTTCAGAATTAATATCAGGATTTTTGAGCAAATATTTGGCACCGGTAGCTTCCCAGCTTTATGCTCAGCGCTGCAGTTTTTCTGTGGTAAGACAATCTGAAGCATCTTCTGCCTGGGGACACGCTGGGTTTCGCACAAATTGCACTTGGAAGCAGCAGAAAGCTGAGGCAGAGGGATCTGTTTTGTAGCTGTAGGTAATTTGTGTGGCTTTTGAGATTTTGTTTCCCTGGCTTCTCAAAGGGTTGAGGCTTTGTGGTGACCAAGGACCTGCGTGGCCCAGATGTGGGCAGTGTCTCAGCCACTCAGCGTCATGATACCCCTCAGAGATGGACTTCTGATTTAGCTGTTCCTGGCTCTAAAGATAGAACCAAGTTTCTTTGCAATCTGAGGTACTGAGGAGTGTGAAATCTACTGAAGCTAAAAATAACAAGCCTGAACAGAAGAGTCTCAGAGTCTTTGAATAAGTGATTCCTGCAACTGTTTCACTGATGTCACTTAGTGAAAAATGATGATGCTTTCCAGGAAGTGAAAGATACTCTTTTTTTGATGTTACTTGGACCACAAGAGGAAAAAGTGTTGGTCTTGTCTTTAGCGAGGACCATGTCAGCTTCTGGAAATAACAACACGTGTAAAGAGAGATGTTGTTTTGCTCTTCACTTGGCATGCAGCCAAGTTTTTTGGGTTTCGGGTTCCAGGTTGACACCGAGGCAACTTCCCAACTCGTTTAAAACCCTTGATTACCCTCACTTGAAAAGCTTCCTACAGAGCAATTTCAGGTGTCCAAAATTCCTTTCAACTGTGAACAGAAAGAACTGGATTATTTCTTCTCCTTTCTTTCCCCCTCTTTCCTTATTTATTCAGATACTGGAATGCAAGTTCTGTGTTGCTTTTTCCCTTCACTGCAGGTTCTTACCTTACGTTAACTCTTGCTTTTCTCCTTTTTTATTTTTTTTTGTCTAAGCTTAATGGCTTGAGTTTCTGACAGCGTTATTTAAACACCTCTTTTCTTCTCTCTCTACCAAATTCCAGGGATCTTTTAATATTTTCTTGGAGAAAAAAAAAAAAGTGAATTTTTCCACTCAACTCACTAATACTTCTCTCTTGTGGCCCACACAAGACAAATATTCCAGATGATGTCAGAGTGGTGGTTTCAGAGCCTGCAGAGCATCAAAGAGGAAAATTTGTGCTCAGAAGCAAAAACATGTGCTTGAATGTGTGTTGGGAAGGTGCCTTCTGTATCCTCTTTGCATTTCTGATCCTAAATAGTTGAGATCAGGGTTTCACATCTGTTGTTGTGTTGTAGATCCTATTTCAGTGATGTTGTCAAGAGGTGTTAGTGTTCTCCCTTGCAAGCTGCCAGTTACAGAGCTGCATTTTTTCCTTGGAGCTTTTATATTCTGGTTTTTGGTGACATTGTGGACTCGATGTTGTACTTTATCCAGCTCTGAGCTGGTGTGTTTTTGGAGCTTCATGGGGAATTGACTGAATTGAATAAATAAGGTTTTGTTTGGGGCGGGGGGTTACTTTGCTGTGGGATTTATTCCTGGATTTGGGCAATCATGTGGGTACCAAGTATTGCACCACAGCCTTAGATTAAAATGTTTCCAGGACTTTAACCCGGTCCTTTCATAGAGAGGTGTTCTTTGACCTACCAGGAGAATGCATAAACTGGAGGATAAGAATGAACAAAATTCAGTGCAGTTCCAAGCATGGAGTTAAATCACCAGCTGCACGGTTCCCCCTCTCTTCCTTTCAGTCTCACGGAAGGCCTGGGGAAACTCATATCAAAAGTGCTTGAATTTCATTTCCTGAAAGTAAACCGGTTCTTTTTGACAGACATGAATTATCAGAGAACTCACATTAAAAATTCTAGGGAGAAATGGATTAAGTGTTATGTACATTTCCAGTGTGAGAGAGACTTAGAGACAATTAAACCAGAGTAGCTGCTGCCTTTGCCTTTTTATTCTCTTCTCCTCCCTCAGCCACAACACAGAGCCATAGAGAGTATCGAGTTCTTTAAATGATTTTTCCTATTGCTTTCCAATTATGAGATCCATGAAAAGCAGCTAATCCATGTTACTCCCAAGGTGAATTTTCTTACTCCTAAAGTCTGTCTGATTTGGATATCTAATTTGTAAAACCATTCCTACTTTCATGTGAGGGGGAAAAGCACATCTACGCTTTGATCATAATGCATGATTTTCACTCTCACCATTTCCTTTAATACAAAAAAGTAAATTTCTTCAGGAGCACCTTTGCCGAAATGGAAGTGTTCAGGAAAGAAGACAGACACCCTTCATTTACACTGAAATTTACACTTTCTTGGTGAATCCTTGAATCTGCTATTGTAAATATGTTCCTTAGTAAATCAGAGAACAAAACGCTTTGTGGGAGTATAACTTGATCATTTAAAAAGGTACTGATTGCTGTGCCCTCAGCCATATTATCTGGGAGGAAGAGTTCTCTCTGGGAAGCACAAGGGCTTCATTTTGCCTTGCACAAGGATCCTCTTGTTTTTGGACATCCTCAGCAAATCCATATCAAATGCACATTTACCTTCAGAAATCCGAGATGTTGTTTTGCCAGAATTGGGCTCACCCAGTAGGATAAAGAGTTTGTTGCTGCTGAGAATACGTCCATTAAAAAAGGCATTCCTTCAAAAGAATTATCTGTGGTTTTTCAGAATAAGCATGGTGTGAATTAGAGACAGAGAAACTACCATGGTAATTTAATAAAACGTGAAGGAACTCACTCTGGAGGAGAGCTTTTGTTCTAACCTTTGGAGTGGTTAAAATGCAACATATGACTAGATACAAAGCCTGATGGATACTGTGCCATGAACAGGAGGGTTTGGATAAAGAGACTCACGAGGAGTGTGTCCTTTCATATTGGCATTGCCAGTGAGCCTAGCAGTGGTTATTTAATCTGAGATTCCTTCTCAAAGCTACAGGTTGAAAAATTCAGATGTAAGAAGAAAGGAAAGGTCTTCTTCAAACTCTGTTAGACAGAAATCCAAGCCCTGGCCGAGTCAGAAATGTGCATGTGCCAAAGCTTGGTTTGGGTGGGCATCTTTTGGGTGTTGGGGATGGTTGGGTGTTGGTTTGGTTTTGAAATGAAGCTGTGGGAAGTTCAGGGCATCTTGGATTCATGGAAGAGATGTAGCTTATCTTTTCAATCCCTTGTTGAGCAGATCCTCGGTCAAACTGACTTCACAGTGTGAAACTCATTTATTGATAAGCCATAACTGATAACTGTTGGCAAACTTTTATACCTTGCAGGCCAGTCATTACTTAAATGTTATGGGATGTTATCTTTGAACAGTATGAGAATATTTGATTCCCCATGTCCTGGAATTAGAAAAGAACAGTCTAGAATGTAACAGGAGTTACAGGAACTTCACTCCTGGAGTTCAGCTGTGAGGACAGGCAGTTGAAAACAATTGAAGCACTGGCAGTGTGCCCCTGAACAGTGAACCCTGCTTGGAAAACTTACTAAGGCAATCTCTTTTTGCCTAAAAAACCCCTTTTCCTTCTTGAGGACGATAAAAGATTGGCAATCCTGGATTTTAATAGCGACCGTAAATGTGACACGGGGAGAAGTGGTAAAAACAACTCCTCCTCAAGTCTTGGGAGGCACCTTCTCCCTGTGAAACAGGGCACTGTTATTCCAGGGCCATTTAAACCAGAAGCTGGGCTTTCAATGTCTGATGTCCTGTAATTGCTTCTGGTGCCAAAATCAGGGTAAACAAACATTTGCTTGAAGAGAAGGAATAAAAAGGAGCTTATGCACAGCTTTCCAGACAGGGCAGGGCTTTCTGGAAGTTCAGCTTTTGTTTTGGAAAACTCAGTTTTCTTGTCCTGGTCACTTCGAATATTTGCTTAAGGAATGGCAGTGGGTTAAGTTCCCTGTTGGTATGGATGAGCAGAATGAGACTTGGGAAGTGTCTGTGTGCTGCGTGTGTGTAAGTGTGAACACGGAGAGTTGGGAGAGTTGATATTTGTGTAAGAATATAAAAACATATCCAATACTTACTTCGGAAAATAATTTTGTCACTCCCACCTTTAGCTACGTCTCAATACTCCTGGAATGCCATGATAAACTTGGATTAAATAGCAGTGTCAAAATCTTATCGATGAGGTCTTTGGAATTGTTTGCATGTGGTCTGTTGAACATGAACTAATAAAATTAGTAAAATTGTTGCCAATGATCCAGAGGAGAAGTGTTGATATTTGGCACTAGTCTTCTAGCTGAAGAAAAAAAAGGAAATACTTTGCTTCCTTCTTGGAAAAATGAACATTAACTATGGTTTGTGTTCAGAAGGTTTTTGTGCCCTCGCTACAACTGCAGATATCAACTTGCAGGATGTGCTGTGCTAGAGAAGACACAGAGTAAATATTACAGGCAGATCATTTTATGTTTCCACTCATTTTTCATCTCCAGGTCAATTGCGAAAGAACTTGCAGATTGGCTTATCAGCAACAACGTAGTTGAGCACATTTTTGGACCAAATTTACATATTGAGGTTTGTGTTCAATTATTATTAGTTTGGTGCAAACATGGAGCATTAACTTGTTGTTCTAATAAATCTTTCCTCACCGTGTTCTCACTTTGCAGATCATCAAGCAGTGCCAAGTGATTCTGAATTTCCTTGCTGCTGAAGGGAGACTTAGCACTCAACATATAGACTGTATTTGGGCTGCTGCACAGGTATATATTGATTTTTTATAATTGTAGGAGTGATAAAAGCAAAATAGGAAAGAAGTTGTTTTTGTTTCACATTCTTAAAGTTGAGTTTTTTGCTTTTTCTTGGCTGTCTGAGCATTCTGCTGACCAAAATGTCAAGTTTAGGTAACTGCCACAGTCACTGGGTTATTTATTAGATGAAAAAAAAAATAAAAATCACCCTGGCTACATTTATACAAGGTAAAAAATGAGGTAAAATTGTACAGCAAGGACAGAGTGTTTTCCCTGAGAATGGGGATGAAGGTTGTAGGGTAGTTGCAATATTTTTACTATTGTGCTAAATTGCCTTGCCCCTGTGTATTGTAGCTTCCATTTCTGGTACTCCTGGTGGGAACAATCAGGTGAAAATTGTGGCAGTGAAGTTTACAGCTGTTCTCCTCTGCTGGTGTTAAAATCTATAGAAGGCACTGAAATTGTATCTTTTGCTTGCTAAAGCTGGAAACACTGATAGGTTTTTTGCCTTCAGAAAGATTTATTTGTGTGCTACTTTTAATGGGTCACCGTGCTTGTTATTTTAGGTTGTGACATTTTTTATGTGGGGGATTTGAATACAATAGGCATGAGCAGGCCCAGGGAACACACTGTTATAACAGGTTAGAACTTAAAGAGGGGTTTTTTGTGCGTTCAATATTTCTTTTATGTCATTTATTTCAATCAAATAGTACTGAGCACATATTCTGAAACCAGTGTGGTCCATTGTCATTAAAACACGCAGCTGGAATGTTAATTAAATGCTCATTGGAACAGCATTTGCTCCAGGATTTTTCTGTTTCAGAGTAATTAATAATTATTCATTTCATGCTACATTTTAAAACAATATTTTCACTTCCTTGAGGTTTCCACACAGTATCTCACACACCATTAGACCTCTGGATTTTTAAAAGATATTTTATACTGCTTTAGGAATAGTATGATTACCAAATTTTGATAATGCTTTTACAGTTTAAGTGTTCATTTTGACTTAGTGATGTTTGCCCAATATGTTTGATATCAGAATTAAGTATGTCCTGATTGCTTCCTGTAAAAGGCTTAAGCCTCTAACGTTGTTTAAAAGGCTGGCATCTTTAGATTATAAGAATAGAAGGCCTTAAAGTATATTTTCCACTTTTAAAATGTTTTTTTAGACAAAAATTCAGCTTCCCTAAATTGAAGTTATCTCAGGATGTTTAAATTCATCTTTGCATAGAGCTCACATGATTTCATTCCCCTGTGCATCCTGTGAAAGTTGGCCCTGTAGACAGTAAACTGCTGACACAGGTATTTTAATGCCACAAAGGCAAAATAAAATAAATCATGAAAAAAAACCCCTTTTGAGGTGTGGTAACCAATTCAAGACTTTTTTTTTTTCCCTAGAAGTTTCCTATAACCATTATTTTATTTTCTGAATAACAACATCCTTACAAATGTAATGAAACTCTTTTAAGTGACTGTGAAAAGCAGCATTTAACCAAAGAGGAATCATCCAGGAGCACTGTCACTTTCATGTGGAAATAGAGTAGTTAGCTGAACACAGTGTCGTATTTTTTGACATCCATCACTGGAAAGACAAAAGAATTCTTTATAATCCTCACACAGTCTATTCCTGAGTAGTCTTTATTTGTATTTACCACTGCTAATAAGGTAATCATTGCAAATACTGCTTCCCTCAAGATTTAGCATATAAACTACTATTTTAGAAGTTGTATTTCAGTTCAAATACAAAACAAACTTGCAGTTCTTTTCATCTCATCTCTGGGAACTAGAACTAAGGAAAGAACTGTTACGTTTGATTTGTATGTTTGCAGTGTCAAAACTACTTTAGTCAAAATGGCAAATCCGCTGGAGTTTGAAATTATTCGACAACTGCTTCCTGAGAATTTGTACAAATACGTTTATTTGCTGCAATATTTGATGAATTTGTTTATTTTGCTGTTCCTGTTACCTTGTCTGTTTGTACCTTGTAGCTGAAGCATTGCAGCCGTTACATACACGACTTGTTTCCTTCTTTGATCAAAAACTTGGACCCTGTCCCACTTAGACACCTTCTTAACCTCGTCTCCACTCTTCATCCCAGTGCTCACACTGAACAGGTAAAAGACAAGGCCAGCAACGTCGCTGGCATGAGAAAAGCAATTAAATGAGAGTGTTAAACAACCGTGATGGATTTGTCTTCCTGAAGGAATATTCACTAATGCAGAAAGGTGGAACTCTAGGAGTAAAGTTGTCATGTTTCTTCAATTACACCTTTCCTGCCTTTTGAAGGGTAATTTTTAGAGATTTTCAAAGGTTGCATAACCACTGATAGAAGGTTTTAACTTTCTGTCTGAAGTTAGAATATGTTTCACACAACATGATTTAGTTGATTTGTTTATTTTAGTGAGTTTATTCTGAGCTGTAGTATCGGCATCGAGAAAAATAAACTTTATATCCAAAAACCTGCTGCTTAATGGGACTTTTCCCTGGTTTTCTTTGCAGACCTTGTATTTGGCATCCATGCTGATCAAAGCCCTGTGGAATAATGCACTGGCAGCTAAGGCTCAGCTGTCAAAACAAAGCTCCTTTGCATCTTTACTGAGTACCAACCTGCCCATGGGAAACAAAAAAGGTACGTGGTCTTCCAGCAGAGCTGGGAGTTAAATTTGGAATTTTCATAGTCTCCATGTTGAGTTTGGACAAAAAGCAGGTACACAACTTTCTCCTTTAAGTTTTTCTTAAAAGTGTCATGCTGGTATATTTTTCCAGCAGAACTTGAGGCTGTAGATGAAAGCATGAAAAGTCTGTGAGTGCTTTTGCAGAGCTTTGTGTTTCAGATCCATTGTGTTTGTATAGCTAGAGTAGCCTGTATTTTTTCTTTTTAATTCAGAAAATGATAACTATTCTTGTTCTACTGCGCATCTGTAACTTAATAACTGCACAAAATCTTACAAAAACTTACTAACTTTGTAGCTAGTTTTTGGTATTACGTGCTGTTTCTGATTTGGTGATTTTGTTTTTTACTTGACTGTGTATTTCCTCACAGTCATTATTAAAGGTGCTGCCAAGCCATTTTACTGTACTTTCCCTTTCTCTTCATACTGCTGGTTTTTATGAATCATGGACAACTATATGCTGACAAAACGATTTTTAGTCACTTCTTTTTCCATCCTGCTTTTTTTCTTCAGAAGAAGAGGAGCTCAGGAGAGCAGCCCCTTCCCCTTGTAAGTATAGTTGTAGTTGTACACCACAGTCTGCCTCATTTGATCCTACAGTGGTTTTGAATTTGGAACAGAATTAAATTTGAAATTCTGTTGCCATGAGAAATCAAATGAAATTATATTTTGAGTAGTATCTAGGAAATTTGTATAACTGTGGCAAGAAGAGACATCAAAATACAAACTTTGTAAAATGCTCAGTGTTCTAAACAAAATGTTTAGTGTTTAGGTACACATCATTTAAGTTATATCCCGTTCGTTGGAAGGATGCTCAATATTTGAGGCAGATTTATGCAATGCTGTTGCATTCCAGTAATTACCTGTCACAGAGTAATTGGGAAATGTGGTTTTGAATTAGGGTCACCGGCAGCAAGCCCTCAAAGTAGTGACAACAGTGACACCCATCAGAGTGGAGGCAGTGACATTGAAATGGAGGAGCAGCTGATTAACAGAACAAAACACGTCCAGCAGCGACTTTCGGACACAGAGGTAGGAGTCTGAGGCTGGGAATTTTGTTACTGAGTTGCCTGTTATTAGCTATAAAAATGATGGTTTATATGCACTCGTTTGAAAACCACCTCAGACAAATGTGTTCCTGCATTTAAATTATGTTTCAGTTAGGTTAATCTCTTAGTAGTGGACAGCGGGAGGAATTTTTTGTGTCACTCTGGGGCTCTTTGCACACGTAAAGTCTGCCCATACACCCTGTTAGCAACAAGGTAATGCAAAAAATCAATTATTAAATCTGAATCTTGCTCGGAGCATTTTGTCATCAGCAACCAAATTGAGAAAGAATGAATGGAAACTTGCAGATGTGACACATTTCCTCCTCAAGGAAGAATGATGTTTGAATGATGATGATGATGGTATTAATTATGTATTTCCAGTGGCGCTTTATTTTTCCACTAATCTTTAAAAAAAAACAAAAACCCGACATAATCATTTCAGGAATCCATGCAAGGAAGCTCTGATGAGACAGCCAACAGTGGTGAGGATGGCAGCAGCGGGCCAGGGAGCAGCAGTGGCCACAGTGACGGATCCAGCAACGAGGCCAACTCGAGTCACGCCAGCCAGTCGGCCGGCAGCCCCGGCAGCGAGGTGCAGTCGGAAGACATCGCGGACATCGAGGCTCTCAAAGAGGAGGAGGACGAAGAGGAAGAAGACAGGAGTCACAACCCCCAAAAGAGCAACAGGAGCACGGATCTACGAGGCAGAAAACTGGAATCGCAGGCGGGCATTTGCCTGGGAGACGGCCAGGGGCCGTCGGAGAGGAGCGGCGCCAGTAACGGCGCGGGCAAGGAGCTGGCGTTCGGCGCGGACGCGGGGCCGCCCGTGGACAATCGCATCCGCATGCTGGACGCCTGCTCCCACGCTGAGGACGCAGAGCACGACATGGCGGGGGAAATGAGCGCTGCTCACATCTCACAAGGCTCTCAAGATTCTTGTATAACTCACACGGGGGACTTTCTCGGGGAAACCATTGGGAACGAGTTGTTTAACTGTCGACAGTTCATCAATCATGAGCACCACCACCACCATCACCACCACCACCATCACCACGATGGGTAGGTAGCTCGGCCTTTCTTCTGGCTCCTTCCACAACAGAAGTAAAAGTGGTAGCAAAACCCTCCATTTCGGGCAGAAGTTGTTCTTGTGGGCATTTTGGTGTGGCTCGGGGTAATTTTGTCTTCCAGACGGTTACCCAGATATCTGATTTGTTAACGCCCGACTGAAGGTCCCTCTTTAGTTTCGGTATTGAATAAATAAGACAGCATTTAAGGAAATGTTTAAAATGTTTTGCAAAGTGCTGCATTTGGTTAACATTAAGAAACCAACTCAGCCAGCATGCTAGTGAGACCTTCAGTTTTCTTATGTGTAATTGTTTTTCCGATTCATACGAGGCCTGCTGTTCAAACAGATGATTCATCGTGACTTTAGCTTTAGGGAGATGTCTGCTCACTTGTAGTCTGCTATAAACAACTTCCTCTTTGTTATTGTCCATTCTGATATTCTTCTTTTACAGGCATATGGTTGATGATATGCTTAGTGCAGATGATGTCAGCTGCAGTAGTTCTCAAGTCAGTGCAAAATCAGAGAAAAATATGGCAGATTTTGATGGGGAAGAGTCTGGCTGTGAAGAAGAGCTTGTGCAGATTAATTCCCATGCTGAGCTAACATCTCATCTTCAGCAGCACCTCCCGAACCTGGCCTCTATCTATCATGAACATCTGAGTCAAGGTAAGAGCAGTAAAAGAAAAATTGAAAAACTTGGTTTGTCATTTTGAATTAGTCTCCAGTAATTGAAATAATGAAGTTCTTTTAACCATTTATTTGTATTTGTTCAAAGAAGCCATGTTGACTGCTGAGAACTTAAGGTTTCTCCAAGAGATTAATGTTTGTATCCGTGTTCATTTGTCAACAAAGAAACATTTGTTTAGCTGTGTTTGAGTTGTGTTAAATCCCCCACATTCCCAATTTGTCTGAATATTTGAATGCTAGTTAAAACGAATAAAGGCATAAAAGAACCTAGTAAGTGCTTTTCCTAATAGGTTATTTAAGTGTAAAGAAAGGTGGTACTGAAATGCAAGATTCTCTTTGTTTTCCTCTCTGAAACCTTCTGCAATTTTTGTGCTGGTGGGTGCACATTACTGTGATTTTGTACATTTGACATGATAAATTAACTTAAAAAGGAATTAACCATAATGGGCTCTAGAGAAGATAATTCTGGAAAAAGGACATGATACTTTTGGGAGTTTTGCTGTAAAGGGCATTTTATGCTATTTCATCTTACACTGCCAAATCTTCTGGTTTACTTCAGGGTGCAATTTCAAATGCTCCTAAAACACTTCTGAAGAATTATATAATCTCTCCATGTGCTATTTTGGCAGCTTTATTTTCTCTTTTACCCTCTTTTTAAATATAATGGAGAGCAGGGTTGGTGAAGGGTTTATGTTTTTCTTCACTGGCCTGCAAGAACCAAGTTTGCTGTTGTCCAACAACCCAGTGCTGTTGATTTATTTCCCTGAAGTAATTGAATAAGAAGTTTTATGATAAAAATTTTAGCCTGACCTTAAAAATTTGGATATTTTTCTACACTGTAGAGTTGAATAAACTATTAAGAACTTCATAAATCTATAAATCAGCATATTTTTTTTCCAATATTTTTCATAGATATTGCTTGTCTAACTGAAGATTCAAATTACTGGTTGAGCATGAGGCCTTCAGTGTAGTTTATTTTTTGACACCCCTAGTTTTGCATGTGCAAATAATTACAGTGTTCTGTGTTGAGTTTGAATTTTCTACTTGACTTTGCTGTTCCATGAAAATAGTATTAAATAGTCGATAGATGAATGGTGCCAGCTGTGGGCACAGGGAGGAAAGAAAAAGCCTATCAGTGTTTATGAAAACATGGGTTTTCTAAAATCCTGCACTTTGATGTTGTAGCACATGGAGAAGTGGTGTTTGTTTTCCTGGTTTTTAGCTGGATGGAGGGAATCCTGTAGTGGGAGAGGAATTTATTGAAATGTGCTCCTTCCCTGCGTTCCAGCCCTGGTGGTTATGGAGATAGAACTCCCTTTGGACCACAGCACCACTGAAAGGCTTTAGAAATATATTCATTACAGTATGAATTAAATTAAAAAGCAATTGCATCTGCAGTTCTTCAGTGCTGTTTTTAATTGCACTTTGCCATTAGCCAAAAGCAGTCTCAATATTGGCCCAACTGCCCCGTTGGCTTCTGGCGTGGTCTCTTAAGAACCCATGTGTGAAAAAAGGCTGCAATTACAGTGTTGCTGTAATAGCCAAGTTAACAAGTGAAATGTGTTGTTGTTCGTACACTTAGGGAATAATGTTCAGTTCAGATGGTTCCTTCTGTTTATTCACTAATGGTCTTTCTATTTTGTGCAGGACCAGCAGTTCACAAACATCAGTACAACAGCAATGCAGTGACAGACATTAATTTGGATAATGTTTGTAAGAAAGGAAATACCCTGCTCTGGGATCTGGTCCAGGATGAAGATGCAGTGAGTCCAATGCCAGAAAACGGTGTTTTAAAAAAGAAAACAAATATGTAATATTCACTGACCTTTCTTTCTACTTGCTGTAGATTCATCTCTCTGAAGGGTTAATAAACGAGGCAGAGAAGCTGCTCTGTTCTTTAGTGTGCTGGTTCACTGACAGACAGATTCGAATGAGGTTTATTGAAGGCTGCTTAGAAAATTTGGCAAACAACAGGTAACTTCAATCATAACTTCCCTTTTTAATAAGTATCTTATTTTTGCAACATACCAGAAATCTGCATTGGCTAAAACAGTTATTTCATTTTACAGGAAGACAGCTTAAACTAGGTAAAAATAAAATAATAAAAACAGTTTCCAAAGGGTTGTGGATGTTTCTGATGCTCCGTTTTGTTTTGGTGTCCTGGAGTTATGGTTCTGTTGCATTTGTCTGTTCTCCTGTTTGCCAGTGGTTCTTGCCTTCCTGCCTTTGGTAAAATCAGCTCTGCACTTCAGTCAGTCGAGTGCAAGGTCTGGTGCTTTGGCATAGGCATTTTGAACTCAATATTCAGATTTTACACACAGGTGGTGAGGAACAGACAAGTTCTTTTCAACCAAGTCTGTTTGTGGTCTGATTTCTGTGAGGAAGGGACACCTTGACCTCGCATAACAAGAGGGAAAATGGCTTCAAACTGAAAGAAAGCAGGTTTAGGGTAGATATGAGGAAAAAATTGTTAATTGTGAGGGCGCTGAGGCCCTGGCACAGGTTGCCTAGAGAAGCTGTGGCTGCCCCATCCCTGGAAGTGTCCAAATCCAGGTGGGGTGGGGCTTGGAGCAACCTGGGACAGTGGAAGGTGTCCCTGCCTGTGGCGGGGCGATATGAGGTGACTTTTAAAGTCCCTTCCAACCCAAATCACTCTGCAATTTATGATTTACCGTGCTTTCCTTTAGTGCCTTCCTTTGGTTCACTCACAGAACCCGAGCTCCCCAGAGGAAATTTTAAGTCAATTCTTTCAGTTTTGTAACAATCACGTGTTGTCATTGTTTCTCTCTTTCTCCCTCAGATCTGTAGTAGTTTCTCTTCGTCTTCTTCCCAAGCTGTTTGGAACATTTCAACAATTTGGGAGCAGCTACGACACACATTGGATAACAATGTAAGTAGGTCCCTGTCCCAACAATGCTGGCAATGCTCTTTGGTGTATAAAAACCTTTGAAAGTTGAAGATGATACAGAGTACAGCATTCCTCAGCAGGACAAACCGTGTAACTGTAGACAGTGGACTGACAGAACTTCTGAAAAGCTGACAGTGATCATCAGCAATTCTTTTGGCCTTTTTGACATGACATTTTAAATACATGCCCAGTTCTAAATTAGAGTTTTTCTGAATTAGGGTCTTTAGGAACAGTTTTTATAGGCTCAAAAGGGAGTGTTCTGTCAGTCCTGTGCCTGAAAATGACATTAGGAAACCTTAAGGATTGCAAAGAAGAAGGGAGTACAATACAACTCCTGAATTCATGGTGGATGAAAAACTGATTGTTTACTTTGGGGTTACGTGTGTGCCAATTTCCTGTAACAGCTCTCTGCTTTCTGGGGATTTTCTGATCTTTTTAAGCAAACCATAATACTTTTTGTTCTTTGAATTGCCACAGGTGGGCAGAAAAAGAACTAAATATGATGAAACTTTTCTTTGACAATTTGGTACACTACATCCAGGCAGTCAGGGAGGGACGACACAAACACGCACTGTAAGTACACAGCAGACTTGGAGTGTTTGATATTTTGTGGTTTTACCTATTTCTGCTTTCTTCTGTTGCTGCTGCTGTATTCTTGTAAGTGAATACTTTCTTTAGGGAGATAAAAGTCTGTAGAAACATTTTAAATAGCTTCTTTTCCTCAAAAAAAAACCCAACTCTTTTGTCATTCTTTATTAGATGTCATGTTGAATATTTGTGTGCAAATGAAACATGAAGGTTTTGATCATCAAGTTAATTAAAAGTGATTTCATATACTAGAACTATTCAGTTGGTTTAGTTTTAAAAATTTTCATTGGCCTTTGCATATTTTTTTTTTCTTTGGAAACATTCGTCTGCACTTTCTGAGCTGTGTGATTAAAATCAGGTGTATATAAAAAAGCAATACAATTTCCAGCTCCCTGGTCCCAGAGGAAGAGACTGCTCATGTTTTGACAGATGTCAAAGTCAATATGGGCACCCACATCTGAAAAAATCTTGCTATTTATGGGTCAAATTTGTCTTCTTCAAATCTAACTTCCCCTTTTATGTTAGATGTTGCTTTAGTGAGGAATTATTTGGGAAGGGAGGATCCTTTGAATTCAGGTAAAATTAGAAATTTTTCTGCTCCTTTTACCATCAAGCTTTTACTCTATAAATAGAAATCAAGTCAATATTTTAATATAAGTTCTGAAAATATTTTTATAAAGAATATGTATCATTTGGAATTGGAAATTCAGAGTAGAAATATCAGCGTTTTACAACTCGGGGGACAAAGCAAGGTAGATCCTGGAAGGTGACAAAATGATCCACTTGAATTGGAGTGTAAGACAGAAATCCCACTCCTCTCCCCCTTCTCAATTCCCAGCAAAAAAAGGACTTTATCTCATGATAACTGTTGTGTCATTCTGGTGTTTGGGGTGGTTCTGCAGCATCTTCAGCTGGGGTTTGGTTTTTGAACTAGAAATTCAGAAAGAAACTTGTAAGAAACATTTATGCTTTCAAAAGACACGTGGATGAGTAGGAAAGAAATTATGGCAAGAAACAACAAAACAAATTTGTTGTCCAAATTTTCATTTAGATACAGCCACAGTGCAGAGGTTCAGGTTCGTCTTCAGTTCCTGACGTGTGTGTTTTCAACTCTGGGATCTCCAGATCATTTCAGTGAGTATTGGAGGTTATCTGACCACAGGAGCACCCCAGAGTAGGACAAAAATTCTTCTTAGTAATCCATGTCAGCTTAATATGTTATTTTAAACATACAGTCTAAAATAATCTCTGAGACATTTTCAAAATAAGGAAGATTTTCTGGCAAAAGCACAGAACCAGCATTGGAGTTCAAATTCTGTTGCAGTTCCGTGAGAACAAATTTTCATGTTCTCTGTGCTGCAGTTTTTCTAAATAATAGGATTGTAGTAATTGCTAAAGGAAGAGAAGGCATTATATGTTATGGGCTTTGGTTTGTGTCCATAATGTTCCCAGAGATCTTTTACTGGAGTACTATATTCCAAAAAGAAATAATTATTTATATTTTAATGCTGTCAGAAATTAACTTTCCTTATGAAGAGAGAAATTACCCTTTTTAATTGCTATTTGGGGTGGGGAGGGTCTCACTATGGACAGTCAAATTGTCATAAAATACATTTATATACTGTAACCTAACAGAAATATTCTGATTTTTCTGTGTACTCTTTGGTTTCATGGAGTATTTGGTGTTACAAAGGAGTCATTAAAAATACATTCCCAATTTGTAGGGTTGAGTTTAGAACAAGTGGACATCCTGTGGCACTGCTTAGTAGAAGATTCTGAATGTTATGATGATGCACTACACTGGTTCTTGAATCAAGTACGGAGCAAAGACCAGCATGCCATGGGTATGGAGACTTACAAGCACCTTTTTTTGGAAAAGGTATGTACAGAGTTAGTTGCAACCTCATCATTCCAGTAAGAATGTTTGATTCCATATCGATACTGCTTAATGCATTTAAAATTGTTTCTATGGGAATCATCACTTCAGTAGTCCAGGAGGGCCCTGCTTGTCATGTGGAAGTTTTTCTCTGCTTGGAGAGAGGAGGAAAATGGATTAGTGGGAGTTCTTTTCACACCACAATTTACCTGAGTGCTTCTTTACAAATAGCCCATGTGTTCTATTTGCAGCTGTGGAGCAATTCATTTTAATTTGGAAAAAAAAAAACCAAAACCAAACTGCACAAAACTGTGATTTCCTTTATTCTGTACAGTTCAACCTGACTGAAAAATTGACTTTTCTTTTTAGGAGGGACCTGTAAATATCAGCAATACAGCCACTGAAAAGACAAACACTCTGAGCTTTCTCCAAGGGGTTCCATCCATCTATTTTGACAGATGACGTTACAAAATGGATAGATTGTGCAATAATTAATGTAGTCTAGTTCTTTCCCAAGGTTACACAGGTTGTTGTCTAGTTTTGCACATGTTTAAGTTTTTTTGGATGGGCGTCACATATGCTGACAAACTCTACTGCTGTTGATAAGTTAAGCAGCTTGATGTTAAATGAAACTTTCCCCTCTCCATTGTTACAGTTCAGATCAGTGATGAACTGAACTGTTTAGGCCCATTAGAATTGATTTTTTAAATCATTTTTATTGTTTTCAAGAGCAAATCTATTTGATCTACTGCATTTGAATGTGATTAATAATAACAGTGATTAGTAATAACAGTGCTAGTGAACCCTGGAATTGCTCTCTGTTCCACCACTGACATTGTTTTGCATTTGTTTAGATGCCACAGCTCAAACCTGAGACTATCAGTATGACTGGCCTAAACCTCTTCCAGCATTTGTGTAATTTGGCTCGACTGGCTACAAGTGCTTATGATGGTGGCTCCAACTCTGAGGTGAGCCTGGGTTCCCTCTCTTGCTTTCCTTCTTTCTGGCAAGGAAGAAGACAAATGACAGTGGATTTTGTCTCTCAAGGCAAAGATAGGAAACCACAAAAAAAGGGATACCTGCTTGTGCAGTTTATCAGATTTGATGATAACCAAACTTTATCCACTGTTGAGTTTAATAAATAGTTTTGTGACATTTACTTGTCTAATGAAGAAGAGTCAAGTGACGTTCTGTTAGTCATACTTTGACTAGAAATCTGTTGTAAAATGTGACTCAAGTTTATGTACTATGTGCTTCAGAAGTTTTTTATCCACAGCAATTATCTCACAAATAAAATTATATTTAGAATATATTCTCTGAATTAATTTGAGGCAATTATTTTTTCTTTCAGTGAATACTTATTATAGTTGAGGCTTTGTGGCTTCATTTGGAAGTATTCCTGTTTGTCAAAATTGAAAAGTCACTATTTTGAATTTCAACGAGTTATCCTCATATTGCAGGCTTTGAAAATGTTTCTGAGGAATTTGGAGTTTTGTAGTAATTGCTGTGTGCAGTGATGACAGTGGAAGCAGTGGAGAAAACGAGATATTGTTAGCGATTGAGTCAAGAGGCAAAAAGAATGTCTCAGATCAGAAAACCCTCGTTCCCAGTAAAATAATGAGGCAATGTTTTGTTTCTGTGCTCGTTTTCCTTTTGTCAAACAGCTGTGTGGCATGGACCAGTTCTGGGGCATTGCTTTAAGGGCACAGTCTGGTGATGTCAGTCGAGCAGCCATCCAGTACATCAACTCTTACTACATCAACGGTACCAACTTTAATTTTAATCTTTGGTTTTTTCCTCTGTTGAAAGTGCTTTAACGAATACCCAGCACTATCCTTTTATTATTCTTAGTTTCAAAATGTATTGTTCCAAAGCTGTGCCCATAAATTGCCTTGAACTGGTATTACAGGTAAAACTGGTCTGGAAAAAGAACAGGAATTTATTAGCAAGTGTATGGAGAGTCTGATGATAGCTTCGAGTAACCTGGAGCAAGATTCTCATTCAAGCCTGACCATTATTGAAAGAGGGCTCTTAATGCTGAAAACACACCTGGAGGCTTTTAGGAGAAGGTAAAAAACCTCTATTGATGTATTTGGATGCAGAATTTATTTCTCTTGCTCTTACCATAACGATGAGTGTGTTAAGAGTGATTGTTAATTTAAGGAATGGTTTCTTTTTGTAAAGGAAACACAGTAGGGAATAATTGCAAAAGGTAATAAATAAAGTTTAAGCAGTTACCAGAGTTGCCTCTTGTTATTGTATAAATATTGTTATTGTATAAATTGTGTGGATGTGTTCATGTTTCCCCATCCCTCACCAAAGAAACTTTCAAAAAGTTATTTTAATTTTATTTGAAAAATAGCGAGGATGTCAGTAACTTCCGCTTACTGAAAAATATCAGAACAACTCTTTGCAGGTTTTGTCTTTCTCTCATTGTTCAGCAAACATTTGAACAGTTAAATAGGCTTTGACAAAAACACTTTTTCCACATTTTTCCCTGCTTCCTAAGGTTTGCCTATCACCTGAGACAGTGGCAGATTGAAGGCACTGGCATCAGCAGTCACTTGAAAGCCCTGAGTGACAAACAGTCTCTACCTCTAAGGATTGTCTGTCAGCCAGCTGGACTTCCTGACAAGGTGAGTGAAAATTCCTTCTCCAGGCCCACCCTCCCCTGCCAAATGCTAGTAATTCCATAGCCCCCTTGAGAAAATAAACCACCTGTTTCCTTTCAGATGACCATAGAAATGTACCCTAGTGATCAGGTGGCTGATCTCCGAGCAGAAGTCACACACTGGTATGAGAATTTGCAGAAGGAGCAGATCAATCAGCAAGCACAGCTTCAGGAGTTTGGCCAAAGCAGTCGCAAAGGGGATTTCCCTGGTGAGCTCTTCCTACCTGGAGATTTTGCCTTTTCAACTTAAATATTTGATTGTGGTTTTTTTCCCCCCCCCAGATATCCCAGCTAAGCAAGCACTATGATTTCTTTTCTTTAGCTGTAGTTCTAATTAATAGTGTTGTTTCCTAAGCACTACCATTTATTTGAAGTAGCGAAGAAAATGTAAATCCTCAAAGTCCTTAAATCTGTCCAAATTCCATGTTCCAACAGATTTTTTTCCTCACATTCTCTTTCTCCTCGTTATTTATGTTATTTTCTGTAAACTGGAGATTCTGTTGCGCACGACTTGACAAAATTCTACATTTTTGTATATCTTACTCTGTATTTCATCTGATTCATACACTTCTGGCTCTGCCATTGATTCAGAGTTTGAAGCCACAATTCAAATGCATAATTTATGCTCTGTATACATGTATTCCAGTCAGGTGGAAGATTTTCCTTACTCTTGCAATTGCTTTTTAATTTATGGTCATCCTGTAGCAGAAAGGATTCTTCATCCTGCTTTGAGGCTCCTAATTTGCAATGTCACCTTGCTTTGTATAGTGAAGATGCATCTTGTTGTTCCCTCTTAGTGTGTTTGGGAGTGAATGAAAATTCCTGCTTTATCCTTCAGGAGGATGTTTTCTAAATCATCCTGATGTTTGTTATATAATACAGCATTCTTATCAGTTATTTCCGCTCAAAATGTTTTTTGAATTATCTCTTGTCTCGGTTTTTCTTTTTCACTATAAGCATGAGTTAGCATAAAATGAATAATTATCTGAATAGATTCTGTCCATGAGCAGCTCTTTCCAGCACCACTACTAATATATGTTTAAACATGACTCAGACTTGCTTTTCCTTGTTTAACAGCTTCTAAAAAGCATGTTATAATGAGACACAATGTAAGTTAGACTGGATTTTGGGCACATTAATTGCCTTCTTTGTAAAATCCTTTTCCAGCCCCACTCATCAGAAGCAGTTTCAGTAAAGAAACTGTCTTGTTTTCCACCACATAGCAGAAAATACTGATTTTTGTTGTAACTGGCTTTTTAGGAACATGTGGTCGTGTTGGGCCATGTGTGTTTGTAAGAAGAGAGGCTTGGTTGTCTGCACCAAACGGAATTGAATTCTTAATCTTTTAATTCTTCAGGTTTCTTGTTCAGTGTTGAGTTCTTTTCAGGGTGTTCACAGTTTTTCCCTTCTGAAGTGAGTGTGACATCTTCGGTTCCAACCTTTATTTAAGTAAGATAAATCATTGCTCCTTTGACTTGACCACAGGTGCGTGGTACAAGGGGTTCTTGTTGATGATCACCATCATTTTCACTGTCCTTCTGTGGCACAGTGTTATTTACCACAAAATATGGAAGGCATGTTTAAATTTGTATTATAAACACTTTTCACTATAAAATTGGATGACCTGGTATTGAAAAGGTTATTGGTGAATACACGCAAGTAAATTGAGTTTAACGTAATGACCACTTTTCTTAAGGAAATTACATCAAGTTTTTGCCTCTGCTGAGGGGTGAAACTGAAACTATGATTCCAGAATTTTGCTGAACCAGGCTTTTTAATCCTAGGTGGCCTCATGGGACCTGTGAGAATGATTTCATCTGGGCACGAGCTGACAACTGACTACGATGAGAAAACGCTCCATGAGCTGGGCTTTAAGGACATGCAGGTACTGCCAGCCATGAGAGCAGGCACAGGGAACTTGGCTTGGCTTTTGTGTTCTGCAGCTGATTGCTGGGTGTGGGGCTGGGTGTGATCCACATGTGGGATGATCCCTGCCCAGGACTGGAGTCTCCCCAGCCTCAGGAGTGCGGCCCCATGAATGCCTTAAGTGAAAGCAACCCCAAACTTCATTTGTGGCAGTTGCTGAAAAGGCTGCCAAGTAAAGATTTGAGTACAAAACAACAATTTGTCTTGAATTTTGTAATTTGCATCCTTTTGAAAACCTTCCATGGCTTGTCATAAGATTTTCTGTGTGCTCTGTCTGTGTTGCAGATGGTGTTTGTGTCGCTGGGTGCTCCCAGAAGAGAGAGGAAAGGTGAAGGTGTCCAGCTCCCAGCTTCCTGCCTTCCTCCTCCTCAGAAGGACAACATTCCAATGCTTCTACTCCTGCAAGAACCTCATCTCACCACCCTGTTTGATTTGTTAGAGATGCTGGCCTCTTTTAAGCCTCCTTCTGGAGAAGTGGCTATGGAAGATAGTGAGGTAATTTAGAGTAATTTTATTAGAGCAATTACATTTAAGTCCTGTTTAACTGGATCTGGTTTTCCTGTGTAGCTTATTTTTTGTCTGCTCTGTTTGGTTGTTAGAGGTGTTTCTTGCCTGCTTATTCACGTGTTGTAAAATCTTTATAGGTTTTCCTTTTTTCTTGGCAATATTGCTCTGATACATTTTAATGTTTTAAATGTTGTAGAATCTATAAAAATAATTCTTCAGAAACAATACTGATTATTTAAGTAGATGTGGTTGACTCATAATGGGAATTGGCTTGAAGAAAGGTTTGTAAAGTTTTATTGCAAAAACCCAAGCTTTGTCTTCTATGCCATCATTAGCTTGAGGGAAATTAAATCCTGTATAGTAGATTTGAACCTGTAATTTATTTATAAGTTTTATCAGCATTTAAATATTTCAAAATACTTAAATATATTAGGAAAAATATTTTGTGATATGATTTAAAGATATGTAATTTAGTTTCTTGCAAATCTTCAACTTCATGCCCTAATTATGGATGTAGTTATTAGATAGGAGACAGCTTCTTGATTACAAATAAGTACATTTTTGGGCTTTGAAATGTCATTTTCTCAAAGAAGTTCACAGTAAGAATGATTGTGGTTTGGTTTGTCAGAGTGCAAGATGTGAAGAGCTCCATCTCCATGCAGAAAACTTATCCAGACGTGTCTGGGAACTGTTAATGCTCCTACCAACGTGCCCTAATATGCTGCAGGCATTCCAAAATATTTCTGATGAGCAGGTGAACAAAGTTTTACATGTTTATCTTTATTGTACTTGAATTTTGTCGCATCCAGTGTTTGAGTTTTCCCCAAATAGGAATGTTATATTGTAAATATGTTCAAGTATGCTGAGACAAGAGGGAACCTAATAAATCAAAGACTGAACAGAGATGTCAGCTTAGCTCCCAGAGTTTGTTTTTATCATTTATTTTCAACATTTATTTAATAAATTGAAAGAATAGTCAGTACTAATGATCACAATCTTTTTACTTGGATTGAAAGAGCAGTTTCTTCAGCTGCAGCCTGGCTTTAACACTGTGGCTGTTGTGATAGTGATACTTTTGTACTCCCTTCCCTCAGTTCACAGCACGGGTTGCTTGGAAGCACAGTTGATTTCTTGTCCTACAGATGAAATTATTATTCAGCCTCCTTAAAAGTGGATGAAATTACATTCTAACAGATTTTAGATACTACAGCTCTTTATGCACACATGCATCAACATCTTGGTGGCAGCTACAGTGTCAGATTTGCTTTCCTCTAATTTAAAATTGTGTGTATTTTGGCACATAATAATGTTGCCTTTTCATTATTCAGATCGTTAATCATGTATAGAAATCTTGAAATTGTCTAATTTCAGATAACAGATTAAACCCCAAATAATTTATCCATGCCACTTGAAAAATCCTCTCCCTGAATTTTTAGGTAGATGAGCATTACATAAAATTGCATTAATTGTTTTCTATCTTTTTTCCATTTTTTAAGGGCAATGATGGCTTTAGCTGGAAGGACCTTCTGCGAATAAAGAGTGCCCATAAACTTTTGTATGCCCTGGAAATTATTGAAGCTTTGGGAAAGCCCAACAGGAGGATAAGACGTGAATCTACGGTAATTTTCTTGCACAGAATATCTGTGTGTCCCTGAATCAAAGCCTATATTGATGATTTATTTTATAGTATTACAGTTCTTTAGCTGTTTTTACAGTTGATCTTGTTTATCTTTAGGGAAGTTACAGTGATCTGTACCCAGATTCAGATGATTCGAGTGAAGATCAAATAGAAAACAGTAAAAACACGTGGAGCTGCAAGGTTTGTTTCTCTTTCCATGATGCCTAGGGTAGTTATTCAAGAGGGATATAAAATAAAAACCCATGTCAAACATTACCTATCCTAAAAATCTTTGATCTCAAATTTAGGGATAACATTTGTAACTTTTTCTGTGTTCTCAGGCTTGTAAATTTGTCGTAGCTGTGTACAATTATTTCATTTGTTTCATAAAATATCCGTCTGAATAGCTTTTAATTTACTTATTAATTTATAAAGCTTAGGTTGGTATCCAAGTGATCTTAGTGGTATTTCTCTATCTGCTTTCTTCACATTGGTTCTGTGATTTACTTACAGTTTGTTGCTGCTGGAGGGCTCCAACAGTTACTGGAAATTTTCAATTCTGGAATTCTAGAGCCTAAAGAACAGGAATCATGGACTGTGGTAGGTGTTCATTCACCCTTTCTCTCCAGAAGAATAACATTGCTGTTATTTTTAAAGACTTTTAATACTTTGAGCCTTTGTTGCAGTTATTTTTCTGTTGTGAAATAGATTAATCATACTCTGATTGAAGCCACCAGAGTCTATGTAGTAGCATCTTTTTCTTAAATTATTTTTAATATTTTATATTCCTTGGAAGAGTTTATTTCAAAAAAGGAACTAAATATATACACTTCTTTTTTTCTGCTTTAAACCACCCTTCCTGTTTTTCTATGGATTTTGGGGAGGGTTGTCCATTCTTAAAATTGTAGAATTTAAAATTGTAGCTCAGGGAACCTTAGAGGAGAAAAAATCCTGGGTTCCTTCCTTAGGAATGAATGCAGCTACATTGATACTACTATAACAGATCATACTTCTTTAAAGAAGTTAAAAGTAGCCAAATAGGAATGGAATATTTATTTATGCTTCTTTTTCTGCTTATTTTAGAGAAGGTTGTTATTTGGAAAATTATTTGTTAGAGTCTAAATATATAAACTATATAAGCTATTTATTATAGTATCAAAAGCAGTAATTGTGAATTATCTTTCCCTGGTCTAAGAAGCCAAGAAATGCCATTTTCCCTTGCTGTCACTGAGATAATTAGCATGGTGGCTGTGGTGTTTATAAAGACCCTTCCCAGTAATCAACTTGTTATCTAAGAATGACTAATAATCATCTTTTTAATTATTATTCTATCGTTCATTTGAGCTAAATCCAAGTTACTTCTAGTTTTTATCCTTTATACCTTGCTGAGTTTCTCGGTTGCAAGTTCCATAGCAGGCACTGAATTAGTGTAATATAAATCCCTCCAAACTGAAGATTCCTTTTCCTTGCCCTGCCCAGTGGCAGCTGGACTGTCTTGCTTGCCTGCTGAAGCTGATCTGCCAGTTTGCAGTGGATCCCTCAGATCTGGATTTGGCTTATCACGATGTCTTTGCCTGGTCTGGGGTAGCAGAGAGCCACAGGAAAAGGACGTGGCCGGGCAAATCCAGGAAGACAACGAGTGACCACGTGAAGGGCCTTCATATCCCCCGGCTGACAGAGGTAGGAGGCACACACAGAGCTTTAGAAAACGACTCCTTGTCTAAAAGAGTAAATGGGAAATCCTTATTTTAGTAATAAAATCTCGTGGTGGAAAAGTTAGTAGTACTCATGGGTATCAGTGATATAGTTGATCTCTTATTTAATTCTTTAGAAAAGTGTTTGAATAGCTTTAAACCTGGCAACCAAAAGGTGTTTTGGTGTTGGGTGAACACGTTAATTGGGAATTCTGAATTCTGGTGTTTTGTCCCTGTTTCTTAGATTTTGTTTCCTAAATTGATCTGCCCTTTTTTACAGTAGCCTGTTATTACTAAGCTATGGTTATAATGTGAGCTGCCCTTGTCCTTGTAAAATCCCATTTGGATTCCTTTAGTAAACACTAAAATAACTTTATTAGGGCTATCTGAGTGAGTGTGAACTTACCTGCAGCCAGAACTTACCTTCTTCCTGCCAGATTCCTGCGTGCTCATTTCCTAAAGCAGCACAGGGAATATTTTGGCATCAGGGAAACATTCACTGTAAATTGACTTTCTTGGGCACAGGACCAGCTGTGACTGCCAAAAGTGCGGGTCTGAACTCTGAGCTGGAGCCCAACTTCCCCTTTGTTATACCTGGAAGACTTTAACTATTCTATAAATGTCAGCCATTTTTGACAAAACAAATCCCTAAATCACCAGGGCTACTGTCATGCAGGGAGCTTGCCAAATGTATTACATTTTTTAACATGTAAATGCTGCTGTTGCTTTCTCTGACTGGTTTTAAATTTTTAGTTGTCAGTTGATTAATATTTTCGATTGCTGTGGATTTGATATTTAAATATTTTAAGATTTTCTTCAGACTCGGATTTTAAAATTCTGTGTAGTCTGTCAGGTTTGCTAAAGATGAATATTTTAAGAGAGTGTTTAGTCAGTATGATGTGTGGTCACAGAGATAGGCACAATTTAAACGTCCAACCTCATCCTCAGCCCTGTCTCCTCAAACTTAAGGTTTTTAAAAGGCTGTGAATAGTTTATGCTTTTAAAAAATGCCATGTTTTTACTAAAAGGATTGAATAAATGGTTGATATTTCTGTTCAGTTGAATTGTCTTTCTTAGAGAATAAAATTTTAGCATCTAGACCTAGTCAGTGAAACATGGGATTTTAGCTCTACTTTAATAAAACCAGTAAATTGTTAACTGTGAAGATGCTGTGATTTGCTTTGGCTCTTCCTCCTCTGCACAGGTGGGTTTATTTAGATTCACACAGTGTGTATAATTGAAAAACAGATCAAAAAAAAGCTTGTTGTTATATTAACTTGTTTTTTTTTTTCTTTTTTTTTTTTTTTCTTTTGACTTCAATTTTTAAAGGTGTTTCTTGTACTTGTCCAGGGAACCAGTTTGATTCAGCGACTTATGTCAGTTGCTTATACATATGACAACTTGGCACCTAGGTACAATATCTTTTTATTTTTGTGATAAAGCTGATCGAGTGTGCTCATTTTCATCGCTGCTTTAGTTCACCACTCCAGGGCTCTTTCCAGCTGTGCTCCCCATTGACAGCCACATCAGAAATGGAACTGCAGGGGCTGTAGACTTGCTTTTCTTAGTCACCTCCTGCGGTGGCAGAGAGGAGAGGGGTGAGAACTCTGTGGTCAGGGTGTAAGGCATGGATGTATGAACTGTAAACGACGTAAATTCTCATGCCAGAATCTCTTCTTTATTTTCTCCAGAGCATTCTCAATTTCAAGGCAGCGTAAAGGAGAAATTAAAATCAATTCGCTTTCATGTTGCTTAGTCCTCTGCCAGTTTTGACTTATTTTTTTCCATCCTGCTGATACTGAAGGCAAAATCTGACCTAGTGGAGATTTTGGTCCTGTTGCCTTTTTGTCCTGAGAAAAGCAATTCTGTGTAAGGTTGTGTTGTGGCAGTCAGACTGATGCTGGGGAGGTCAAATTTTTGCTACACTGGTGTTATAGAATTGATTCCAAGATTGATGGATAGTTGTTTTACCTTGTTTTTAGAAGTTTCTTAAGGATATTTAGAGCATTTGCAGTCTGCAAGTGCTTAACTTTGACCTCTAGTTGAGTTGCAGGAATAATTTTTAAGTATATATGCTATATTTTTGGTTTCTCAACCTTTTATTGTAATTAATAAAAATGGAAGCAAATAAATATAAACATTTAAAGTTTGCAAATGTTTATTTAGAGTGTGGTTTCTGTATAAAGAAAGCTAGATTTCTTCTGTATGGGTCAGTTCTTAGCTCTGCCATCTCTCTTTTGGATAAAATAAAGGGACTGTGGGTACTTTCCCTTGACTTTTAATCTTGTAGCCAGTAAAGCTTTATGGGGGTGACTTGAAGGTTTTTGTAGTTTTATTATCTTTGCTAATTTTGAATACCGCAAGCAATGAATCCTTTTAAGAGGAATGATTTTCCAAGTGGTTACTTAAGAGTAACTGTGTTGTGCCTTGTGTGTACTTGTATTTCTCTGTGATAATCTGTTACGTTCCGTGATAAAATTCAAATTATTTTCTCTTCTTCCCTTCAGGGTGTTGAAGGCGCAGTCTGATCACAGGTCAAGGCATGAAGGTCAGTGCTGCAAAACAGCTGTGTCAGGAACTAAAAATAGAGGCAGAAAATTGGTGATAATTTATGATCTTGATTTATTCCACCGTTAGACTGCTGGAAAATCATTTTACACCAAGGAAATATCCATAGTTTCTGGGTGAAATCCAGTCCAGGTTTTCCCTAGTCTGTTTCTGGGCATAAATCCAGTTCAGGTTTTCTCTGCAATCTGGATTTGGGGTGAAATCAGGTCCCGTTTATTCCCCAGTCCTTGTTTCCCCTCCATCTGGATTTTCTGTGAAATCCCGCCTAGGATTTTCCCTGAGCCACTTCCCAGGAGAAATCCGGTCCTGTTTTCCTTCGGTCCTGATCCCAGGTGAACTCCGGTCCTGTTTTCCTTCAGTCCTAAGGCCAGGTGAAATCCAGTCCGGGTTTTCTCCCGTCAGCTTTCCCTGACAATTCCTGTCTGGGTTTTTCCCGCTCCTGTTTCTGGTTGAAATCTCACCCAGATTTTCCACATCCACTTTCCGGGTTAAATCCCATCTGGATTTTTCCCCCGTTCCTGCTCCTAGCCCTGATCCCCAAACTTTATCTGAGACTAGGAAAGGGGGAAATTCAGTTTTATTTTGGGAGTGAAGCTGGGGCTGGGCTTAGAAGCATCTTCTGCTCAGTGAGTTTCCCATGGGCAGCAGCTGCTTCCCTCTTGCCAAAATGTTTCTTATGGGGCTTGTGACAGAAATTCCATGTGAGAATTTTCAGCTCAAGTTGCATCAAGGAGGAGAACAGCAAATTCAGACAAATCCCATACAGCGCTTTATCCTGCATTCATAACCAATGGCAGAGGTATTCAGGCAGGATCCTATCAAAATAGAACACTGGCAAAGAAGAAAATAAGAAATTCAGGTAGAAGTTAAGGAGAAGAGGAGGGATCTATCAGGAATAAATTCTTGTTTCACCTGAAATATTGAAATTAGACCTTATTCCAAGAGCAGCTTTCTTTATTCTGCCAAGAGGAAAAGCTTCATTGGTAAAACAGGTGAGGTCCCATCCCATAAAAAGCTGGCCTGGACACCCTTGGATGCATCTGTAGATGAGTGCTCAGGCCCTGTTTACTGGGAAAGAAATCCCAGTAGATGCTGGCCCCAGAAATTTATGTCACTGCATGGGTCTGTGCTTGGGCTGTTGCAGCTGGAAGTCTCTCTCCTAAATAGTGAAAGATAGAGTGGTTTCTCTGTTGAAAATTCCTTTTAAAAATGAGGTATTTTAAAATGCAGTCCTTGAAAGGATGCTGGCTTTTTTTACCAGAGGAATGGTGACTCTGGATGGAGTCTGAAGCCCTGCAGTATACTCATTCTTGCTCTCATTTCCTTACAAAGATACTGCCTAAGAATTTCCAAAGTTACTTGAGGGGCTGCAAAATGATTGCAGTGGAACTTTTCTTTGAGGCAACACAAACGTGGCCACAGAAATTGGTACAAAAGGGGAAGTAAGTGTGAAGATGTGATGCAAGGCACCAGCTCGTGGGTTAAGGAGCAGAGATTTAGGAAAGGACTGTGGCCCTCACTGGCAATATTTAACCTAATTGGATGGTCATCCTTAGTACAGTGGTCAGTATTTAATCAGCATATCGGTAAAACTCTGAGGTTTGGTTTTTTTTTTAATCCTAAGTGCCAAGAAAGATTTTTGTTTTGCCTGTTAGTGTGACTGAAATAAATGTCATTTTGGACTGTGCAGCCCTTCTGCCTGAGAAGCCTTTCTGTGGCTCACAGTGGGGTTTCTGTCCTCCTCTTGCAGTCACTCACTATTCCATGTGGCTCTTGGTGAGCTGGGCTCACTGCTGCTCCTTGGTGAAATCCAGTCTGGCTGACAGTGACCATTTGCAAGACTGGCTCAAGAAACTCACCCTTCTTATTCCAGAGGTATGGTAATGGGGAGCTTGTTGCATTCCTAATTAGTGTCATTACCTTGGGTTGCCATTCGGTCCCAGGCGTGTATCTCCCTGCTGGAAGTGGCAGGATCTGCTTCAGTCACTTGCAGTGCCGTGTAAGATGGGATGGTTGGAAGGTGGCACATCTGTGGTCGGTGGCAAAGAGGTCATAAACTCTCACCTTTCTCCTTGGCTTCTGTTTGAAGGTCATTTCTTCATTGTAGCTGGTTAAAATTTTTGGGTAATTTGTTGGAATTTCTCAGTGATGCCACCTGACTTGAATTAGCTGAAATGTACTTCCCCCATTATGTTTTTTACATTATTAGACTTTTTTTTTTACTATTTATTTTTCTATACTTAGGATCACAAAGAGAGGTGAATGAGAATTGATACAAAAATTTTTGTCATGACAAAAGCTTTGTCTAGCTTTAAGTGACTTTTTCCCATGTAATGAAGACTTTAAAATTGCCTCTGTTATATTCAGAGTATAAATTTTCTGTATTTAGGGGTGATGGCTTAAAGGTGCAAGGTGGACATGATGTGATAATTCTTACCTATTGCTCAAGCACAGAAAAAGCTTACAGGCTGGCTCCATTTCAAATCCCTGGAAATGAGAGAGTGCAAATTTCCAAAGCCTGATTAGACTGTGGATATTCTTCTTAATAAAAGAAAGAAGAAAATAGTTATTCCAGTGAAATCAAATTAATTAGTAGTTACGAATGAGTAAGAGTAAATTCAGGATTCACCAGTTGTGATAATTTCTCCTCTAGTCACTGTAATCATTCCCATAGAAAATACATAACTCGAGACAAAGGGCACAGACAAACCATCTCTTTAATTAGAATAGTAAATTTTGAATTTTTCTGTAAGCACTTTAAATGCACATTATTTCTAATACCTATTTTAGAAAGACACATTCAACCCTGTTAACCTCATAGATATTATGAGAGGAATTGATGTACCTATGAAAGTAAGACATACAAAAGAAAAAATATTCCAAATAATGCGTGTAATCATGTAATTTTATTTTTTTCCCTAGACTGCAGTTCGCCACGAGTCTTGCAATGGTTTGTACAAATTATCTCTCTCTGGCCTGGATGGAGGAGACTCAATCAATCGCTCCTTTCTGCTGCTGGCTGCATCAACCTTGTTAAAATTTCTCCCTGATGCTCAAGCTCTGAAACCAATTAGGGTAAGAATTTAAGAACTGACTAAACTTTTTCAAAGATAAATTTAAATATACCTGTTAAATGTAAAAACTTAAAGTGGCAGCACATTGTCATTGTTTCTGACATATTGTTTCAGATATGCAGAGATATGAAGGCTTCTGGTTTAGATGTTTCCAGAAACTTTCCAAAAATGGTTAAAATGTGACACTGCAGTAATTTACAGCTTGGCTGTGCCTGGAGAAATGCAGGACAGCTTTTAGGGAAGTGCTCTTGTTCTTGACTTCCATTATCCACGTACACAAGTATTTTAAAAAAAGAGTTAAATTAAAACACTCTGCAAAAGAATTTGCTATATTTATCTCTTTTTCAGGAGAGTTTAAAGGTAGGGATGATGTAGTAACTAATTGAAATCAGCCCAAGTTTCTCATGTTTTGTCCAGCCTAACCCTGAATATTTTTGTGATTTGCCGTAGGTGGGATGAACTCCCCATTATTGTACAAACCTTTCACAGGTCTGACAGATGATCCTGACGTATTTTTCAAGAAAATTAATAAATGTTGCAGAAGAAAAAGAGAGCACACACTGTAAATTGTTGTTATACTTACCTCAGAGGCTTGAAGAAAGTCATACTCTCGTAACACAGTTACTGGCATCACTGTGGTTTGTTAATACAGTTATTTTGTCTTCTACTTCAGAACAAAAGCAATTTCTTTCCACAGATAGAGGATTATGAAGAGGAAACTGTGCTGCGACCTGGTTGTAAGGAGTATTTTTGGCTGCTGTGTAAATTGATTGATAACATTCATGTCAAAGATGCAAGTCAGGTAGGTTTGCCTTGCATTCATACTACTGGTTATTGCTTTTAATTTGTGTCTCCAGACATTTTTTTCCTTAAGATCTGATGGACTGTCGTGAACAGCTTTCCACCTCCAGTTTATTTTGATGTGTATTTATCTTGGAAACTTCAGGTAGTGACTCTAGTGTCAAGGAAGGGGGTTTGTTATAACACACAAAGCAGGTGAACTCAGTTGAAGGTCAGAGAGGTGGGAATACTGTCATTATCTGCGAGCTTCACTGTTGATAATTCCAGTGTGTTCCAAGGAGGAGCTAATCAAGTATTTGATTAAAGCTGAAAGAGTTAAATTCAGTTCGCAGCCACTTAACATAAGTCAGAAAATTTACCTTAGAGCATACTTGAAAATGAGTTTTAATTCTCTCTCTTTTTCTGTGTGCAGTAATAAAATTTCCTCCGAAGGAAGTCCATAATTCTTTCCTTTTTGTATTCCATTTTCTTTATTTTGAATCAGACAACCCTGCTCGATTTAGATGCTCTGGCGAGACACCTTGCTGACTGCATTCGGAGGTGAGCTTTGCCCTCAGGAATTCCACCTGGGCTTTGCTGAGTTTGTTGTTAGCGGGGCAGAGCTGTGACATTCCTTCTCTCCCTGCATGTGCACATCCAGCAGAGAAATCCTGGACCATCAGGATGGCAACGTAGAGGACGATGGGCTCACTGGGCTGCTTCGCCTTGCGACGAGCGTTATTAAGCACAAACCACCCTTCAAATTTTCTCGGGAAGGCCAGGTGAGAAGGACGCTGCAAGACCACTGAGAGATCCAAGGAGTGCCTTTTTTTACCACATTTTGATTGCAGGGCTTAATATATGAAACCATGTCATATTTCTAGCCTTAGGATGATATACAAACCCACGCGTATTCCTTTCAGAAAAAACAGCCCTCCCTTTCTGTGTAATTCCAGGATGAAATTCTTTCATCCTTGAAGTTTTATTTGTTTTCATTTATTATCTTTAATTTTTTTTTTTCTGTTGATCAGCATTAACTGGTTTAAGTCCTTAACAACAGCTGATTTTGACCAGATCCTTGGCAGTCTGATCTAAAAGTAACATTTAAGCTCCATTCCTGTGCAGTGGTGGTGATATGTTACAAGATTATTACATTCCACCTCTGTTTGTAAGGTGGGAAAGTGGTGAGGCAGGTGAAGTTGCTAAAAAACTTCAGTTTTATCTCTGAGAACTGCATCATTTTTAAAAAAGCAAATTGTATGTAAAAACTGATTTAGACTGACCTTTTTTTCTGTAGACTCTACAGAACTTATTTTTCGGCCTTTTCAGCTGAAAAGTAGATCCTGGTGTCCAGTGATGTTGTTTATATCTTGTCTGTTTATTCTGTTACCATAAAATGGCCCCAAAGGTAATTTGTTTGTCCAAATGTGACATTGCTGACAGCATTTTAAAAGACTGCTTCTGTCCTACTGAATAAGTGTATTTTACTCATGGAGTGCTTGCAGATTAAATTATAGAGTAAGAATTCAATTCACAGAGTGCAGTGTGGAGGGAGGATGTGGAAATTAAAATAGAGGTATGCAAAAGTCAGGTTTCTGTAGCTTGGATGTATAAAAAGCTTAAGAAAAGCTTGAGAAACTGGTCTAAAAAGTTACTGAAAATCCATGTCTGGTTTGTCAGTTATCAGTCATGGAACCAATCATGTTGTGTTACTCTTTTCCAATTGGCTTGTTCCTCTTTAGACTATAATATGCTTCCAGTGCACTTTATGCAGTATAAATTGTTGAAATTTGTGATTCAGAACTTTTCTTCAAGTCACAAAGTTCTGCGTGATAGAGGTTCGGAAAGGCTCCAGAAGTTCCTAGAAAATTGTTAATATATGATTTAATCTTTTAAGAACACATTCAAGCTGCTGAATGTGCCAATGTAACTGTTTTCCAGGAGTTTCTGAGGGACATCTTCAATCTCCTGTTCTTGCTGCCCAGTCTGAAGGACAGACAACAGCCAAAGTGCAAGTCCCACTCCTCCAGGGCCGCTGCTTACGACTTGCTGGTGGAAATGGTGAAAGGCTCTGTGGAAAACTACAGGCTGCTCCACAACTGGGTCATGGCACAGCACATGCAGTGTAAGAGCCTTAGGCACAGACAGCTTTGGAGTGTTTCGTGGCCACTAACACTGCTCTGGGAATTCCACTTTGGAGCTCTGCTATTTATCCCCCATCTCCTGGAGGAGTGTCACACAAGTGTTGGCATCTTTTGCTCACCTACCTAATTAAATCCCATAATCGTTTCCTGTTCTTAATATGGGTTATTTAGGGTGTGTGGTCCTGTAAAATGACATGTACATGCAGGTAATGTTGTATTTTACGTGTTCCATCTTCTTCTGCTGGATTTAAATTTTCATTTTTCCTTTCTAACGTGAGCCATGGAATATTGATACATAAACCAAAGTATAGAAACCACATGGAGGTACTGGAGTTACGATCAGCCCTGTCATGTTTTCAGAGCCTCTGGTATCATTGTAGTTGAATTCTTGTACCCAGATATCTGCTGTGCCTGTTGGCTTCCATGCTTCCTGCCTTTTGGAACCACAGTTCCTAGGTATAATGTGGAAATCTCCAGAATTTCAAGTTCGTTAATATTTTATCTTTGATTTGCAAATCCTCATTATGCATTTTTAGCTTGCTAGGTTTCCTTTCACATGCTCAGTTGAAATTTCTCTAACCTGAGGTTCTGTAATTTATTATAATCTGTGGAATTGATTTTAATGCCTTACAATTCAGCAAGCAAAAGAGAAATCGGATCATAATACTGCTTTGTGTTCTATTCTCATATGCCTGGGGCCTTCCAGGGTCTCCTGTGCTCAGAAGAAATATTATGAAGGATATATTTTATGAAAATATTGGATATTTATATTTGCCATGAGCACATTCTCTGCTGCTGAGGTTGTCTCTGTCTCTCCAGGTGCAGTCATTGGATTTTTACAATCAGTGTTTTCCTCACTCCAAATCCCAGTAATTCCTGGGTGTTAAAGTTTTCTGTAACATTTACCAGAGTTGTTACTTTCTTCCAAACACTCTTCCCTCGATTGTTCCATCCCAAGTTATCCAGAGCCATCTGCTCTGTGCTCCTGCTCCATATCCAGTATTTCTCACTTGCATGAATGTTAATTTTATTACAACAGGCACAGTGCTGCTGTCTCTGTGATGTGCACCCAACACAGGACTTGTGATACCTTATTTAAGGGCTCGTTATTCTACTGATGTGATCCAAAGATTATTGAAACTGGGCTTTTCCACTCTGGTATCCCTGTAATCTTAGTAGGCTTCAAAAATCCTAATCTTCACCCTGTCCTCCCCATCCTCCTTAGAGAAACATTAAGGGAAATATTAGAAATTTCCATCCTCTCTTTGATTGTAATGTGTTTTCTTAACAGGGAGGGCTCCCAATTCATTCATGTTGATCTTACTGAAGAGTGGATCTAGGTATCTTCAGTTGTTCATAACATTTCTGGCAGTGTTTTGGAGTTCTGCTTCTTGTAAAGACTGATAAAACCCTTCGGTTCAAAGAGTAGGTACTTCCCTTTCCAGCAGGTTTCAGATCATGTCTGGGGCTATGGATGGAGCAGGAGCATCATCAGAAGGTGGAATATGAAGAAATGCACGGTCATTCTGAGAGGAGAAAATTCAGCTTTAGTTTGCTTAAAATAGAATGCGAACATTGCAAGTTTGGTTTCAAGTTTCCCCATCTCTTCCTGAGAAGAAGCTGGTTTCTATAACAACAGTGAGGAATAAAGAAGATAGGCATCAACGAGCCTCAAATTTGCCTTTCTAGTTAAGATCCATATGGAAGAAAGAAAAAATTTGATTACACAAATGAAGTCAGTCACTTAAAAAAAAATAAAAAATCCCAGGGTGGGGAACACAGGGTCATCCTGAGAAAGTCCTTGTCAAATTCCTGAATGCTCTTTGTCAGATGGAAGGAGGTGGAAGATCCTCCCAGCTGCTCTGTGAAGTACAGAGAAGTCAACTGATTGCTCTGCAATTACAGCTTGATGAGCTCTAAGCAGTGAGAGATGTGAGTCTTTACATCAGAACGGGTGAATTATGATGCTGTAATTTAGGGATTGCAGTTCAGGGAGGGAATTTTGGATGATTCTGCCATGCTAATGACCTTCTCTAGGAGATGAAATGTGTGGGGAGCTTTGTTTCAAGTGGCTGACCAGCCCAGGTAACCTGAGGTCACACCACTGAGATTTGTTGAAACAGGAGAATAAACTTCTTTTCTTCCCTTCTTGGAGCTTAAGGGCTAATAGTTCTTTTGGTGCCAATGCCAAAATGAAGATTACAACTGTTATTTGTTGTGCAACAGAACATCTTGTGGGCCCGGTCTCTGAAGACATAAAGATGCCAAACAGTTTCCTGAATTTCTATCTGATAGTGTGGATTGAGAAGAATCCTTAATGAGTCTTTCATCTGTGACAATATAATTAAGGATTTAAAGTTTAAATCTTCAACCCCACATAGCTTTTATGGATTGCGAAATAAATCCAGACTATTTTTGGGGAATTTTGTTTCCCCTTTATCTCAATGTGCACTTCAGCAGAGGTACTGAATTATTTGTAGGACAAACTATGTTTCCAGAGAATGACATCTTTGGGGATGAATAAAAAAACCTGGATGCCTTGCAGGGCTTTGTGTCCAACTTCTTGCACACCAAGGAAGATTGTCTAAGCTGGTTTACCATCTCCCTGACTGGCAGATGAGAAGAACTCTCCCATTCTTCTGATTTCTTGGCAGCCATATCAGAACAAGGCTCATGAAAGAGTCACTCATCCCTGCCAAACTTGTGTGGTGCCTCCCTGTGTAGGAAATCCATTGCTGCATCTGGTATGAAACACAGAGGAATAGAAAGCTTAGAGGAAAAGAAAATGGTTTTTTCAGTCTGATTCACTTGGACTTTGGAGGGCACAGCCCAAAGGCGTGGCAGGAAGGCTGCTGCTCTAGCCAGGGGTTTTAAAGATCTTCCTGAGGAATATATAATTTTCCTAAAGATCAGGCACAGTCTGGCTCGTGCCTGTAAATGTACAGTGCATAACCAGGTGACATTTTAATAGTGTGAGCATCAAGCTTTTCATTGCATTCATTTCTATCTTTCAAATATATATATTTCAAATAATCTAATTTCAAATAATCAAATCAATAATAACTTCCAACATTATATTTCATTTCTAGTTTTGCAAATTGCACTTGGAATTTACTGTTCTCCTGCTGCTTTTTCACAGCTTCCCATGCTCCTTACAAGTGGGATTATTGGCCACACGACGACGTTCGTGCCGAGTGCAGGTTTGTGGGTTTAACCAACCTCGGAGCCACGTGTTACTTGGCCTCCACTATTCAGCAGCTCTACATGATCCCAGAGGCCAGACAAGCAATTTTCACTGCAAAGGTGAGTGTGGGGCTTGCTTGCATAGAAATTTCCATTCCGAATCAGTGCAAATACCAAAAACAAATATAGATTTGCTTCTGATACATCTACATAAAGAATATTTCTTCAGCATTTAGTCTGCTTTTTGTGGAGTTGGAGTCTTGCTAGTGTCTGAAGTGATTTTTTTTTTCTTAAGTATTTCATGTGCTAGGTTCTTAAGGTGGCATTGAAATAAAATGATCTAGAAGTCATATTTCTGCTGCTTTCAGCTAGGGGGATTCAGGCTTGGTTTTACCTGAATTGTGTGTTGTTTCTTAACTGCTAATCTGTCATTTTGTTAACAAATGTTTTCAGTTAAAGTTTGTGAAGTCCCAGAGCACGTATCTGGTGTTACCAGAAGTACAGCAGGTCCTGTAAATTATCATGCTTTAGTTAACTTTCAGAAATGCAATATTGTCACTTTTATCTCTGTATTGTAAGAGAGAAAGTATCATTTTGGTGCCTGGCAGCAGCAGAGCAGATGGAATGTGTGAGCACTGTAATAGGCAGTGCCCTCATCATTTTCTGGTATTGTTCATTGCTGGTACTCCTCACGTAACTTCTGGATTTGCCATTTATAAATGCAAATCAAAAGTTAAATAAGAGAAGTTGCTTGTCTGCACAGGAAATGCATTATGGAGAGGTTGTTCCAAACCCTCACAACATCTGTGAATTAAAAAAGAAATTCCAAAACCACTAATATTTTATATAAAGCTCCGACCTGCAATAAACTTTTAGAAAGTAGAGGGGTTTTTTTCCTCAGTTTAATGTTGACATGCCAAAAAAAGTGTAAAATAAGTATAAAAATTCTAAATGTAAGGTAATAGACTGTGTGTTCCTGTACACAAACATTTTTTTTAATGGTCAGTAAATAAAGTAATTGGATTTTTATTTGAATATTACTTTTTTATCATGTATGTTTTTTGAAAGTAAGAAGCAAAAAGATCAAGTACTTTTTTTGTTAATTTCTGTTAGTATTCAGAGGATATGAAACACAAGACCACTCTACTGGAACTCCAGAAGATGTTTACATACCTAATGGTAAGTGTGAAAGAGGGTATTTTAGAAAGTATCCTATTTTAGAGATTCTTTCTACATAGTTCAGGTGAATCGAAGAATTACAGAGGTGTTGGGGAAGTGAAATTTCCCTGGTGATAAAATAAAATATATTATTTTTATTCATTGCATCTTTGTCCCAGCATTTAAAGATTAATCCATTGAAATACAGAAAATTTTTGAGATTCCAGGACCAAAGAAAATTAAAGCATTTCCCATGTTCACTGCTGTTAAAACACAGAAACAATTCTGATGAAATAATGAAAAAAAAATTTGAGTGTCTTGACACTGGTTTTGTTTAAGAAATTCACAACAATTTTGAAGACAAAGGGGGAAAAGAATCTTGTAATGCCTCCCTCTGTAATGAATCATAGAAACTATTGTATTAGGTGTTCACATAAGCAGAAAATAATACAGGAACATAACTTAGCATTATTTAAATCTTAAAGAAAGACTTTATTCTAAAAAAGGCAGTATTTACAGGAGGTGCTGTCTCGTTGTACATCCCTCAAAGAGAGCAGAGTCCTGCGTTCCCAGTGTGCAAGGCAGTGCAACAGGGATAGATTCTAAAGAATTGCTTTATACTGCAAATTCTTTTCTCTGGCTAAACACATCCTGTTGAAAACCAGATGAAAACATAGAGGAGTCTGAATGAGAATTGAGCACTTGGCGAGATTGAAGTCAGCAGTGTCCAGAAATACATAAATACCAGCTGATGTTCTCACATTTTATTTTGTGTCTGAGCAGATATGCACAAACTGCACGTGTCACATCTTCTGCCAAGATATTTCATTTTAATGATTCATTTTATGAAGTATTTACTAAATATTTTATTTCTTTTTTTTTTAACTCATGATATTTTCCTAATTGGTACCATGATAACGGTTCTCAATTAGTTAAAAGTTGCTTTGCATTTCAGCAGAAACATTTAACATTCTAAGAAACTATCCTGCCTAATAAGCATATTGTATATAAAATACATCTTTTTAAAACAGCTGTTTATATATGTGTGTGTAGTAGATCTGTGTAACTTGAAAATAAAAGGATGTGGGTTGATTTGGTTTTGTTTTGATGTCTTCTATCCAAAGGAAAGTGAATGTAAGGCCTACAACCCAAGGCCTTTCTGTAAAACCTACACCATGGATAAGCAACCCTTGAACACTGGAGAGCAGAAAGACATGACTGAGTTCTTCACTGATCTAATCACAAAAATAGAGGAAATGTCTCCAGAGCTGGTGAGTTACTAAGAGGGAACAAAAGGGAGCTGGAAAACTTAGGGATTAGCTCAAATTTTCTTGACAGGATTTATTCATTCATTCACAGAAAAACACAGTGAAAAGTTTGTTTGGAGGTGTCATCACAAACAACGTCGTTTCTCTGGTAAGTTTTCCTTCTCTAGCTTGATCTTTTAGAGATAATTTTTTTCTAACTTCTCCAATAAAATTCATTTCATTGTTTTTCTCCTGCATTTGTTCAGGACTGTGAGCACGTGAGTCAGACAGCTGAGGAGTTCTACACAGTGAGGTGCCAGGTGGCAGATATGAAGAATATTTATGTAAGTAATACAGGCTGGGATGAATCATAAATCTCTGTTACAAAGGGCATAAATCCTTTTTAAAGGTACCTTTATAAAAAGGGCAGTGCCCCACACTTGTGGGAACTTCATTTCAGTGCAGTGTGCCATCAGCTGGGGCCACATAATTCTATGTTTTCAAGCTTTTTTAACAGCCATTAATGCCCACACTTGAAATTTGAATTTAAAGGATTTGAATTCTTTGAGACAGCTTGGAATATCAAGTACCTTAATATTTTGTATATGGATTAGGAACAGGTTGTCCTGTCAAACTCTTAGTTCAGATGTGTGTTCTTCTGTCAAGAAATTGGGGCTTTATTTTACAGCTTATGGAAATGTTATTAAAAGGGAGGGGGATTTGGTAAGCAGGCCATATAAGCATGAGATATAAATATCCAAGATAAATGTGAACTCCTTGTTTGTTTTTTTCTATGTAGGAATCTCTTGATGAAGTAACTATTAAAGATACCTTGGAAGGTGACAACATGTACACGTGTTCTCACTGTGGGAAGAAAGTGAGGGCTGAGAAAAGGTGGGGCTAAGAAAAACTAAACAGTTTTCATGTTTCTTTTTATTAAATCACTGAAATTCTATCTGGAATAACAGCAGTCCTTTAGATGGAACAGGACTGTTCTTTCATTCAGTTTATACCAGTACGCCTATAGGGATGTGAAAAAAATAAATCAGAAATTAGAAGGAAATCAAATTTCCAAAACAAAGATTCTATCTTAACAAAAGGCACAGGAAAATGTTCATGACTTTTTTAATTTTAAAAAACCCCAAAATGAATACCTTTTGAAACATTAGTCCTGGGTTTAAAATACTAAATGCTTACAAAGATTGGTTGGTTATTCATTATGCAGGATAATTGCTTAGGTTTCATGTCACCCTGAATTTCTTAATTAAAATCTGCAGCGTTAAAAATGTTTCCATGTTTTCCAAAGTCTGCCTATGAAGAGAAAGTAGATTAAAATTTTGTGTTGTCTTGGTGTATTGCAGCTAAGAAACTTCTTTATTAAAGTTGGAAAACCTCATTGTTTTAAATGACATGGGTGAGAGAGTAACTTATTTGAAAATCATTATTGCAAATTTTTTGAGAGTTAATGCAGGAGATGTTCTGCCTTGGAATACGTCTTCTGGAAGATGGCAACTCCCTGCAGTGAGGGGATTTGCATTGTTGAATTCATTCATGGCTTATTTTATGATGCTATTTTAGAAAGCTGGTTCCTGCCATATGAGTAAATTTGCTGTTTCTTCCGAGGTACACTGACAGCCTAAATAGAATTGTTTCATGAGCTAAATTTAACCTTTCTGCTACAGGTCAGTCTGCCCTGCTCTGGGGCACTGTAAGAGCTGAATTTTATATTTATGTCTTAGCAACAGAGCTCCAATGTTTTACTTGAAATAAATGTTTAAAATCTCTGTGAAAATACAATTCACCCTACTAAGCTTTTGTAAATCATGGGTTTTTTTGATCCTTCAGGGCATGTTTTAAGAAACTACCTCGTATCTTAAGCTTCAACACCATGAGATATACATTTAATATGGTGACCATGATGAAGGAGAAAGTCAATACCCATTTTTCATTCCCTTTACGTTTGGATATGACACCCTACACTGAAGATTTCCTGATGGGAAAAAACGACAGGAAAGAAGGTTTGCTCATAAAATGGATTCAGCTCTGTCTGTGTATACACTGTATTTATCTGTGTATTCACTTCCTGTATAGAGAAGTAATAGATAAAATAAAAAGATTAAACGAATAAAATCAAACATACCTTTAATCAACCTATATTCCCAAAGTCACACACTGTATTTCACATAAGGAAAATGGCTAGTTTTTTGTATCAAATACTGTTAAATTTGAATTAATCTTATGTTTGTTCATAAAGTATGAGAGGAATTGCATATAGTTACGTACAGTTTGTTGCTAATATTGAAGTTTGGATGTTTAGGAAATAAGTGATTAAATATGGTATTGAATTTCTTTCAGGTTTTAAGGAAGATGGTGGATATCTGAAGGAAACGGAGAGTTATGAGTATGACCTGATTGGTGTGACAGTTCACACAGGAACAGCAGATGGGGGGCATTACTACAGTTTTATCAGGGACATTGTCAACCCTCATGCTTACAAAAACAACAAGTGGTGAGCTGTGCCATTGATATTTCCATATTTCAAAGAACTAAAGCTTGCTGGCTTTGTGAGATGCAGTTATACAGGGAATACGTCCTGTAGGTTCCTCTGCAAAGCCAAGATGTTGGGATTGGGTGAGGTTAGGGATCTGAGTGGATCAGTAGCCAGGAGCTAGGGGTGGCAGGGAATGCTGTACTGGCCTCACCACAGCCAAGGAGTTCTTCCTGATGGGACTCGATTTGAAATGAGTTCAGTCCAAAACATTTCCTGCGTTGTCCTTCCTGAAATCTGCTTGGTACCTTGGCTGAGGATCCAGCTTCATTTCTGGATGTAGAATCTGGGGAAGGGAAGGGAGTGAACCTGGAAAGGGGGAGGGCCCTGCTAGGGGACAGAAGAAAGCAGGGAGCACTCTGCCTGCTATTTTTGGATGTGGTGTCTCCATTTCTCACTGGAGCCCTGCAATAGGAAACAAGGTTTCCTCTGTTCCTGTTCTCTAAAATAGCCAGAGCAGTTCTGCAACAGGACCAGCTCATGACCTAATTCCTGCTCCAGGGGGGGATCCACAGCAGTGCCTCCCTGTTTGATGTTATTAGAAGGAAGTCACTTAGGGACCAGATTTTCATTTGCCGGGATCTAAACAAGACGTTGGAAATTAATAGGAATATTTCAATCTGAGGAATCATTGGAAGTGCTCATTAGGCTTTATTTGCCCCTGGAGATGAGCAGCAGTTGTTTCAAAGCTTCTTCCTGCCTTGCAGGTACCTTTTCAATGATGCTGAAGTGAAACCCTTCGATTCTGCCCAGCTCGCTTCTGAATGTTTTGGTGGAGAAATGACTGTAAGTTATGACCTGAATTTTTGTCACGTTCAACTCTTCCAGGAGGTGTTGCAGCGTGTTACAGCCCAGGTCTTTGTATGAGGTTTTAAAAGGAAGCTGTCAGAAGTGTAGTACAGGTATTACTAATGAAGCAAAGGTAATTAGTGAATGTCTCTCCAAACAAGAGGTATTTCTTTACTAGATCTGTTTTTTATCATACCATATAAAAAATGAGTCTGAAGCTAATTTAGGAACCTTCCTTGGGCTGGCTGCTTAGCTCAGACCACTGATGAAGAATAATTACTTTGAGCTTAGGTGTATTCTGGAAAAAAAAGGGCATTTTGATCTTTGTCTATGCCTGTGACATCAGTTGGAATATTTTTCCACGTTACTAATACAAACAACACTCAAATGTTCTCAGCTTGTGCCTGAATTGATAATTATTTATAGCTGTGTACATGATATAAAGCACATTATAGATAACACAGTATCTTACTAAAGCAGTCCTGTGCATAAGACAACTTCTCTTGTCTGGGAAAGACAATGTGCTGAACTAAAACCAAAAAATTTCCTTGGTTTGGCACATGGATGAAATACCTGTAGGTGCCTCTAAAAATGATGTGTCAGTGAGATGGATGAGCCAGGAAATTGCTTGCAATGGAGGTAGAGTATTGCATAGCAGCTATGAAAATTCAGAAGAGGCCACTGTAGAAGCAAAAAAGAAACTAGACTGCTTTGAGCAAGGCCTGAAATGTCAGCAAGCCTCATAAAAGTAATGAAATAAATATGCAAGTGAGCTATCACAAACCGTCAGAAACTGAAGCATGAAAAAGCTTGTAATTAATGGTTTTGCTTTCTTCTTGACAGACAAAAACTTATGATTCTGTTACTGATAAGTTTATGGACTTCTCCTTTGAAAAGGTATTTCTCTTCCAAAGCCTCGTTCTATGATTAAATTTCTGATTTCATGATTTCTCTCTCAAAGCAAAAGTTATACAGATGTTTTTTTCTCCAAGACACACAGTGCTTACATGCTGTTTTATAAACGGATGGAGCCAGAGGAGGAAAATGGCAAAGACTACAAATTTGATGTTTCATCAGAATTGCTGGAGGTACAAGTTGATTTGTTTTAACACCAATTTTATAACACTCTAGGAGGCCCCTAAACACATCAGAAATCTGAATAAGCATAGGAAAGCAAAAATAATTTAAATCACCAAGGTGACAGTCTTTTCATTTCACTGTCTTCCTTAGGAGATTGTCACGGGGTAGGAAGGGAATTAGGATTTACGTTTTACCTGAATTTTAGGTGTTTTCTCATTCTGTCCTCTGTGTGGGATAAATCCCTTTTTACCACCTGGGAAATCTAACGTCCCTGCTCCCTCTGGCCAGAAGTGTTGCTTCAGCATGTGCCACATTTTAGGTTCTTAGTTTAAAATGTCTCTTCATTCCTAGCCAGCATATCAGATCATGTTTTTATCCTTCTTGGTCTTAAAAATATGAATAGATTTTATCAGTTAAATGTTTAAACGATATTGCTGTGAAAATCACTATGAGTTGATGTGATCAGAAACATCACTTGAGAGAGAGGAATGAAAAAATGACATCCTGTTTAATGATGGAGATTCAAATCTTACTCGTTAGGGATTTATCAAAAGTTCTCAGAGCTCGTCAAGCTTTGGGTTAGACTTCAGCTGTGATTCTTTTTAACCTTGTTGTTCTCAAAATTTTAGCCCCAGACTCTGAGTAATTAAGTTGTAAAAACGAGGCCACGGAATGAGGAGAAGGGTTTTGAAGCTCTGTTCTGCAGTCCCATGGCAGGCAAAGCCAAGACTTGCTGTAGTCTGAATGAAACAGCTTCGAGGCAATTCTTTAAACTAAAGGAAGTGCTTTTAGAAGTAATTTTTCCTACAGAAAAATTTTGGGTTTTTTAGCCTTGGAGTCATTTAAACACTTTTAAAATCATGCTTAAGTAGTGAAACAAACTGCTTTCTTGTATCTGATGGTAGCATTTTTTCTTCAGTGGATATGGCATGATAATATGCAGTTCCTTCAAGACAAGAACATTTTTGAACATACATATTTTGGGTAAGTTTTTCTTTAAGAATGTAATATTAATGCTTCTTTTCTTCTTGCAGATTATCATTATTTATTTTAATTAACAAATAAAATTACTGACTCTAGGTTTATGTGGCAGTTGTGTAGTAGCATCCCAAGTACACTACCAGATCCAAAAGCGGTTTCTCTGATGACAGCAAAGGTAAGGATTTCCAAAGAATCTCTTCTTTTATTACCTGTTTCCTTGTTGGCATTTTAATTCATGCATTCTAAATTAATGGTGCCATTTTTTTTTCCAGTTAAGCACTTCCTTTGTACTAGAGACATTTATTCATTCAAAGGAAAAGGTATTTGATTTACTTGTAAATTCTCATTAAGTAGCTGCATGAATCTAGTGAAAAGCAGATCTGTACTTTCCATTTTAAAAGTGGGATTTTGAGCTGTAAAGTTACCATATATGATGCAGAGCTAATGTTTAGAATGTCATTTACCACATTTATAAGGAGCAGTGCACAATAGACTATAATGTGTATGTAAAAATGTATGGATTGGTATTTATCTCTCAGTGCAACATATTATTAATTCATAAAATGTTTGTTGTTTATAATTATATTCTTAAGATTCGGTGCTTTACTGAAGCATTTAGAAATGTTTAAAGATTATGCTGGAATTCATTATTTGAAGTTACAGTTTTTCCTGTGTTTCTTTTCACAGCCTACAATGCTTCAGTGGATTGAACTGTTAACAAAACAGTTTAATAACAGTCAGGCAGCTTGTGAAGTAAGTGACTTAGGAACTCAGCAAAGTACAAACCAACTTTCTATATATTGTTTAACTTTCCTGGAGGTTCGTATCCCTGGAATATTTTGGACTATGAACTACTGTATTTGGTATATTTGTGCTCTGTGAGATGAAATCCATCCTCTCTGATTACTGTAGATCCTGGGGAATTATTTAACTTTTATTTGCAGAAACCTATGTTGAGACCACAGGCCACAATCGTTTTGTCACTGGAATAAGAGAGAGCCAGTGTCATAAACTCTTTATTTGATTTGTTGTTACGTAGTGATTTGTGTAATGAAGATGTGCTTAAATTAACTCACACAAGAGACGTGGAAAGACAAAGAATTCAGTGTGGTCTTGTTGAAAGCAATTTTGAGGTACTGAACAAAAGTTTGGGAGTGTTTCTGTGATAATTGAAATGCACAAGGAGCTCAGCACAGACTGTGTCCTGCCTTGGACTTTATCAGTAGAAAGGAATGAAATCCATTATTCTTTAAAAAATTTATTCTAAGTTGATAAATTATGTGCCATTGAGTATTTGGGTGTGCAGTTGTCTCAGTGAGATGGAGTGGTAGGACATGTTTGAGTGAAGATATTTAATATTGTAAATACTCAGGTACGATTAAAATAAAAGTAAGAGCATTGATTCTTCATTTTAAACTGTCTTTCCTTGTGACTCAAACAAAATTCTGGGAGTCAGAAGTCTGAGCTGTGTTTGCTGAGTCTGACATGGAATGAGTCATCCTCTGTTAGTTTTGTACTTTTTGGGTCTCTGGAGGCCCCAAGGCTTTTTTCCACGTGTTAAAATGCAAAAGGGATCTAACTGGGGGAACTCTGTTTAGACCTGTCACTCGTCTACAAGATTCTTCAGGTTATGCTTTATTGTTAGCATAGGCTTTTTTTGCTGTTGACATCACTTTGCAGGATAAGTGTGTTCCAGATAATTTTCTAATGGCATGCAGAGCACAGGGATAAGAAGATACCAGATATAAATTAACATTGCTGTTCACTGCTGTTGATCTTCATTTCTTTATTCCTTCATGCACAGAAGACTTTTAGATTTCCCTCGGATTAAAACTTGCCTATTCCTTAATAATAGTAACATCGATTTCTCTTCAGACTTTAATATCATGCAAAAAAGAAGATTGGACTAGAGCAAGTGTGGAACAAAACTAACACAGTATGTATCTTCTGCAGTGGTTTTTGGATCGTATGGCTGATGATGATTGGTGGCCAATGCAGATTCTAATAAAGTGTCCCAATCAGATTGTGAGGCAGGTAAGAAAAAAAAGTTCCTTTCCAAGTCAGGTGCCTGCTTGACCCGTGACCAGAAACAGACAATTATGGTGGCTGTGATTCTGACAGTTTTATTGAGTACCTGTAATTGTCTGATTCTTCTCTGTTCTTGCACATGCTTTAGGGAAGGTAATTAGCCCTGGGAGTGTTACTGTTTGAATCAACCCCAGCACAGCTGGGGTCAGGATTGGGTTTGAATCAACCCAGCATAGCTGGATGGTCAGGATCACTAAATCACAGTAGATGATGCAAAGTATGGTTTCTCCAACTCCCTCGTGATTTCTACAAATCTGAACACTTTACATTAAAAAATTGGGGTTTTTTCCTGAAGTAATTCAACAATACTTCATCAAACTCTACCTTCAGAAAACAAAAATAATCAAACTGTTTGCATTTAGTACTTCTCAAAGCTCCAGTTTGAAACTTCTGCTGTACATTTTTGTGGGTAGAGGTAATTTTACAATATTATGCCACAAAGCTTTGTTAATACCCTTTTCTGGAAATACTTTGAAGAAACCAACCCTATATTAGTAGCATTTGGACATTCACAAATTCTGCTATTGATAGTGTCACTTACAGGTGTACTTTCTTTGCAAGTTGTTAAAGTGACAGTTTACAGTTACTTTATCTCACCTGAATTATTCAGTTCAAGTTATTAAAGTGATATTTCCATACAGACCCGTAGATAGTTTTTGTATGCAATGCATCAGTAAAAGAAGATATTTCATGGGAAAACCCTATGCAAGGTCTTAGGCAAGGTCTCCTCCTCATGAATGCTTTACGAAATAAAAATTACTGGAATGAATTTCCTTCAGATTTTCACATTAATTCCTACGAGCCAGCAGCAAAATTAAAAAGAAAAAACATGCTAAAAATATCAAAATGTTTCAGAAAATAGAGATAGAAGAAAAGAAATAGAGTCATATTTCAGTGCTCACCAATAATAAAAGGTGGGTTTAGGGTTCCTCCATGAGATCTGTTCATAAAAACCAGGTTTGACTCTTGTGTTAAAATACGATCTCAGCTTTGTCTTTCAAACTTTGAAGCTGTGAAGAGCTGGCAGTGGGACTTGGGAGACAGAATATTCTTTGCTTAGGAATGACCTACTGCCCTTTTTGTAAAGGGTGAAGGTGTGCAGCTCATTCCCTTCTCCGTTTGCAGATGTTCCAGCGCTTGTGTATCCACGTGATCCAGAGGCTGAGGCCAGTCCATGCCCACCTTTATCTGCAGCCAGGAATGGAAGACTGGTAAAATAAACCCCCTGCAAACTTCTCTTCATTGAAATAGTGCTAATTGTCCTTCAGTGTTCTGCCCAAACAGCTCTGATTTCTTTAAAAATATCGGTAGGGTTGCAAAGGGCAGTGTTAAGGAAGTTGAAAAGTTTGCTTCCTTAGTGTAGCATGGTTTTTATATCCCCTGTCACTGGGACACACTGCAGGTATAAGTGTCCCTCCTCAAACTTTAGCATCCTGCTGTGAATTGGATCTGGAGGCACAAAGGTGGAAGTTTTTATTTGTACATCCAGTACAAGAGTTTGGAGATCAGCGTTAATCCTATCACTGAATCACAGGTTTTGTCAAAAAGGAGGAAAGAACCCTCTTGGGTTCTCCTTTGCTCTGCTTATTAGCAAGAAAACTGTCACTTTATCTCCAGTTATGAAATACTTAAACTGTGCTTGATACATGATGAGAAAAAAAGTGTTTTTTCTTTCACCTCTTGTGTTAAAGTTGTGATTGCAATAATAAATTTTCCCCAGAGCAAATGGCAGAGTTAGTAATAACTATGCTGCCCGATCAAAATTCAGGACATGAAGATACCATTTTCATGGCAAAAAGTAGAATTTCATTAGCTTTGGAAGCCCTACTTGAGTCTATGACTCGCTTTTGTTCAGTGACAGATCCAGCCTTGAGCAGATGGCTGAGGCTGAAGGTTGATGTTCTCTGCCTTGCCAGGGTGCTCTGTGTGTTCAGGAGGGTGCCTTGCCTTGGTTCCATAGTTAGAATTGCATTCTCATTAAATCTGACAAGCAAATCAAGAGGATGATTTTAAGTAGGAGATCCCCGATCTTGTTCTTCTAAGAGTTTTTTTTCCTGAGCAGCATCTTGATCCAGAACACTAATCTGACCAACCTTTGAGCATTTCAAGTGCCTGATGCTCCCTTAGGTTGGGCTGTGTTGTTATCCGGCGGTGAGAGATGTGAGAGCAGGACAGAGCAGGAATTGTGGTGAATCCCTTGGGTTGGGACTGGTTGGGGGGTGACTCTGTGCCCTGTGGGAATGAAATCCCCACCCTGGCTGTTGTTGTCGCTGCCAGCTCGGATGACATGGACGGGCCTGTGGAGGACATCGGCAGCCGCTCGTGCGTCACGCGCTTCGTGAAGACGCTGCTGTCCATCATGGAGCACGGTGTCAAACCCCACAGCAAGCACCTCACCGAGTACTTCGCCTTCCTGTATGAATTTGCCAAAATGGGAGAGGAGGAAGTGAGTGTAGCCTTGGGTTTGGGCAGTTGGTGGTGTCCGGGCACAAATGTATTTTCGAGTAATTCCCGTCCCTGCGTTTTTTCAGAGCCAGTTCTTGCTCTCTCTGCAAGCCATATCCACAATGGTCCATTTCTACATGGGAACCAAAGGGCCTGAGAATGTGAGTTTGAGTGTTTTATACGATCTCTGATCATTGCTGCTCTGTGTCTTGAATCATCTTTCAGCTGTTAAATTCAAAGTGCTTCACTTCCACAATTTTTCAATGTTTAAGTGAATATAATATTGGAAAACATGTTGAATTGACTGTTATTGTTTAATACAGAAATAAATACTGAGTAAAAGCAATTTAAGTTGCCCTTAACTAGATAACGCTGTAAACAGTTGACTACTTACTTATTCCTATTGCACAACTTAGGTTCTTAAATACACCTGCTTTTTTTTTTGTTCAATAGACCATATCTTTAGCCTGCCTACCTCTTGCATCTGTAAACACAATTTTGCTTATGCAAAATGCATCGTGTTTCAATGTGAAAATCAATTGCTTAGGAGCTTACCTGGCTTGATTCATGCAAGTTGAGGAAGTTGTTTGGAATAAAGGACAGGATATGCAAAGGTCCTTTGAAATGTCCACAGTGAAGGTCTCTGTTTTTTCCTTAGCCCCAGGTAGAAGTGCTTTCTGAGGAAGAAGGAGAGGAAGAGGAGGAAGAGGAAGATATCCTTTCTTTAGCAGAGGAGAAATACAGGCCTGCTGCACTTGAAAAGATGATTGCCCTGATTGCTCTTCTGGTGGAACAGTCTCGCTCAGAAAGGCAAGAGCTTTTGAAAAAGAAAAATCAATTTAGAATTTATAGTTCAGAAAGGAGTCAGAGATTCCATGGCTTTGTCTGAGGGTTTTATTGTGGGTTTTTTTAACAGCATAAATAAGCTTGTATATGAGCCCATTTTATTTTTTTAATAACTTAGAAAGGGGTTGTTACTGATGACCAAATGAAAGACTTGGGTTAAATACCTGACCACATTCAACTGCCCACATTTGGTTTTCTTTTTTATATCATTCAAGTACAACCTTTTTTTTTTTTTTTTTTTTTTTTTTTTTAATTTTTTTTTTTTTTANCCTTTTTTTTTTTTTTTTTTTTTTTTTTTTTAAATTTTTTTTGGTTCAGTTTCACATCAACACCTTTATTGTCTCTTGTACACTGTGATACTGAAGAATATGAACTAACACTCAGTCCTGAGCTAATCATGACTGAAGGAAAATGATCAATTTCTTTTGTGTTTTAGGCATTTGACCTTGTCACAAAACGACATGGCAGCACTGACAGGAGGAAAGGTAATCAAGTTCAAAAGGACAGTTTTAGCCTCCCAAACCCTCTGTGGTGTGTAGCTGTAGGCAGAGTACTCTATCTGCTTATTTGTTTGCAGGGTTTCCCTTTTTTATTTCAACATATCCGGGATGGGATCAACATCAGGCAAACCTGCAACCTCATTTTCAGTTTGTGCCGGTACAACAATCGCCTTGCAGAGCACGTGAGTAGCAGGCACCTGTAGCTGTTCAGTGAAATCTCCCCTAATTAGTGTCACGGGGTAATTGCTAGTATTTAAATTGAATAAACACGAGTCTAAGTAAGTTTTGTGTGTTTTCTTTTCAAGATTGTGTCCATGCTGTTCACATCTATAGCGAAGCTGACTCCTGAGGTATGTAAACACGCCACCTGTCTTGTAAATAATCTGTAGTCATATTTTCTTGGCTTAAATCACAGAAATAATCCATTGTTTATCAAAAATCTGGCGTGGAAGATGATCCATGGAAGTTTTTTGTGAAGTCTCACTGCAGTGTTTGTGAAATTTTGTAAAACAGAAATTTGCTGTGCCACTTGAGATGAAAGTGTTATTCAAATCAAATAACATTTCTAGATGCTCCACCAGTATGAATTTCTTTTAAAATGTTGGTAACATTAAAATACTGTGTGCAAGAATAAGTGGAGATAATTGCTTATTATCTGGCTGTTCAAGATTTGCAGCACTGTTTTGCAGTTCAGTGCTGACAAACACATTTCTCATTCAGAGTAAATTCCTGCCCCGGTAATAACAGAAACACTGAGAGTTCCAAATGGATGCCAGATGCAAAATATATAATTAGAGTTGTAACCACTTCATTGAAACGTTGTTAAAAGCTGGGTGAGTCTTGGCAGTGTAAAACCTCAAACTGGGATGCTTTTGGATAAACTTCCCAGGATCCATATTCCATGTTATGTAAATACATAAAAAGAATAACTTATCTGAGCTAGTGAAGTCTAGTAAATATAAACCAGCATAAATGGGTCAATTCTTCGACAATGGATAACTTGATTCTTTCCTTTTTCCAGAATAATGTCTGTATTTCTTATAATACACATATATATATATATATATGTACTTCCTTTAACTTCTCCTAGATTGATCCTGTCTCATATGATCCTGTTGCTTAACCATTGCCTTAAATTATATATATATATATATATATATGGATTATGTACAGATTCAAGAGTAAGGGATTTAAGTATTATAAATGTTCATGTCTGAAGTTCATAGAAATTGTACAGACAATCAGGGATTTAAAAAAATACTCTTTAAAAATGTGGATGAAATTAAATCGATGAAACTGGACGTTTTTCCCTTTTCTGCATTGCAGGCAGCCAATCCTTTTTTCAAATTGCTCACCATGCTCATGGAATTTGCTGGTGGACCTCCAGGAATGCCACCCTTTGCTTCTTACATCCTGCAGAGGATATGGGAGGTACAATATGTAAAATAAAACAGAAGCTAAATTGTCTTTCTCTTGTTGGTTCTTTTATGTTCCTTTTGCATTTTGTTGTCATCCTTCCTGCATCAGTCTGTGAATTTTTTATTACCATTTCTCTTCTGCATAAACAGCAACAGCCAATAGACTTTAGAAAGTTGTACTGTAACTTAATGTAGGGTTAATGGCTCTTCCTGCTTAACTTCACTTTTAGTTAAATGAGAAATTAATTGATTGATAATAAGGGCCTAGAATGCTTTTTCTAGACAAATTCCACATATTTTTCTCAGTTATCCTTTTGCAAGGCCTGTAAAATGTTTCAACAGCCATCATTTGGCTGTGAGGGTTTTTTGGCCTTTATGTACAGATTCCTTGAATATTCATTTGACATATTTGGTTCTCTGTAAAATGTCCATTAACACTTTTTAACACATAAAACAGAGTCTGCTGGATGATGGCTGTATGCAGGACCAACATTACTTGTGTTTCTAAAATGAGAGAGAGATTTTTTTACCAAGTTGGCACAGGGATGAATTCCTTGATCTGAGCCATAGATGAGCAGTTAAAGCTTTCTCTTCACCTGCTTGCTCTCTGAGCTCCCAGTACAATTTACTGTCTTCATTCCTGGCTGAGAACAGGCCAGCCTGGAGACTGCTGAGGACCAGCTCATTGCCTTTAATTCCTTTTAAAAAATGTGGCTGGAGCACTGTGGGATAGGACATGGATTGCTGTTCCCAAGGGGTTCCTCCTGGCCCAGCAGCAGCTGTAGGGTCACAAATGTTACAGGTGATGTGATGGATGAGCTGTAACTGCTGCACCTCAGGTAAAGGGACTTCAAACAGCACATCTCAAGGGGCACAGTGACAGATCCAGGGATATAAATTGTGCAGGCAGGGATGTGAGACCCAGCAGTGAATGCACAGACTTGGGGTGTAGGATCTCCTTTTACAGCCCCTCCAGCTTCCAGAAGTCGTTAAAAAGGAATTGAGCTCTGCAGAGGCTGAGAAATGATTGTCTCTTTCTTGGACATTCCCTCGAGCCATTAGCCAGGAAACCTGACAGAGCAATTTGTCATTTCTAAATAAAAGGAGGAGATTGTTCTTAAGGTGTTTATTTTTAAAATGAGATTAAAATTTTATAAGCAGAGTTATAGTTGTGAGAGCTGCTCATATTCTTCAGGTGGAGTAGAGGAACTGGGAACAGCTTCAGCAACCCAGTTGCTACTTCTCTGATTCCTTAGGATAAATGTTTTTCTTGTCTGGGCACCTGGGCCTTGAGGTATAAAGAAAGTAGTTTTTAAAAACTAACGAAAGAACAAATTCCATTTATTGGCCTCATGTCAACAGATGTCCAGCTACACAGAGCCAGAAGAGTACAGGAAAGCCTCATTTTCTTCTTATTCTCTGAAGGTTTGCTGACTGCACAACAGCACTCATTGCCTTTGGAAAGTGCTGGAGGAATTTATTCCTTGAAATTGTATATTCAATAAAAACTTTATAATAAAAATAAAAGTAATAGTCGCCCTCAGCATGAAGCTGTATGAACGTCTTTGCGTAGCATTTAGGTTCTTTTGATGTAACTTGTAAGAATACTGATTCAGTGTTAAGGTTTTGTGTTAGATATTTTTTAAAAATACTTGTTTATAAAGACAAATTAGGGCTTAATATTTCAACTCCTAAATATCTCATAATAATAATTCCTGGGCTTAGACTGAACTTTCAAAATAGTGAACAAAGTTCAGAAGCACAAAGCAGTGGAATTTAATAAGGTTTTCTTTGTGCACAGAGCAGCCCAGTCCTGCAGGTGCTTTGATAGCCCTAAGGGATTTAAAAAAGAAATGCTGAAAGTAATTTTAGGGGTTTTTAATACAATCAGTACATAGTAGGAAGATTAATGTATTCCTTTTGATTTTTCCCCTCTCCTTTAGGTCATTGAGTACAACCCCTCGCAGTGCCTGGATTGGCTGGCTGTGCAAACACCTCGGAACAAACTCGCTCACAGCTGGGTCCTGCAGAACATGGAAAACTGGGTTGAACGTTTCCTCCTGGCACACAACTACCCTCGAGTGAGAACTTGTAAGTGAATTTTAATTGGAGAAAATTTGTCACCTGTTGCAATGAGTTGCATGCTCCTGCGTTTGTCTTTTCTTCCTTTTCCAGCTGTTTTAGAATTGCTGGGTTTTAAAATCTTAGGATTAACTGTGGTGCCTCATTCAGAGATGTTACCAGTTTTGATGAAAACTGTGTTTTCATTGAATGATGCATTGGTTAATCTGTAAGGTCCAGGGAAACCTAAGGAAGGAAAGGAGGTAATCCCAGAGGTTTTCCTTTGTGTCCATTGCATGGCTGTGCAATAGGTGGGAGTAGTACGTGTTGTTCTTTCACAGTCATCTTCAGCTGAGTCCTTTGGACTTGTGGATGAAGGAGAAAAGCCGCCTGTGCTTTCTCCCAGATTCCAGGGTATCCTGGCTCTCTAGTTGGTTCTGGCAGAAGTCACACTGTTACATTGCCAAAGAACATTTTCAGCCTTCCCTGTGTCCAATTTTTTTACAAAGGAGACTCCACAATTCGGGCCACTGACCTTTAACACATTTTAGTGGCTGATGGGAAAACTGGAGGTACAGCTTTGCAACAGGCTCCATTGTAAACATGTCTGAGGAGGTAATGACCTCTTGATCGAGCAATGGACAGCTTCGGTCATGGAAAACCTCTGGGCCGCATTGTGTGATGGGATCTGGGATCACATTCTGTGGTGGGATGCACTGTGTTAGCACAGGGAGAACCAGGCAGCAGACAGGGATGCTGGTAGCCCATCCCAGCACCACTTTTAACGTCCTTTGCGCTGCTCTTACCCACTTGGAATTTTTTTCTAGTGCGAATATCGTGCTACCAGATTCTGTAAAATGCTTTGAAATCTGTTAAACGGAACATGCAGTGCAGTTTAATTGCTGTTAACGTGGCTGTTAAGCAGGTATGTCACTGTCAAAGGCGTAACAAATCTGTTTTTATTTGAAGCCGCAGCCTATCTCTTGGTGTCGCTTATTCCAAGCAATTCCTTCCGTCAGATGTTCCGATCGACCCGCTCTTTGCACATCCCCACACGGGACCTGCCCCTCAGCCCCGACACCACAGTAGTTCTGCACCAGGTCTACAACGTGCTCCTGGGCCTGCTCTCACGAGCCAAGCTCTACGTCGACGCCGCCGTTCACGGCACCACCAAACTGGTGCCCTACTTCAGTTTCATGACGTACTGTTTGATCTCCAAAACCGAGAAGCTCATGTTCTCCACTTACTTCATGGACTTGTGGAACCTCTTCCAGCCGAAGCTCTCGGAGCCGGCCATCGCCACCAACCACAACAAGCAGGCCCTGCTGTCCTTCTGGTACAACGTGTGCGTGGACTGTCCCGAGAACGTGCGCCTTATCGTGCAGAACCCCGTGGTGACCAAGAACATTGCCTTCAATTACATCCTCGCGGACCACGACGACCAGGATGTGGTGCTCTTCAACCGCGGGATGCTGCCCGCCTACTACGGCATCCTGCGCCTGTGCTGCGAGCAGTCCCCTGCCTTCACCAGGCAGCTGGCTTCTCACCAGAACATCCAGTGGGCCTTCAAGAACCTCACCCCTCACGCCAGTCAGTACCCAGGAGTAAGTGACCGACACCGCAGCGCGCCGCGCCGTCGCTCCCGTGTCCCCTCTCACCCGGTGTCTCGTAACTTAACGTAGCCCGTGGTGGAAGGATTACGTGTGGGTTTCTTGGAGGAAGTAATTTGTGTCTTTAGATCTGTTTGCTAGGCTTGACTGGTTCGGGTTTTACTCGCTGTGTAGCAGCTGGAGAGCAGTAGTTGTTTCCTGGGAGAAGGCAGTGGTGTTTCCACGGTTTAGTATTCCAGCCTAGTCATAAAAAACAAGAAATAAGCTTTGCTGGTGGTCTCTAGGAAGGAGGTTGCATTATAATAAAGGTGGAGGAGTTCCTAGAAACTGGAAATTCCCAGTTTCTTCTTTGCTTCCATTTTCTGGAACAGAGCCAAGATTTAGCCTGTTGCATTCCTGGTGTTCTCCTTGCGAACACCCACGTACTTCTGAGAGACCTGGGAGTTGTGCTGTCAGTACAACACAGTGACACCTGCAGCAGAGAGCAGCTGCTGGTTAAAGTAGGCCGTGTGTGATGCTCAAACAACTTGAGGAGGCTGGAAGAGACCACAGGCCTGGGTTTGAGTGATTACACAGTGAATATTGCTTTGGGAGCCTTTGGGGCATGCAGGAACACAAAGAATACAAAGCTTCCCATCACTCTGGAGAGGGGGAGGATGCAGGGACTCTTACATGTTCAACTTCTGCCTAGATTGTAGAAATGTTGACACGTTTTTGCACTTTGACAGTCCCGTTGCTCTCCTCTTCAGCATCTCCCCTCAAAAGCCTCAGTTTGTTTTGCAAGGGACCTGAGTTACTCCACTGCGTTTGGTGTTGGCCAGGCAGCAGTTTTGGGCACAAACAGCTTTCCAAACGTTTGGTCCCAGGAATGGGGATTTCAGATTGCTTTTTTCATATATAGATGTACACCTAAATGTGAGTGAGCTGTGCTCTTAGGAGGCATCAAAACATTTAATTTTATAACTTTGAAATAAAGTCTGAACCATACCGTCGTGAGAGAGCTGACTCTAACCAAGTATTTCCGTGTGTTTCAGGCAGTAGAAGAGCTGTTTAACCTCATGCAGCTGTTTGTAGCTCAGAGGCCAGACATGAGAGAGGAAGAGATAGAGGACATAAAACAATTTAAGAAAACCACCATAAGCTGTTACCTGCGCTGCTTGGACGGACGCTCTTGTTGGACGACTCTCATAAGGTACGGCCCTGTGCTGGTCCAGCAGCTCAGCTGGAATTCCATCCTCAGCCTCCCACCACCAGCAGAGCTGTAGTTCCAGCTGCTCTTGCTGGCAGTTGTTACTTTGGAGCAGAAATGTGATGTAGAAATTGTGCCTGTGGGACAGTTTTATTGTATCGTGTCTTCAAAGAGTGTTTCATTTCTGGTCTTAGGAAGTACAGCTGAAAGTGCTGCTTGGGCATTCTCAGCAGAGCTATAAATTGCCTGTGCATGTAGGTCAGGGCTGGGGTTTTTAATGGAATTGTTGGTGCACTGCAACCCTTGTGGAAAGGACAGACTCTGTTATCTGGAGGGGCTACATGCACTCCCCTGGCACTGAGCACAGCCACCTTGTCCCAAAAAACCTTTGTGTTGAAAGAAACCATTCATTAGCATAACCCTTTCCTTTCTGTTCTGCTGTAAGCATAAAATATTCTGATAAAAATGTTTTCACACATTTAAAAGACCAAACATATGCTTGATTGAATCGATTTAAATGTATCATTTAAGAAGCATAAACTTCTGTCATTTGAAGTACATAAATTTCCACATTTTTGCAGGGGTTGTATGTGGAAATATTTCTGTAAGGGTTATTTATAAATTACTTTTCATAACAGCAAAGGCATTTTTAAATTAAAAAGTAGGGGGGATAATGATGAGAAGAATTACGTTCTTTTGGGATTTCTTTGTTCTTTTGTGATTATTTCCCAAAATAACAGCATGAGTGTAACAGTTTTAAGCTTGGGATGCGATTTTCAATGTTCTCAATGTTTGGATTTTTTTCCTAGTGCCTTCAGAATATTATTAGAATCTGATGAAGACAGACTTCTCGTTGTGTTCAATAGAGGATTGATTCTGATGACTGAGGTAATTACTTTGTTATTTAATTATAGCAAACATCTCACCCTGGTACTTCCTCTGTCAGCTTTAATAAGATTTCTTTTTAGTACTAAAAAGATCAGGAAATTGTTTGTCTGCTTCTCAGGACAGAGGGGAAACCACCAACAGATGATGCTGAGAGGAATAAATTTATGCTTTTTTGGTGTCATTCCTTTTAGTACAGGTAATTGGGAATGAATGGCTGAGTGCAGTCACACAGTTGTTAGTAGTTTAAAAGTGTTAAGGCAACAAGTTAAAAACCAGAAATAACTTAAAGGCTACTCAGCTGCAGTTGTGGTTAATATTTCTGATCCTCCTTTGAGGCCTTCCTGAGACAGTTCTCCTTTTCTTTCCTACCTATTGTGCCTTTGTTTGCAAGGAGGGGTTTGAAATACATAAACTCGATTTCTTTCTGAACTAAACATAAAATGCATTTCTGGAGCACATCTAATTGTTGTAAATGGGGATTTTCTCCATGAGACCAGAAGAGAATTAGTTCAAAATTGAATGGAAAAAAATTAAGTAATGCACCTGTGAAATGGCTACAATTGGAATGGCGAGCCCCTGCTCCCAGCAGTTCCACTCTACAGATCCACGTGTCCTGATGAGAGGAATATCCTGGATTCCATTCAGCACTTCCATTACTGAGGTGATGGATGAGAACCTCTGTTTATTAAAAGCACTGGCAGTGCTCCATGGGGCAGGATCCCTGTGAGAACAAGAATAAAAATCTGGATGTGTTGGAGAAAGCATGAAACCAAGCTGCACTTCATTCTTGGCACCTGTAGAACGGTGCATTCAGGAGAGACATTAAACTGGGAAAATCCCTGGTGGCAAGACAAGTGGCTCAGAGGTAATTGTGGCTGTGCAGAAAATGGGATTTTGGAATAGGTTACTGCAGGAGAGGGCAGCCAGCACAACTGCAAGTTGTCAGAAGGACTTGGAGCAAACATCTGTCAAGGATATTTAGTCTGCCTTTAGGCACGTGGCTGGACTGGATGATGCTTTCAGCTTGATTCCAGTCCTGTTTTTAATATGGTTTGTATAAAAAATTCTTTTAACTCTTTTTATGTCACTGGTTTGCATTTTCTGGGGAAAAAGCGTGATAGAAACAGCTGGAATTACAGAAATAGTGCAGTGCTAATTTGAAAATTGAGTTTTCAGGGGCTTGTTATAAATATAAGCCTAATAGATTAATGAATTGTAGTTAATTACTCCAGAATATCTGTTATTTTTTTGTTATGAAAATACCCCTATGCAGGAAATTGGGTGTAAAAAGTCAGGAACTGGGCTATAAGGTTATTCATACACGAAATGTAAGTAGATTAAGGTACATATGTAGAGATGTATCGAAAGAATTTGGTTTAGCTTAGCCCTCATTCTTACTAACAGTGGATAATTAGGTTGATGAAGAGCGTGTAATATGAAATGAATTTCTCCTGTGTAAAACATTGCTAGAAATTAGATTAAATTGATGCTACTTTACAGCTTGAGATGAGCTGGCCTTACCTTGTCACTTGTTGGCTGGAAGTGTTTTGCCTGGTGACCAAAAACTGCGTTAAGGAGTTGTCACATCCAGGAAAGTTTTCCTCTTAGGGGTGGCCGTGTGTCTTTTGTCTTCACTGTAAGATAAAAAAGGGCCTGGCAAGGGTTTGCATTCTAGGGACTGAGGCTGCTGTTTCCTTATCTTACAAATACTCCAGCAGATTAAATATCTTCTCTTACATCCTGTACTGGAATTTTTGCAGTTGGGAAATGAGTTGCCTTTCCTTCCCAATATTTCTATAAATCACAGATGCCCAGAAGGTAGAAAAAGGAGAAGTAATTCATCTGATGTACAACCATATATCCTTCAGCAGCATTTTGAAAAATGACTGGCATCCATCTTCATCCTGCCTTTTTTTCCCCCAAATTCATGTATCTGTCTGTCTTTGTGCACCTCTTCTATTACTTTTTCCCCTGGCAAAGGAAGTTTGGGATTACAAGGGTATAAAAATATTGTGTCTCAAATGACACTTTGTTCATTGGGGTGTAGATAAAGGTGTGAAAACATAGTAATAACTTTGAGCTGGTAACACAAAGCTTTTCCCTTGAAAACAAATGAAGAATTTAGTGATTATATCCAACACTTTATATGTTTTGGGAATAAAATATGTTGTTTGAGCATAAAATAAATGTAAATGTTTCTGCAGGATAAAAAGAGGAATACTAACGAGTGCCTTCGTGTGGCAACATAAAGTTTTGGCTTTTTTTTTTCTTCTTCCCAGTCCTTTAACACGTTGCACATGATGTACCACGAGGCCACAGCTTGCCATGTGACTGGAGACCTGGTAGAGCTTCTGTCCATTTTCCTTTCGGTTCTGAAATCCACACGTCCATATCTGCAAAGAAAAGGTTTGATTGTAACTCTTGAAAGGATTATGCCTATTATCTCTAAATTTTCCTCACCCAAACCCCAGTGTTTTTTCTTGGTTATTAGCTGTTTTAAAAAACTTGCTGTAGAGTAGAATATGTAGCTGTTAATGGCTATTCAATTGTTACTTATTAAATTAATTATCGACTTAATACAAAACTAGATTTCGTAAATTTAATAGCAGTAGACCAGCGAGAAGATTCCTTGATGGATTAAGGAAAAAGACATTCCTCAGCAGTAAAATTCTGTGCTTTATTTAACGAGCTTTTGAGCCATGAGCTAAGCAGCCTCCTGGGATGTTTGCATTTGCAGATGTGAAACAAGCTCTCATTCAGTGGCAGGAGCGGATTGAATTTGCCCATAAGCTCTTAACTCTGCTCAATTCCTACAGTCCTCCCGAGCTTAGAAACGCCTGCATTGGTAAGTCCTGGCCACGCAGGACCTGTCCTGCACAGGCACCTGCTGTGAGATGGAAACGCCACTTAGGCACGTGCACGTGCTCTGCTAGAAACTCTGGAGGTGGGGATTGTCGGTGTGGTACTGTCAGTGCATCGGTGCCCCTTTCCTACCCCGGGAGCTCTGGGTTTGTCAGGAATATTCCTGTGCTCAGGAATCCCTTTGTGAGACCGATTTGCCAGCCGGTAAAGGGGCGGGATTGAGGAGTAGCTCCTCGGTTCAGGTCTCACTGGGTTTCGAGTCAAATCCCAAATCTGACGTGAAAATTGAAACGTAAACTAAAGCTCCCCTCAGAAGGGAGCGTGGAGGCCAAGTTAGCCTGAGAAACAGCTTCTCCAGTTCACTTTTATGATTCAGCAGTGTGAAGTGTAATAGTGGAACTAAAGCTTAAATAGCTCGTAGAAAGGAATGGATTTGCTTTTTAAAGTGTAGACACAGATATTATATACAAATGCCTCTCTTGCATTAGTGGAGCTATTTCAGAAAAGTCCATTTTTTTCTAGCTTAGGCTTTTAAAATATAATTTAATTGATTGCTGATAAACATCTAATACTGTCTCCAAAATACCCCCCTTTTTTTTTTTTGTGTGTGATTTGTATGCATTTCCCCCTATTTTGAGTATTTTCTCGTTGTCCCTCCTGACTGCTGCTGGTTGCCATTTTCCAGGCATCAAAGCTGCTCTGTTAAAGAAGAAGCAAAGAGGGTAATTTTGCTGAGGCTCTCATTCTCCAAGCTGGCCCCTCCCTGGTGGCTGCTGCACCACTGAGCAGGGTCTCTCCCAGGGGCAGAGGTGAAGGGAATTGGGGGTGTCTCAGGTGTTGCTCACGGCGGAGCTGCGGCAAAAGGGACGCGAGAGAGAGTTTGCAAGTGCATGAGCCTTAAGTTGAACTGTTTGCTGTTAAGAAATAACAATTTGTAATAGCAAAAACAACTTTTTGTTTGTAGATGTCCTCAAGGAGCTTGTACTTTTAAGTCCTCATGATTTCCTACATACTCTGGTTCCATTTCTACAGCACAATCATTGTACATACCACCACAGTAATATCCCAAGTAGGTATTTCAGTGATTGTATTTTGAAGTTCTCTTACACTATTATTACTCTATCGCGTTCCTTGCTGATGTCAAATATTGACCTTTTTAATATATCCCTATTTTATCCGAACTTACACTACAGTGTCTCTTGGACCTTATTTTCCATGTCGTGAAAATTTGAAATTAATAGGGGGGAAAAGCAATATTCGTCCTCCGCGTCCCGAACTCAACATGTGCCTCTTGCCCACCATGGTGGAAGCCAGCAAGGTATGTAAACAAGTGGTCCTATAAAGAACTGTTGCTCTGTTGTTTTCCCATTTTTATAAAAGTATTGGAAGAATCCAGTAGCTCAATGCATTTACCTTTTCTTTGTAAAGAAAGCATAATTCTTCTTCAAGATGTGTTGTCCTCATATACTCCATTCTAGATGTGCACTTCAGAAGCACCATTTCCCTGCCCTTGGGGATACACAGCTTCATATTGCAGACACCATAAGGGTTTGGGCCTTGCGGTAGGAAAAAAACCCCATAGCACACGTTTTGGTAATTTCCCAGTCTGTGTGTGGCATTTCTAAAGGAAATTGAGGCACCACCCAGGGATCGTCCAGATGGGTTTCACACTATTTTAAGATTTACTGGCAGCCAGCCAAGGAGACCCCGCAGGTTCCATTAGAGTCCGTTCAGCTGGGACTGAGGCGTAATCTCCTACTTGTTCGGGTAAAATCCAATGCCTGAAATGTCATAAAGGGCTTTTAAGTCTTTTCACTTCCCATTTTCCCTTCTGTGGGCTTCCTGATGGGATGCCAGCTTTGGTGGGGCTGCTCCGTAGTGACTTGCCACGTCCCGTTGTTACAGCTGCAGCAACGGTGGGATTCAGCTCACGTCACTTTGCCTATCTAAAATGTCAGCATCCGGCTCTTCCTGGGGCTCCTGGCCGTAAATAGTGACCCTGGGAAGGAGAGAAAGAGCTCCCCTCCTTCCCTGCCCCAGGCACCTGAGCGTGGCTGAGGCGACTCCCTCTCCACGGAGTGCAGGGAACAGCAGCAGTGACTAGATTTTAGATAGCTAAAGTCAGGTCAGGTGAATCCCACCCGAAAAGGAATATGTATGGACAATCATTTGAAGCAGGAGAACTGGTTACTTGCTGTCCGGTAACTGTGGTTCTTCAAGATGCTTTGTCCACACAGATTCTGTGCTCCTCCTGCTGTGCTAATTCCGAGTCCTGTCCTAGGGGATTCTTACGGGTGAAGGAATTGAGTGGTGGTTGAAGCCGCCATACCCCTTGTGCCCTCAGGTACAGTGGTCGCAAGGACACACTGGGTGCAGGCACAGCCCCAGTGGACACAGCTATTCAGAAAGAATCCAATCTCCTGCACATGGGGCCTATGTGCACGTAGATGGGAATCTGTGTGGGCAACACATTTCGAAGAAGCACGGTTACTGTAGGGTAAGTAACCCTTCTTTTTTAAAGCTTTCAGAACGATGCTGTGTCTATTTGTGCACCATCAAATTGACTGTTGTAATCCGAGTGTTTGAAAAGATGTTAGAGAGCCAGAAACTTGTCTCTAGTGGGTTTCCCCATCGTGCATCCCAAAGTGACGCTACATAATGTCAATATGTGGACTTAAAAAGTCGTCATATTACGTGACACGGTATTTCACCCTTTATCTCAAATTCCCAATACGTCAGGAAGGAGAATATTTTTAACCCTCTAGAACCACGTCCACATTGCCCTGTGGTTTTGCATGCTTGTTTTTCATTCAGTCGCTTTGTATAAGTTTGCATTTTTTTGCTTGAGTTTCAGAGGTTTCCTCTTGGCTCTCTGATGCCGTTTTAAGCTTATATACATCCAAAACATTAAAATTTCGACATATGTCTATCATTTGGTTTGAGACATTCTTGAAAATTCTGCTCTGAAGCTCAGTCTCGAGAAAATTCCGATTTCTACAGATCACAAGTGACAAGTTAGGATTTAAAAAGCAGTAGTGTGTATATATTTAGGTGTCCGTATGTGATACAAAGTTACTGCATTCTTTTCTCGTCCTCTTCAAGCCTTGGTATTGGCACAGCTTTGCACCCTCTCAGTGTTGGCTCAGAACCCTCCAATAAGAGATTTTCCTGGCAGGGAATTGCCTTTGCCATCCCTCCTCCTATCCACACCCTGGTGCTTGCCAAGGGCTGGGTGAGGAGGCACCTGGAGATTCCCAGTTTTCCTCTAGTCCAGGATGAAACATTGCAGGGCAAGTGGCAGGCAGGCAGGGAGGTGCTCAGGGGAATCTGGGAGCTGTCCTGTGGAGGTTAAATGAGGCTCTCTTAAATCTTCAGGGCAAAGATGATGTTTACGACCGGATGCTGCTGGACTATTTCTTCTCCTACCACCAGTTCATCCACCTCCTGTGTCGGGTTGCAATCAACTGTGAAAAGTTTACTGAAACTTTAGTTAAGATGAGTAAGTATCGAGGTGAAACGGCCGAGTTTTTAAGAAAAAGCAGAACTTGTGAAACTTGTTGTGATTAACAAAACTGTTAATCTGCGTATAAGAGAGTGCAGCCTTACCCACGTGGCTGAAACGTTTTTTGGGCTTGTCCAGAAAAGAGCTGAGGTAACCACTGAGAATTCAGTCTTACTGTACATTGAGAGTTTAATACCGGGCTCACTAAGGCTATTTCTGGGTGTTTGGAAGTTCAAATGGCTTTGAATCAGATCCTGGATCCTCAGCATCTCAGCAGTGGCAGTTATTGACAGTACTTTGATTTTTGTGTTCCCACACAACCCCGAGGGCGAGTTCCTCAGTGTGCACAGACCTCAGTGTCACACCAATAATCACATGCAAAGAGCAATGAGAGGATGTCCTTTTATCCCCCGTATCGCCCACCTGCTTGTTGTTTGTCACACTTCTCCAATGTATTTATTAAATGGACTGTAAAAACCTCACGCCCGCTACAGCTTTCTGATCATACCAAATGCTTGGAATGTGATCCTGTGAAATGGCACTTGCCCTTGGCACTGCTTTTCTGAGGAGGAATTTGCCTGTGTCCCACGAAGCTCTCCCACACTGACTTCTTCCCTGCTGCCATTGCAGGTGTCCTGGTTGCTTATGAAGGTTTGCCACTTCACCTCGCGCTCTTCCCCAAACTCTGGACTGAGCTTTGCCAGACTCAGGTAAGAGTCAGAACCACCAGAATGGAAACACAGGCAAAACACACAGAATGTGGAGCAAGGAACCCACAATTGTAACTGGTGGATGGTGTTCAATAGAATATTCTGCCTATGGTGAGAAAACCTGCTAAATCAAATATAAAAATCGGGTAAATTCTGATTGCTCCCTGGATATCCTGCAAAAGCTTACCCCGGTAAAGGTGGGGGGTGTGCAGAAAGCATCCCATCCTGCCCCTGAAATTCCAATTTTTCATGAAGCATAAACCCTGGGATGATGAAGGAAAAATGAGGAGGTGTCAAGTCTGAGTATGATTGCAGAGGACCCTGTGGTTGGCTCACAGCTCAGGAAGCTCTTGTGTCCCTTCCCGTACACGCTGGTGGGGATAAATAGCCTTTCTGGGGAAGGAGCTTCATCACAGGAAAATGGGAACTGAGAATTGTCAGTAAATGATTTGTACAATTTACTGGCATCACTATTTCTCCGTGGGGCTGGCTGTAGTTCCAGTGCTGACTCTGCCATCCTATTTCTCCTTGCCAGTCTGCGATGTCCAAGAACTGTGTGAAGCTCCTCTGTGAAGATCCAGTTTTTGCAGAATATATCAAATGTATTCTGATGGATGAAAGGACCTTTCTTAACAACAACATTGTCTACACCTTTCTGACCCATTTCCTTCTCAAGGTACATGGTCTTTTAGCCGTAATTATTAACTCCAAGGAATGCAGCAATGCTGCTTCATTTTGGGATGCTGTTTTCACAGTTCCAATTTTTTTGTGGCTTTTAAAAAAAATACTTTGTTTCCACAGGTGCAAGGACAGGTATTTTCTGAAGCAAACTGTGCCAACTTAATCAACACTCTAATTACTAATCTAATAAATCAGTATCAAAGCCTAGAATCTGATTTCAGCAACCAGAGAGTGGAAATTTCCAAAGCAAGCTCTACATTAAATGGGGTGAGTCTTTTCTAACAAACACAAGGGGTCAGGCACTCCCTGGCCCAGCTGGGCTCCTGGGGGGGCTGTGGGAAGGCAGGAATATTAACCTGACTGGGGGGAGAAAAGCATTAAGGACTGCAGGAGCATTGGTGGTAGGAAGTGCTGTACCCCAGCGGGGTTTTGTGTCTCAGCAGGGCCTTGGCGCCTCCAGGACAGATGTTAGGTCAGCAGATAGTGAGTGGGGAATTTTGGTGGTGAGAGTCAGTCTAGAATGGGGTCTTTTGGGCTGCTCAGAACGTGAACAGCATCTCCTACTGCACAGCCCCTGTGTGTGCAAGATTCATCGAACACCTTGTTTGAAACAAGCCTTAAGTTTGTTTCTCTGTTTGCAGGACCTCCGAGCACTTGCCTTGCTGCTTTCGGTGCACACTCCCAAACAGCTCAACTCGGCCCTGATTCCAACTTTACAAGAGCTTTTAAACAAATGCAGAGCTTGTCAGCAACAGAGGAACTCATTACAAGAGCAAGAAGCCAAAGAGAGAAAAACTAAAGGTTTGGTGTCGCTCTAATTAATTTGATAAAATGTTCATGTAATACATAATTTGATCCCCGCAGCGTGGGCCTTCCCTCGGCTCCGAATCCCCAGAGTACACAAAAACCACCATTTTATTATGGTACTAAGCGCTAGAATTCAGGTGACTCGCAGGAATTCTCTGCGAGGAAGGGAGCGTGTGGCGCGGAGAGCAGGGTGGGGAGGCGAGCGGCGCCCGTTCCCTGAGCCCGTTCCCTGTCGCTGCAGATGACGAAGGAGCCACTCCGGTGAAGAGGCGGCGGGTGAGCAGCGACGAGGAGCACGCCGTGGACATCGGCGACATCAAGGCCGAGCCCCGCGAGGCGCTGACCCCCACCAGCACCTCGGACAACGAGACCAGGGACTCGTCCATCATCGACCCGGGCACGGAGCAGGACCCGCCCTCCCCCGAGAACGGTTCCGTCAAGGAGTACAGGATGGAAGCGCCCTCTTCGTTTTCCGAAGACGTCGTGTTGGCCGCGCGCGCCGAGGAGCAGCCGGGCAACGGGAAGTTTGAAGAATGCAAAGAGTTCAAAGACCTGCAGGCTTCCAAGGATTCCATGGGAGCCGAGGAGGACTCGGAGTTTCCTTCCACGTCGATTTCAGCGGTTTTATCCGACCTCGCAGACTTGCGGAGCTGCGATGGCCAAGCCTTACCATCCCAGGACCCCGAAACTAATTTATCAATCAGTTGTGGCCATTCCAGAGGACTTTTTAGTCACATGCAGCAGCATGACATTTTAGACATCCTGTGCAGGACCATTGAGTCTACGATTCACGTGGTCACACGGATATCTGGGAAAGGAAACCAAGCTGCTTCTTGACATTAGATGGAGCATGTCTGCTTTTAAGTCTTTTTATTTTTTTCTTTTTTTTTTTTTTAAATCCTTCTTCCCC